>VXBA01001277.1:26805-74605 GCA_013399895.1 Serilophus lunatus
CCCCCCCCCCCCAGGAATTGTGGCACTGCCACTTTTTTCTCCCATGCTTGAGGGCAGCCGGGCCATGGTGCCTGGCATGGGAGTCTGGGGAGCTACGGCAGCGGTGCCCTGGGATCCGCTTGCCTTCTGCTGTGCTGAGAAAACACCTTCCCCAGCCCGCTGCCCCGGCAATGGGAACGCTCGAGGCTGGGGAGACACCGTTCTGGGACCACCCCCCCTCACCCCACTCTTCCTCTTCCCAGGGACAGGGAGTGGGGTCGGGTGATCTAAGGTCTTGGTCCCCACCCCCGAGTTCCCTTTGCCATGCTAAGAGCTGCAAGAGCATCCCCCCTTCCCCCAGCCCTCCAACCCCCTCTGAAAAGAAACCAGAGACCAGAAAAGGGAGAAACAGGGAAAAACGGGTGGGGTGGGGAGGGGTTGGGGAGGGAAAGACCTTTTTATTTAATATGATTTATAAAAGGAAAAGTTGTTAAAACATACACTAGCCCATGACATGCATTAATGATACTTCATTACCTTTGTGGGTGTTTGAACAATTTGAGATAGGATTTTTCAGTGAATAAAACATTTTATGAAATTATAATCCTTCCTGAGCAATTTAATATACTTTTCCATATTACCTGATTTTGCAGTAGAAGAGTTTATGGAGAATTGTATTAAATCAATTCAAGAACAAATTAAGAAAACTCTTACCTTGCTGTAGCTGAATTTAAACTCAAAACTTCTATTTCATGTGCACAATTCTAGATTTATGCCAGAAGATTAAATATCATAGTTTGTATTCCTAAGAAATTCTATGAAGGGAATAATTTGCATATTAGTTGAATTCATGTGTTCATCCCAAACCATCAATCACACGGTGTGTACGTGAAGTTAAATCTTGAATAGTTTCTTGGGACAAATCATTTAAGTTCATTTATTCTATGTTGTTTTGAAGAGTACAATGCTATATCTGGCAAAAATTTGTCCTGTTCACTGTAAATTGATGCTTATATAAAATGGAATAATTATAGTCTTTTTCACTAAGAATGAATTATTGGTCCCTCAGTCATTTGGCAAATTGAATAGAAGCATGCGTTTCAGAATTTACTGTCTCTTTTGTTTTGCTATGTCCTAGCCTAAATGAAGGACAGCAGCCAATACCAGACTTTGGATAATTGTAAATAAGAGAGAGTTCTAAAGACAGATTTTAATGAATTAGTAAAAATTTTGCCATTGATTTAATAAGACCCTTCATGACAGAAGTTTCATATATGTACAAAATATTTGTCATACACCAGGTGAGTTTTAGCAACATATTCAACAGAAGATGCTGGATTTCTGAAAATGGTATAATTAAAAAGTTTGAGAGCATTACTACTGAAAATAAAACTTTATGGTTTGGGGTTTTTTTGTTTTTCCTTTACATTCCTTAGAATAAGCTTCCAAGAGATCGGGAAGAACTTAGGGAAGAGAATTGGTATTTCAGAAAAGGAGCTGATTCAAATGAAGGTTTAAAAATAGAAGTTCTGAGAGGTCCCAGAAAACATGTCTACCTGAATGGAAAACCCAGATAGTCTCAGACAAAATTATGATTCCTGCTCTGTATGAAATAACTTAAGAGAAGAACATACAACTCTTTTATGAATTTAGCAATACAAGAGTGAGAAATGCTGGTGTCTCTATTCGGCCATAATGTGCTAAGTCTGATCACCATTTTTAATTAATTAAAAATATTAAATCTATAAAATTCACACATGAAAATGTAAAGTGTATTTAGTGTCTGAATTTGAAGAAGCAATCTGAACAATAACCCACATTGAAGATAAGAAACTTACTATACAAATGTTGAAAAAGGAGACCCCTTGAGCTAGAAAACATGAAAAGAAATCAATTAGAAGCCCTGAGTTAGACCAGATTATTTATGAGAGTTTAGTAACTTTATAGAAGTTGATATAGCTTTTTTTTTAAGAGACTTGTTCCAAAGTGTAGCTTACTAATTGTACCCGCTATTAATCTCTGTAGTATTGGCTTGGAAATCCTGATTAGTATAGAAATTGTCACATGATGCAGATAATAAAAGACAATACAGAGTTAAGCCTCCTATGAAGTTTGACCTTTTCTTTAAATGGCCTGTATTTTTAAATTTTGATTGAAGTTGGTCTCTAGTCCTGGGAAGTGCTCTGAGTTAATAGGAATAGTGAGAACTACACCATATTGATTATTTTATGAGACTGGGTGCAGTATAAATTTGCATTTAGGTCAAGATTTTAGAGGTCAGGCAAAGATTATTTTCCTGTACAGAACCCAATCCACTCCGAGATGCCAACTGTTCTCTGAGGAAGACATTGTATTTTGTCCTATGTCTATGACAATGGAGTTCCATGATTATTTAATTCCTTAAAATAAATATATCAAATACTTGATATGAAATTTAGTGATTAGTAGTGACAGACCACTAATTCTGCAGATACTTGATATGCAGAGAACAACAGACTGTTTGAAAATCACATACCTTTAAATAAAATTTTCCATCATGCCACTGACTTTCTAAAAGCATTTGAAAGGTTTCAACTTGCTATTTTCATTAATTCTGTGCCACTGTGTGTGGATAATTGTCTTCAGGGAGGTAGGGCAAATGTAAAGAAAATAATACATTTTTTTCAAATGGGAGAAAGATTTCTGCATTCAACTGAACTAAAATATCACTGGCCTTTAAATTTCTTGCTTGCTTAAAGCAAAACACTTTAGGTACTATCATACAGCAAGTGGTGGGAACACAACACCATGTCTGGTAGTTACAACAGACCTATAATATTTCATCCTTATTCCTCTTTTCTATCTAGTAAATTAATTGAAATGTAATTACATGTCTTCCATGACTCTATCACAGAAAACTTCTCTCTTCTGACTCAGAGTGATTTTAATAATTTTAATTCAGAAAATCCTTGCTTGAATTTTAATGACCTTTCTAACTGTCATTTGTGTGGACTTTATACAAGGATAGGCAGAAAAAAAGCTGATGACCTGCAAAAACTGCTTGCTATATTCCATTGCAGAAAATCATACTGCTAGCTAACCATATAGAAAGATGTTTGTAAGAGCTAGTTTAAAATAAAAATCTTTCAGGACTTAGCAGTGTTTATACTTCACAATAGATGAAAGCCACATATATAACTACTCTTAGAAAACTTGACAGGGAAGGTTATGCTCTTCTCATCAGTAGTTTCTCAATTGAGGATGGGGCTGCTTTCCTTCTCTGTCAGTGTTTCATTGCTTCTCAGAGATTTTGTGGGTTTCACAGGGGATCTTAGCAGCTTCAACAGCTAAAAGAATGTCTCGTTATAATCTGAATAAAGCAGAAGTACTCCATTTCACTTTAGTCATCATAAGGAAAATATGACTTTGTTTTAGGTCAGTGTTGCAACTTTCATGATAATTTTGGCCATGATGTGACACTATGCTTATAACTGAATTAATGTGTCACTAAGCATGTAATCATGTGCATAGATTTAGTAAGAGAAATATGACAGTTCACTTCTCTATTATTCTCCTCTTGTTTTGATAAGAATTGCTAAAATTATAAAGAAAACCTCCTCTTAGGCAGAGAGAAAAGATGCTTGTTTGATCTCTTTCAAAGAAGTTCTGAATTTCATTTATTAAAGAAAGGATGATGAAATAGCACTTTTTAGGAAAACACATGATATGGTTTAACTATATTTCATGTATCTGAGTTTGAAGACAAACAGAAAAAAGCACTCTAGAGTTTTTAAAACAACTTGCCAAAGAAGTTCTGTTTAATGTTATCAACAATGATTGTTGGAAATTGTTGCCTTTCTCCAGAAGAACTCTAAATAAGACAGTTCTTCCTGGAACGTAGTTATCTGCTACATAAATTTTGAGTAAGCTTTTAAAAGCATCCCTGAAAAACGAAAAATCATTTTAGTTGTTTGGTTTGGGTTTTTTACAAGTTTCTTAATTTTTCTCTGATGTTCTTTACCTGATTAAATTTTTAAGTTTTTTTCTTTTTATACTTTTTCAGTTACCTGCAGCAATTCAGAGTATATTAAGATGTTGCAAGTTGATATGTGTTTGTCCAAGCTATCAGACCCTGGAGGATTTTGGCTTTGTTTTCTGCTTTCCTTTACTGGAAAGAAAATGTAACATGCATTTAAATTGGCTTTGTCTCCCTTGCATACCATGTTTACAATTCTCTACCTCATCTCTGTTGCTCACACACTGTCATAGTAAAATTCACTCTGGAGTAGGAGACTAACTGAATGAGTCTGCCCAAAAGCCATTTGACATCCTAGTATACATGGCTGCAGAGACTCCCTTTCTCTTTGAAGAGCCTGCCATATGTAACAATCTGCATGTCTGAGTCTGCATGTAAGCATCCTTTGGTTCTTTGTTTTGTCCTGTTCTCCCGGAATGTTTTGGCTCCAGAAAAGGTTGTGTGAATCTTCCTACTTTTCTAACCTCTTCTTCCTCACTTAAAAGACCTCTGTGATAACATCTAAGCAAACTACATTTCATAGATAAGTGAAGATATCCCTCTGTTTTCCTTTTCATTTTACAGATTTCATTTCCTTTTTTCCTATATAACTAGAAGATCTTCTTCACTTTTTTTCAAGTATAAACCCTTAGATGGCATAAATTAATTCATCTCCCACCTGTAAACTCCAAGATCTCTTTCTATGACTCCTGGGTCCGTAACAAAAATAAAAGGAAAAAAACCCACTAATGCAGTGGATTTTTTGGATGCACCATCCACTGCTCTAGCCATTCCTGCTTAGCTCTAAAATGTTTAAAAAAACCCTCTAATCTTTCAATTAAACATTTAACTTCAACAAAATCTCTTTCTTTACTGTACAAAGACAGTTGAAATTCTACTAATATATTAAAGAATTTTAGTCTAACTTGAGACCTCTGATGGTTTTCCTGGTCACTTCTCAAAGACTATATACTTTCACCCACTTTTGTCTAGACAAAAGACAGCTTCTGAGCCCTTACAAATCTTCAATTCACTTTCGGGAATTAGACCCCCACCAGTCCTATCTATTCTGTTGAAGTAAAAGCATCTCCTAGCTCAGGCTGATTTCTCAGCCATCATGCTCTGCACTATGACTACCTCTTCTCCTTTCTGTTATTTTTTTTAACAACCAGATTATGGGGTTTTTTGAATAAAGCTACTCAATTTATTGCACTGCTCTTATATGCCACTTCAACCTTTCCTTTTCATGAAAGTCTGCTATGACAGAAAGTCATCAGCCTTTGTCACAGGAAGCCACAAAATCTGTACTCCAGCAGTAGAGAGGAAAATTATTTATAGGGCATACTTTCTTCACCTGCAAAACAAAGAAAGGAGACTTTTCCTGAATTTATTAAAAATAACTCTTCAGTGAAGACTGGAAGTTCTGAGTAATGACCCAGACCATCTCTGGTATTCAAAAGTAGGAATTGGTTCATGACTTTGAATTTTAGAAGAAGACTTTTTCTATAAGAGCTTTGCATATAAAATATTTCTGCTTTCTGGTGGGTCAGCTTCACTATCAATATAATTTAGACTTTTTAAAGTATCAGAGATCTTCAAAGGAGAAACAGCAATTGCATCAGTTGTCACATGATGAAATGGAGTGATCTCACCATATATTGGTAACTGTTGTAAAGAGGTTATCAGAAAATCACATCACTACAGATATGTTCTAACTCTTCATTTTGTATTTTCCTTTCTGTGCCCAGTTCTTAGAGAAAACTGTGAGAATTTTGGATTGTGTGTAAGTGACAGTGTGCTCACCTCAAGGAATTACTCTCAGATGTTTGTCCTGTCATTTAATCATATCCTGACACCACTGCTGGCTAACTCGTTCATTTGTCACATGACTTGGATCTACTTTATGTCTTATACCAGATTATGCCTCCAGGATTTCTAGTTGTTTTCAAAGAATGCCTATGGATGAAAACAATTCACAAGTACCTTAAGCACTTCTTGCAGACTCTGCCTAGGACTCATTCAATATCTCTGCTAAAAAACTGCATGCTTTGATGAGCTGCCAAAATGGATGGAAACCGTGAAAATCCAGTGTGCAGCCACACAGTTGGAGACTACCTCTACTAACAGAGCTCAAGATGCTTTGGGCTTTCTTGAGGAATAGCTCCTACCTCCTGTACATGAAATGATGTAGAAGAGCACAGGACAATATAGATCATGACTGCACCATATGGAACTGAGATGGAAGTGTTTATACATGTATATGCATGTGTATGTGCAGAAAATTCAGCAAGGGTTAAAATAGTCTTTTTTTCAGTAACTCTATGTATGTAACCCCCTCCAGACATAAATGATGTATTTTGAACAGTGGCTGCCAAGCACACAACTATTTCTGTAAAAGGACTAAAGAAATGATGTCATGGTAACAGTAGCAGCTTAGTAATTTGTGAATTTGTCACATGCCCAAAATGCATAATTAGAGAATCAAGGTATTAAGTGAAACATTGCAAGGAATTTGGTATAGAAGACTGAATTTTTGTAACCATAGACATTAAACAAGAAACAGCTGGATGCACATAGGTCACATGACTGTAAGATGTTGCAAGTGTAAATTTACAACACTAAACTAAATGCTCAGTTATTTGGACTTTATTTTGGAGTGAGTGGTTTGTATATATTTTCTACATCAAAGCTGCGATCATACTGTGGTTTCTATAGGATCAGTGTTACCTCTACTTTAACAGACATGTTCAGATGCATCTACATGCCACTGCCCACCTTATATAAATCACCAAAGAGTTTTAGCCCTCAAAGTCTGCAAGCATAAGCCTTTTAAGGCATGTGCCATCCACTGGTATTGGATGGCATGCACACTGGAGACAGGACCCTGACCACCATTGTTGGTATTTTCCTTAATTCAGACAATAAATAGCCCTGATTTACAGAGGGTCCTAGCAGATGGATTTCAAACCTGCACAGACAGCCCCAGTCACTTTGCAGTATGAGTTGAGGAAGTGTCCATATGATTTTTCCATTGGAATAACAATCATCATCCTCAGTAGTGAATGGACTAGAAGTAAAACTGAAGCAAGTTTGTAACTTTCCATCTCACATTAACTGTTGGTTATACCCACACTCTGAGGACCTTTCTGAAAAACTGGCAACTTGACATCATACAAAACAGCTGCTTTTTTGCCACAACACAACCTTGAGCTGACACTAAATGATGACTTGTCACATTTTTTCACATAGTTCTCTACTTCTTATTCAACTGAAATGAGATGTACCATTGTTCCAGCTATCAGGGCTACACAGCTAGACTGACTAGATTGTTTTTCTACTAGAATAAAATGCTACTTCAACCCTCACACAGAAAAACACTGAATATCATTATGACAGAAAAGTGAATAGGATAAAATAGAAAACTGAAGATCATTTTAAACTTCATAATATAAAATGATCTCATGATCTAGGGTGAAAGAAGCAATGGTAGTGCTGAAAACTTCTTAGTTTAGGAGCATACAGGGAGTGAAGAAAAGCACTTTGTTAAAAGTATTACCTCTGCTGTATTCGTATTCAAAGGTCACAAACAAAGAAAAAGATCAGGAAACAGCTTTTTTTTTATCATAAATTAAGGAAGCTACAAATTCAGGGTGGTTGTTTTTTGGTTTGCTGGTCTGGATGAATGGTAATATTTAATTTGTACTTAATCCTAAATGCTGCTGTATTTTGGAGAGGTATTTGGAGAGGGATTGCAACACCAAGGAGATTATGGAGTCACTCAAACAAAGTGCTTCAGATGAACAGAGAAGCACCTAAATCTACAAGCAAGTGAAAGAAAATTGATTATTTGGGAGAGATGGAATAGGGGACAAAAGACTAGGACAAGGATGGTGATTGCTTCATTGACTGCAAATTAATAACCTCTATGATCACAACAGTGATCACCTAAAATAGAAATGAGATCAGATTTAAATGGTTACATGCTTAAAGCCGCTGCAACCCTCATGCCACTTCAATAGACAGCATTCCACTTCTACAGTTACAGCATCATGAAGTAAGTGCAAAGGTATAATTTGCCAGAAAAATCATTTAAAACATTTACGTGCTTTTCATTCTCAAGATTGACTAAAGAGTTCTCTATTCTTCTAACTGACACAAGGAAAAGAGGCAGGCTGCCAAGACTCTGTCTCTCAACACTCCCTTAACTCAAAAATTCCTTTCCCCTCAAATGAGCAGGTTTACAGGACAATCAGTACTTCAAAATAAAATACTAGGTAAAAATACGTTAGGTTAGTTTTCCACTTACCAGTGTTTTTATTTACATATCACAGATGGGTTGAGAACTCCTTAGACAAGACAGATGGTCCCAAAAGATAAGGATCAATGTACTGGACACTGGGCAACAAATGGAGTTTGGGAGTGATTTTTTTTGTATCTGCATCACTTATAGGGATGCTGATAGAGAATGCATCACCTGCAGATTTCCAGATTGTAGTAAATTGAATGGATGAATGATGGATAGACTAAAGAGGAGAGATTTGATCCAGAGGGATGTTGGGAGACCAACAAAAAACTACCGGTCCAAATACATGAAAAAAAAGTGTCTCCATATTGCTCACACATTAATTTAATGAACTAGAAAGAATCAAAGAAATACTTCTTCCAAAGACATCTGGATATAGGATGTAGAAGTACATTGCATTATTTTAAGCATTTTTGGTGGGTATTTTGATTGTTAGGGGGAATTTGTTGCTGCTATAATATGGAGAGAAGATGAAGGCTAAAATCTCAGAGAAGCTTCCAAAGTTTAAATGCCTGGCTCTTCTTTTTTAAATTTCAAAATCATCGTGCTAAAATATACGTCAGTGTTTTTACTGTGTTATGGATTTGAGGTTTTGAATGCATAGAAAACTTGATCTAAGCACATGTAATCTAATTCTTCTGTGAATTGTGCTTGTGCATGTAAATACAGCATCACCTTTTGCACAGTACCAGCACAGTCATACAAATCTGAGAGACTGATTAAGTGTTAATACTCTGTTCTTTGGCTCTCCTTTCAGCTCAGCTTCCTACAATCACTCCTCTGTTTCTAATGACAGATGTTGAAGTACTATCTTCTTGAGTAACATGGTCATAGGATTCAAAGAGATCTCACAGACTATGCATTTGAGCAAGAAAGGGCTTGTGTGAACTCTCTCTACCTTTCTTTTTCTCCCACAGTGGACCTGTACATCCTGCTTATGACTCTCTGCCTGTCTTTCTGAATTATTACTGGGATTTTATCTGCTCATTATTGATTTCACTGAATGCTTTCTTCTGGCTTTCAAGATCAACTGCCAGAGGATGATTCAGCTCTCAAAAATGATGTGAGATGGAGATGACTGTAAACCTCTCTGGAGAGTGGGTGTAGAAAAGCAGCTGCAAACAGAGCATAGAATATGGGGGAATTTTCTTGGACAAGGTCTTAAAATGGATATTTTTAAATACAGGCCAAATTAATAATTTTTATCATATGATTCCTCATGATGTTAAAAGGGGAAGCTGATATCAAATTTTTGTTGATGATCCATTTCTCTTAAGAGCTAGAGCTCATGTTAGTATATCATTATATATATATATATATAAAAAATATTATGAGATTATAGTTTTCTACAGTCATGGCTGGTTTGCCATGGCACTGAAAAGCTTGCCTGCCACCACTTTTCAAAGAAATATTTACTCAGCTTTAGTTTTTAAAATTAAAGAAACAATTTGTGCAATGTATATTAGGCAATATTCCTGTTATCTCTGACAAAAAATAATTGAAATATTAGCATATTTTCAGAGATGAGAGAGCTTGGATTCTTTGAAAATGCTGTACCAAATCATCATGTGATTTTTTTATCAAATGGGAGCCAGAGACATGTATCCATCTTTTATCATAGAAGGAGTTAGATGTACTTAAACTCTCTCTCATTTTAAAAAAGTGCTAAACTACCTTGAATCTGCTGCTTACAGTTATGTAACCTCATTACATAAATATGAGTGCACAGCACCAAAACAAAGGTGCCCCAAGGATGCAGAGCGTAAGTGGAAATCTGGAGTTGAGTGACAGCTGTGGATGAGAAAAAAGTTTGCTTTTCTTTCCTTTGTAATAACCAATATTACATTTTCATGACAACATCCAGAGAGAAATCAAGCATGAACCATTATCTGGATAGCTTCTTAGTGAAGAAAGTAAATGGAAAGATAAATGGGGATGCAAACAGAGATAATATACAGAGAAAGAGAGGAGCCAGAAGAAGAATAGACAGACAGAGAAGTGAAAAAAATCGAGCAGTATTCTGTGGAGGTATCTTCTCTCTATTCTTACCAGCCTCAACTGCTCTAGCTCCACCTAAGTAGGTGAAGGAGGGAGATCCCTGTATCATGGGCACTTCCGTAACAGAGAGGTTCATGAAGGAAGGGATTGCTGAGTGGCTGCCTCTCTGGGATAACTTGAAGATTACACATTTCTAGCTGCAGGTGTAAAAAAAATATCTAGGGAGATGTTCTTCTACTATATCAGTCTTTGTACAGTTTTTCTCACTGCTCTCACACTGTAGATATGTCCTTTGAGAGCTGTTGTGCAAGCTCTGTCTGTGGCAGGATGCAGTGCATGCTGTATACTGGTTCAGGGATCAGTAACTAGATAACAAGTCTTTTTTGAATTCTGGATTGCATTATGTCTTGATAGGAAAGCAAATCTCACCCTTTCATCAGCAAACTGTTTAATTTCAAACTTGCAGCTGGTAAATGATATTTTCTAAACAGATAAATGTGTGATTTCTTGCACTGTAAGGTATTTTGTTTGTCTTGGTAGTTTGTTTCAGCTTTGTGAAGTAACCTGTTTGGGGAAGGGCCTAGAAAAAATTGATCGAAGCTTTTCTTCTGATGTAGGTCTTCATAACCATAGGTCTGTGCAAGTAAAATCATGCTTCACTCTGGCACTGAGATGTTGAATACAGATAGTTCTACATGCATGCTGTATTCCTGTACCTCTTTATAGCTGTTCACTTTAAGACCAGCTAATGCATAGAAGATGAAAAAGCTTTGAGAGGTTATAGGAAGTAGACTCTTGCACCAGATACAGATCCCTCCGTAGTCTTCCCAGTAGCTGAGTGGAAATGTTCCCTCAAACAATTTCCATGCAAACATTATTCTCATGTGCAGTGACTGTCTTTCCTATAGTCTCCATAGCTTTAAAATCCATCTGTGTTTTAGTTTTTTTTCAGTATGTTTGTTTTTCTCTCCTCAGTTGCAAGGCTTGAAGAAGTAACAGCAAACCAACTTTTGTTGTGTCCCTTCATATTCTTTTGGCATTCTTTCCTTCCTTCTTCTCAAGGGCTTTCCCTGACAAGCCATGTGGACTTCTAGGAAATTTATTAATGTTTTTGTGTCATTATCATTGTATGAGCCCCATTTGTTGCAGTTGCAACTTTGTCTCCTGCTTCTTTCCGAAATCTGAATTCCTGATGGTGACAGGGCTTTTGCAATCAACTCCATCCTCTTTTCATTCCTGAAAATAAGTTTATGAAGAAGACTATTACCTGGAACAAACTACTTTGTTTAGGACAGTTTATTAAGCCATTCGTGACTTTGGCTTTTGTCGGTTTTGGTACTTAGATTGTCTCCATTTCTTAACAATTACAAGGTTAGAGAATATAATGCAACCTTGCGACACATCTAGCAAGTAGAGTGGTAAGGCATACAAAAGTTAGCAAGGCAAAGGAGACCTCGCAAACAAAACCAAGAGGAAATATGTATTTTCTTGCTTCCTTTTCCTATTCTAATTTTGCCACACATACAAGGCAGAGCAATTTTGTGCCGCAGAGGAGCAAGAGTAAATCACAGTAAATCGCAGTCTGTGGTCATGTAGTGAAAACAAGCTGCCAGAATTCTGTAAGATTGCTAGTACAGTTTCTGTAAGTTTGCTAATTAAAAAAATACTTAAGTATTATTCTGAGAAGGTAAAGAAAGGAAACAAATCTCTGGTACCTTATCTGCTTTCCTGGAACTACTGTTAGCATCTGAAGCTACTGTGCCGTATGATGTTTCAGAGAGGCTCAGAATCAGCAGCCCCTCCACTTTCGGCAGCTCCTGAATCCCATTGGCTGGAAGGCAAAGCAGAGGCGGAGAGTGTCCTGAATATTTTTCTCTTCCACACACCGTAAAACTGTCAGCCGGCATGCACTGTCTGACAGCGAGACTGGTGCTTGCAGTTTGAAATTAGTTCCTGCTCTGCAGCAGTCACTTGGGCATTTTGTGCTCACCTCTTTTTAATGGAAATGAACAAAAAAGCCTTGCAGCGTACCAGTGAACTAAACAAGAACTGGGCATAGGGGAGAATCTGATGCAAATGTAGAGACTGTTGGGACGCTGGTAATCACCAAGATAAATGTGAAGATGATCAGAAACTGCGTCTGTGAGAGTGCAAACCAGTATTTCAGAGTTTGAAACCTTATTTTGTCACAACAGTCAGTGTTCTGAACTGCTACCTGCCTCAGTCCTAGCTTATTTTTCTTTTTTTCCCAAGCTTTAAAGCCAAAGAAGATTTTTCAGAGGAGTACAAAAGGAACAGGAGTTTTTAAAGCAGGAAACTGAAAGCGGATCTCCATAAGATGAATTTCACCCAGCACCGTGCGACACTCCAGCCTCTCCATTTCTGGAACCACAGCTACAGACTGCACGGTGGTGCCAGTGAACCCAATTCAAAGGGCCACTCCGTGGGGGGCTGCTATGAGCAACTCTTTGTATCACCTGAAGTGTTTGTGACTCTGGGCATCATCAGCTTGCTGGAGAATGTTTTGGTCATTGTGGCAATAGCCAAGAACAAGAACCTTCATTCGCCCATGTACTTCTTCATCTGTAGCTTGGCAGTGGCTGACATGCTAGTGAGTGTATCTAATGGATCAGAAACCATTGTCATCACGCTGCTAAACAATACAGACACAGATGCACAGAGCTTTACCATAAACATTGACAATGTCATTGATTCAGTGATTTGCAGTTCCTTGCTTGCATCAATTTGCAGTCTTCTCTCAATAGCAGTGGACAGGTACTTTACTATCTTTTATGCCCTTCAGTACCATAATATCATGACAGTAAAGCGTGTAGGGGTTATCATCACATGCATTTGGGCTGCTTGCACAGTCTCAGGCATTTTGTTCATCATTTACTCTGACAGCAGTGTTGTCATCATTTGCCTTATTAGCATGTTTTTCACTATGCTCATTCTCATGGCATCCCTCTATGTCCACATGTTTATGATGGCTCGGATGCATATAAAAAAGATTGCTGTTCTTCCAGGGACTGGCCCTATTCGCCAAGGGGCCAACATGAAAGGGGCCATCACTCTCACCATCCTGATTGGAGTATTCGTTGTGTGCTGGGCTCCATTTTTCCTGCACCTGATTTTCTACATCTCCTGCCCCTACAATCCGTACTGTGTATGCTTCATGTCCCACTTTAACTTCTACCTCATCCTCATCATGTGCAATTCCATCATTGATCCACTTATATATGCTTTCCGGAGTCAGGAGCTCAGGAAAACATTCAAGGAGATTATATGCTGCTGTAGCCTGAGAGGACTTTGTGATTTCCCTGGCAAATACTGAACAGAATGGATGGACATGTTACTGTGTACACAACATGCAGCAGAGATTTCCAAGCCTTCAGATCCTCTTTCTCAGCAGAATTTGTTTTAAATCTTTTGGAGTGAACACCTCCATTTGTATGTAATTCATATTTCTGTATGATGTTTGTGATGTCTACAGTTTGTAATTTATTTGGCTGGAAAAAGAAGTAGCGCTTCATACTAGTTTGCAAGAAGAAATAAATGTAATGATGAATATGAAATACTACCAATATGAGCAGCTGTATATTCCAACTGCTGACAAAATAAATAACTTGCCTGACTTACAGTACATGCTGTCTGATACTGCTTCTTCAACCCTGTTGAAGTAATTACAGCTATCTAGTACATTATATACAACTTAAAATAGAGCATATGCTTCTACATTAGTGGATTAGAGGGTCTCTGGAATTAGAAAGCAAAATTTTCAGGAAGGTTAGTGAAAACAAAGTCATATTTATTAATTTTGAACTCTTTTTGTTCTACTCCACAGGAGCAATTCTGTTCTTTGTTACAGTTATTGCTCACAGCAACAAGATTTTCAAACACTTGCTACACAGGCAGTTGAACGTTGGGCTTTGGGCTGGGCTTTGTTTTCAAGATTGCTGTATTTCTGAGAGTACCTTTTTACAAAGTTTTAATTACTCCCTGAAGCATCAGTTAGCCCTGGATGTATTTGCTACACTGGCATCCGGGTAGACTAGCACCCTCCGTTCAGCCATAAAGCAGATAGAGTATTAAATTTGATAATGTGTAGATTTGACATTAGTGTAAAGAGATTCACTGGGAGATTTACTGGAAGAAGATAGAGAGGGAACTTTAATTTGCATATTCAATCCTTGTTCTGAGTTGCTGTGGGGAATAAGGACTCTGTGCTTCAGATGAAAATGCATCGTTGTTGGAAACAAGCTGCCCTCTATTCTGAAACGTGGTGTTAGCAGATGGGATCCACTGCCAGGATCTTTACACAGGAGTCAGCATGTGTTAATTTGGTTTGAGCACCTCAGACCGTACTATGGAGCATACGGGCTTTGCAAGGGAAATGCTATAACATGGAATGAGTGCCAGCTGATGAATCTGGTTACCCAATCTCTGTATCTGGAAGTCCTGTGTGCTGCTACTTGAATTCAACTCACTTTTACAGGCATCTAATTGATGTATTCTCAGTTTCATGCTAAAATGCCACTCTCTCCACAGGTTATAATAGAGACTTCAGGTCCCTGGCATTAGCACTCTTGGAAGCATTTAAAGTATAAATGTGAGTACACAGGATTCAGTGAAGATGTCCCTTAGCATCATGACAATATGAGCTTTTATGAAGGGACGCAAAAAAATGTGATTTATTTATTCCCAGAAAGTATAAACTGTAGTGGGATCTTATGGAAGATCTGGTAACTTCTGATTTAAAGTCTCAAAATTAAATGTAAAGCACAACTCAAGATTTAATCTTGAATGCTTGATTTTACCAAGATAAGTAATGAATAAATGAAAAACAAGGATGAAGAGTCCTATTAATTTTCTTGGAAACAGCTTGTTTCCCCAAGGTGTTTGTTCCTTCATTAAAGAAAAATATACAATGAGAAGCTTTTCAAAGAAACCAGTGTTTGCTACCTGGGATTCTCTAGACAGAAGCTGATCTTTTAGTTGTTGGTAACTTTTCAGGATATCATGAAATTGTAACAACATTTGTTCCCCTGTTAAAGAGCATGAAGGATTTAAGGCAGGTCTCAGTATTTTTAACTCCAATTTACATACAGAGAGAGCAAGAAAGTAATTTGACTTTATGCATCAAAGACCCTAGGTAGACCAACAGCAAAGAAATTAGGACTCCTATACCTTACTCTTTTACTTAGGCCAATTCATGTACTATGCTGCTTTAGTAAATGATAGTGCTTCATCATAACAGTTGCAGTGTGAAAGATGCTGAAATACATATGTTAACTATTCTTATTTTCTTCTGGAAGAAACTATAAAGCTCTCAATAATACATTCCAACATGATTCCACTGGTTAGAGAATTAAAAAAAAAAATTCAAAGAAGGAGAATTAAAGTTCAAGAGGAGAAAACAATGAATGTATTTAAATTAATAGTCTATCCAAAAATTCAATGGACTTTATTAAACACCTTTCTCTCGCCCACAAGAAATTATACTATCTATGGAAAAATATTCAGGCAATAATTAAAGAAATTGATGATGCCAGTTCGAACAAGGCACAAATCTTACTTCATCTTTGTTTTGCCTCACTTTCTATAGCTGTTTTAGGAGTTTAAATTATGATACTGGGCTCCAGATTTTCCTTTGTACCCCAACGCAGAGAGGACCCAATGGAAGGTGGCACAAGAGTAAGATACTACCATAGGCACTCTGAACATTGCCTTGAAAGCCTCTGTTTCTCCCCTTAAGGTACATAAGGACCAGACACCTAATTTAAACAATTCTGAATTCTGCAGAGGCTGTGCTTCTGCAAATTAGTTTCTGAACGCCCAGTTGATTCTTAAAACTAAGTCTTTTTTTTTTTTTTTTTTTTAACTCAAACAGAAGAGGAATAACTGATTTGCATCAAAAGATTTATTCTTGTTTCCAAAAAGTATGTCTGTTTTATGCTTATTTCCACTAAGACTAGTCAAGACAGTTCTGACCTCACTAAGCTCTAAATTTCATTTAGAAATCTAATTTTGAATACTAGCTTGTTCCAGAATTTTAGCATCTCTGAGCCTGTGTTTATTCTGTGTTTAGTCCGTAAAACTAAATGTATATGCATACTTTTTTAAATGGAGTTTTCAATTTAAGAGGACTCTTTCATTTCATGGTATCATTTTTGAGAGTGTAATTCATTGAAATTAATGGAAAATCTGCTACACAGATTATTTTCCTGTTCTCAGATAGTCTGCTCCTTCTGAGCAGCTGAACCAGTTTGCCAAAACCATAGTAATCAGTGTTGTGAAAAATAAATAAATTAATTTATCTCGTTGGAGAGTGGAGGATTATTTTCCACACTCGATTTTCTGGAGCTTTATTCTATTTGGAAATCTTCCAAGAAAATGTGATGTCTTTCTTTAAATAACTGGGGCTCTAATCAGTTCACTTAGCATTTTAGTCGTGCTAGGTAACAGTGGTATATTCCTCTGTGGTAAGAAAATGTTTTTGTCTCCACTTTAGAGATGTAAGGATTCACATTTTCACTTCTGCTGGAAAAAAAGAGGCTAATGGATTTAATCAGCCTTCTGGAATGTAGACTCTGAGCATAAAATTGATGATAGTGTTCTCCACACTTTTCACATAACTGACTGTAATGTAACACACAATGAAATGTCTTTCTTCAAAACTTCCTATCCCACCCCAAGCAGTGAAGGGGGATGGAGAATGGTGGGCTGCAGCCAGCACACATCAGCTTCTTTCTGCCGCTTCTTCCTGCTCACGCTTTTCACTGTTCCATCCTGGGATGTTTCCATGTGCCACAGGGATACATTTGTCCCACCATGGCTGAGGACCTCAGCTGTGCCCTGCAGTGGGGCCTCTGGGACCACTGAAATCAGCTGTGTCCATCAGTCCATCACAGGGCAAAACTCCCCAGTGCTGCACTTGCGCTGGGTACAACTTGGCAGAGAACATTGAAAGCAGAATTTCAGGGGAAGTCCCATTGCTCTATACATTTTAGTTGAGTTCCACAGAAAACTCTTCACGTAATTTGTGTGCCTTTTTCATATCCACAGTGTCTTTTTTGTGTTTTGGGGATTTTTCCCTGCAATGAACCAATCAGCCCAAAATGTTCCCCTCTTAGCCTCTTTCCTGCTGAAGAGCTCTCACTATAGAGTTTCAAAACCTGCTATTAGCTTCCGAATTAATGTCTTTGAGCACTGTACTCTATCTTATTTATATTATTTCAATTCTCAGAATGATCCCTTTTCTCTTAGTGACGCCCAGATAGTTCTTTTTGTGGAAAGACAAACTTGTACTACCAGTTTCTGTCCTGGCACATCCCTCTGGACACAGCCCTGCACAGATGAGGCTGCAGTCCCCCTGTAACCAGGGGACCCATTGTAAATTTTTCATATGTTGTGCCATGCAAAGATAAAAAGTCATTTACATAGCCTTCCAGGTGGCAAAAAGAAACCCAAAAATCATGTCGGTGTGTAATTCGCGATACTTTAGTGTTTTTGAAACAAACATGCAATAGTTTATTACAGCTTTAGTCTTTGTAAGAAGCAGCAAGTGAGTAAACAAACAGAATTCCATGTTTGGAGCCACTATCAACAGAACATAAACAAAACACTTTATTCTTGCAACAATCTGCAACAACCATTTTGAAGTGCATAGAAATTAAAACGTATTGTGAAGATAATATTTGCTATAAAAATATTTTCTCTTGTGATAACGTCTCTGTGCAGTTCTGAGCTTTTTTCTCATACGAACTCAGGTCATGCAGAGTTCAACATTCATCCCTCAAATACATCATAAAAAACACCCAGAAAGCTTTCTAAAGCTGTATTCAGTACAGCCCAAAAGTGATTTATTCAAAAAACCCAAACAAAACCAAACCCAAACCAAGCAAACTTTGTTTTCTGCTTGAAAGGGTAGACGAAAGAAGGTGTCTGAATTAAAAAAAAAAAAATAATAAAAATTAAGTTGCTACTATCGAGGTAATCTCTTTTCATACTCTTTCAATTTTGCCTGTGCCAAGCAAGTCTGAAAGCTTTCTGGAAAGCAGAAATTATGCAGATATATGTCCAGAGATTTAACACAAGCACAAGCCTGCCGCATTCTGATTGACTCATGGGTTTTTGCATTAAGGCATTCAAAGTCACCTTACAGTGTACTCCATATATTATCACTGGTGCTTCAAGTTATCTCAATACACATACAGCCACAGTAAAACAGGAAAAAATCCTGGCTGTACATGAAGACAAACACAAATAATACATATTGTGTAGACATATATCTTTACTTATTATCCTGAAGTTTTTGCTGGGGAGATGAGGCGAATGTAATTGCTTTCCTATTATTTTCAGCTTCACCCATGGAAAAAATAGTGCTCACAAGTAATACAGATAAACTAATTTCCCCTCTAAGACAAGGATAGTGGTGCTCTGTAAGAATTGTTTCCAGGCCAAATAGAATTTTATTTCATGCAATTAAAGGTATCGCTGGTAGAAATTCTCCTTATTTGTGAGCCGTGTACCAGTGTGCACCAGTATCATTCAGTTTGGGAGTATCCATCACCAAACAATGCCCAAGGCAAAGGACTGAGATAGTGAATCTTCTGAGGGGTCAACTGAAGCAAGAGATGACCCATTTTCATTGCTTTATCAAACAACTCCTTTCAGACTTGAAGAGCTGCTGGCATATCAAGAATTCAATTCCCAACAGCTGGGCATTTCAAGGTTAAACTATGGATTCGGATAGTAAATTTGGTTCTAACCCCATTATGGATGATTCATATCAGTGAAGCTTCCATTATTCCCATAGGAACTCATTTATTTCTCACTTCTCTTATAGGAAACATGTGACTCAGGCTATTCTTTTCCCTGAAAGCAGAAGATAGCACTTGTCTGGACCAGGAGAATGGGACACCAATAAAAATGCAGAGGTAAAACCTGATCCGTTCCTAACTTTGAAGAGTCTTTTGATCTCAACTATTTTAGCTCTGAAGGAAATGTTGTGGTCATCTGCACAGAACTGAAATGTTTGATGATTTAGGACCCTGAAAACTACAGGCCTGTTAGTCCAACTTAGTGCCTGGTAAAATTATGCAGAAAGTTATTCTAAGAAGTATTGAAAAATACTTGAAAAACAATGTAGTCATTGGTCACAGCCAACATGGCTTCATAAGAAGAAACTCCTGTTTATTAAACCTGTTTTTCTTTTATGACAAAGTGACACACCTAGCTGATCAAGGGAAGCCAGTTGATGTAAACTTTTTGGATTTCAGTCAAACTTTCAATATGGACTCTCATAGGATCCTTCTGGACATATGTCCAGTCTCACATCTGGATAAACACGTCATGTTGTAGGTGAGCAACTGGCTCATGTGTCGACTACGGAGGGTAACAGTGAATGGGGTAACATCAGGCTGGTCACCTGTCACTAATGGGGTTCTGCAGGGCTCCATCGTGGGCGCTGTGCTCTTCAACATCTCCATAAATGACTTTGATGCAGGACTGGAAGTGATATGGAGCAAGTTTGCAGATGACACAAAACTGCGAGGCCCTGCAGGGAGACCTCAACAAATTAGAGAACTGGGCAATCACCAACCATATGAAGTTCAACAATGGAAAGTCCTGGATTCTGCACGAGGAATGAGGCAACCCTGGATGTAGGTCCAGACTGAGGAATGAGAGACTCAAAAGCAGTGCCGTGGAAAGAGACCTGGGGGTGCTGGTTGACAACCACAGGCAAGTTGAATATGAGTCCGTATGCAGCTGTGTTGGTATCCCATAAAACTGGAATCATCTATTTGGTGGCGTTGGGACTGGGACCCTTTGAAATCACAACCGCCCACAAGACATACAGGTCTTGAGTGCATGATGCTGATAACCAGAGAATCCAGGAAAGAAAGGCTATATATAAACTGTACAAGGGCCAAAATAGAGAAGCTTCTTTATTGCAAATTCATCTGGTTTTATATTCCAAAGATTGTTTTGGTTAATACAGCCAATAGACAAAAGGAAAAGTGGTCACATGCCATTGTCCCAGAGCTACAAGAAAGTCACAAGGTGTTGTTTACATGCCTAAGACACTATATCATAATCTGGAAACACTGTAATACAGCCTAATGTTCTGCCACATGAGTTAGCAGTGCCCTAAGAGTCACGAGAGACAACTGTGTTCTGGGGGGCACCTAGTAAAGCATTGCCAGCCGGTCGAGGGAGGGGATTGTCTTGCTCTGCTCTGAACTGGTCTCACCTTGAATATTGTGGCAGTTTTGGTCACCACAATATAGGGAAAATATTAAGCTATTAGAGAGTGTCAGAAGGAGAGTAACAAAGACGGTGAAGGGCCTTGAGGTCATGGCGCATGAGCAGCAAGGGAGACCTCATTGCAGTCTACAACTTCCTTGTGAGGGGAAGAGGAAGGGAAGACACTGATCTCTTCTCTGGGGTGACCAGTGACAGGGCTCAAGGGAAAGTCTTGAAATTGTGTCAGGGTAGGTTTAGGTTGGACATTAGAAAAAGGTTCTTCACTCATAGTGTGGTTGGGCACTGGAACAGGCTCCCCAGGGAAGTGGTCACAGCACCAAGCCTGACAGAATTCAAGAAGTGTCTCAGGCACATGATGTGACTTGAGGATAGTCTCATGTAGGGTTAAGAGTTGGACTCAGTGGGTCCCTGTGGGTCTCTTCTAACTTGGCATATTCTGTGATTGTATGATATCATTTGTCTGCATGTAGGTAATGAAAAATAAGACCATAGACACTAATGGGATGAAGAGTGTTATGGGTTTAATCTAAGATTTTCCCGGAGAGAGCGGGGGGTTTGTTCGTATGTTTAAAGCCATTTTTTTTCTCCCGATACCAGGAGAGTTGAAGCAAAGCAGAAAATGGGAGAAAACACTTGGGAGGGTGCAGTGGGATGATGTGGAGCTGTGTTTCTCCCCATGCTGCTGCCTCTGAGGAACTGGGAGTGTGGCGAGCAGAGGCAGTTGTCCTGGTAGAGCTGGCATGCATTCACCATTGGTGGGTGTGGCATGGACAGCTGAGCCCCACCCCGTGCACCTGCTGCCCCTTGCCAAGCTCGGCGGCCACTCCTCGCCCACTCCCACACTCCTGCTGCTGGTGCCCTGCCCGGAGCGGGGGTGGTCCCGCTGAATGTTCGTACAGTACACCTGTGCCAGCGCCCGCAAAGTTTCCCCTTGCTCCGCACTGCCGCTATAGTAGCTCAGAGTGTGTGCGAGGGTTTTCACCAGCTGCCACGGCGTGCAGGGACAGTGGTGGCAGCCTCCATCACCAAGGCAGCCTGAGCTGTGCCACTGCTGCCCTGGGCAATGACAGGGGCAGCAGGGGCTCCCATGGCACTCGGCTGCCCCTGGACCCCTCCCAGGGGTCCCTGTGCTGGTGGCCAGTGCCCTGCAGCACTGGTGGGCAGCAGCTGATCTCTTGGAGGCCTTGCAGCCACTTTGGCTGCCTGCGGGTGGCACTGCCGAGGCCCCTGCGCTGGCAAGGAGGCATATGGTGGTGATTTCTCCCTACGGGTGGCAAGTGCCCCTGCACCGGCACTGCTACCAGCCCCAGGCCCGGGGTAGTGCCACTGATGGATCCTCGGTGTCCTGGCAGAGCTGCGGTGGCAGCTCTTCTTCCCAGTGCACACAGCATTTTTGGTGGGAAACATCATATCAGCCTCATGGCAAGATCTCAGAATTTGGGGTGGTGCCCGCACCACTGTCCAATAGGAAGACAATGTGCCCGGGAGGGCTGTCCCGAGAAAACGTGAGATCGAACAGCCCATATAAGGCAGAGACACAGAAGCTTGGCCCCTTTCCCAGCCTTCTTGTTGTTTGTTGAGAGAGGATCGGCCGCTGCCCCTCCTGGTCCCTCCTGGTTCCTTGACCACGCGGCATCATCAGAGCTCAGACAGTAACAGCAGGAGGCCACCCAGTGGCAACACAAGCATGGTATCTTTTCCTTGGGTTTGCCTGGGGAGTCCTTTTCACTGTCCTTCTTTTTCACATACTCCTAGACTGGGACCAGCACCATCCTCGAGGCGGCTTTCCCTCCTTCCCCCTGTTTCTCAGCCCACCAGCCAGCTTGGAGGAGCAGTTTGGGGTTTTTTTCCCTTTTTTGTGAAAGATTGTCAAGTGGTTGTCTTTGTATTTGGTTAGTGCCTTAGTGGGGTTCTATAGTATATAGAGCCCCATGATAAATAAACTGTTTGCTGTTGTTTCTCTGTTGAGTATCTTGTCACTGTTAGTGCGCCCTAGCATCCAAATCAGGACAAAGAGTTTCTTTTTCCCTTCAAATAATTGTAATTTTTTTCTGTGGGAGTAAAATCAATGAGGTAAATAAAATACTGCATTCTTAAGTGAAATTTAAATAGAAAGGGGTTTTTTTTGAGGCAGAGTGTAGGACTGCTGTTTTAGTTTTAATGTGCGAAATTATATTTTCAGATGAAAAATCCAACTATATCCTGGGCTGCACCACAAGAAGTGTGGCTAGCAGGTCAAGGGAGGTGATTCTGCCCCTCTACTCTACTCTCATCACCCCATCTGGAGCACTGTCTCTAGCTCTCAGGTCCCCAGCACAGGAAGGATGTCGACTTGTTTGAGTGAGTACAGAGGAGGGCCACTACTATAATTAGAGGGATGACGCACCTGTCCTGTAAGGAAAGGCTGAGAGAATTGGATTTGTTCAGCCTGGAAAAGGGATGTCTTAGGGGGTGACATAATTGAGGCCTTCCAGTACCTGAAGGGATTTTACAAGATGGAGAAGGACTTTTTACAAGAGCACACACAAGGAGGAATGGTTTCAAGATGAAAGACAGTAGGTTTAGGTTAGATATTAGGAGGCAGTTCTTTGCTGTGAGGTTGATGAGGCACTGGAATAGGTTACCCAGAGAAGTTGTGGATCATCACATACCTCATCCCTGGAGGTGTTCAAGGCCAGACTGGATGGAGCTCTGAGCAACCTGGTTTAGTGAAAGGTGTCCCTGCCCATACCAGTGGGATTGGAACTAGAATATCTTTAAGGTCCCATCTAACCCAAACCATTCTATGATTTTGTGATTCTGTGATTTATCTCTTTCCTAACTGTGGTAATATTGACATGTCCTCTCTCAAGATGACTTCTACTACAAATGAGCTGTCATTTTGAATAAACAGTTAGTAATTGGAGAAATACTTTTTGACATGCTGGAAATATTAAAACAGTAAGTGACACTTTAATTTATCTGTATTATCACTGGGCATTTGAGTTTACAGTCATAGATATATATTGGGAAGAGCTACCACTCCAAATTTCTGTCTTTAAACACTCCCAGCCTAGTCATCTGAATTAATTACAGCTGGTTTTGATGTATCATTAATCATGGAGCTTGATCTCAAACATGGAAGGCTCACCTGCCGTCTTCATCCATCTTTTATTTCAATCTTGTGATTACTATTCAAATCTTGGGACACTCAAGGGATATGAGCTTAGATGTTTGATAGAAAAATGTCATTTATTCCAAAAATTTTCAATTTTAACTGTCATTTATAAGGATGTTCTGAGGTCAGGAGGTCCCAAGGAGAGATGCCCAGGGGGATGAGCATTTCTTTGAATATTTGGGTATACAAAGAAAAGCAGAGTTTTGAATTTGTGTCCTGAGGTATAACCTTCCCCTTCCAGGTTAGCCAGCCAGCCAGCGCCTTATGGAACACTGAAAATGTGTCTTCATAAGGCTTCAGCATTCCTGCAGGGAATGGAAAGAAGAGGTAAAATATTCACAGCCTTTCTTACCTTTCTGTGTTACTTTAAGAAATAAGGAAATAATTTCTTGTGGGAAAATATAATTTACTACAAAATCATTAAGACTTTATTTAAGGGAGAGGAGCTCTGAGTTCTTCTTGGACTATATTTCTTGCCTACTGAGATTTTCTTAACCTGCATGTTGTAGTCATCATATATTCTTATCCTCATTCCCCTAAATAATAACAGTTGAACTCCCTAATTTGCTATATATCTGATTTCTAATGAAGGAATTCAAAATACAGACAGAAGGTATAATGTGTCTTTGTAACCATTTAATTTTGTTGAAGTGCCTTCACTGATGACTGGGAAATCTCAGCTATAAAGATTAATTTCCTAATGATGGCAACAGAGGCAAGAAAAGACATTTCTATATCCTCTTTCATTCATTTCCTGGTTTATAGTTATCAGACATCTTGTGATACAGTTTCTGTAGCTTCTATTTTAAAAAATGTCCAGCGTCTAAAAGAATAGATATGATTTAGGTAAAAAATGAACTAAACCCTACTCATCACAATAGTATTGCTTCTCTAAATCTGACAACTTCTTAGGCTCAAAGTGAACTGCTAGCTGTACAGTAGGCTGTGACCAGGTGGCTCCAACTTCTTTTTAACACTATTTTGTGTGGTCACTTGGAGAGGTCATTTTCTGGTTTAATTTTGCGAAGGAAAACATGAAGGAGACACAAGGAGGTAATACTTGGCATTTCAAAATATAGACACTTTCTTTTTTCCATATTAGATGCCTGATTTGCAGAATGCAGGTTCTGTATTTTTTCCTTTCTTTGTTATTTTTTCCCTTTTATTAGCTGAGATTCTTAAAAGGCTTTAAATATCCTGTAATTTTCTATTTAGAAAGGCAAAAATAAATCTGAGAGGGAGCATTTTGGTAGGCCAGGTCACTCTACCTGACCAGATAGGAAACTTAACATGAGCCTGCAGTGTGCCCAGGTGGCCAAGAAGGCCAATGGCATCCTGGCCTGCACCAGGAATGGTGTGGCAAGCAGAACTAGAGAAGTTATCCTTCCCCTGTACTCAGCACTGGTGAGGCCACACCTTGAGTGCTAAGTGCAGTTCTGGGCCCCTTTAGTTTAAGAAAGATGTCGAGATGCTCAAACGTGTCCAGAGTAGGGCAATGAGGATGATGAAGGGGCTGGAGCACAAGCCCTGTGAGGAGTGGCTGAGAGAGCTGGAGTTGTTTAGCTTGGAAAAGAAGAGGCTCGAGGGAGACCTTATTGTTCTCTACAACTACTTGAAAGGAGACTGTAGTCAGGCAGATGCTGGTCTCCACTCAGGCAGCTGGTGACAGAACAAAAGGACACAGTCTCTTTTCCATCAGGGAAGGTTTAGGCTGGATATTAGGGAAAGATTTTTCACTGAAAGGGTGGTTCACCATTGGAGTGGGCTGCCCAGGGTGTTGGTGAGGTCACTGTCCCTTGTAGCAGTGTTTGCCCTTTAAAACAAAGCTTGCAATTTTGGCAGACGTAAGGGTCACGGATTCTCTGTGGTCACAGCTGCTGCAAGAAAGATAGGACAGAGCCATGGACTACACAGAGGCTAAAGAAGGGGACAAAATGGAGAAACTCTTTATTGCAAATTCATCTTACTTTTATAATCAATGGATTGTTTTGGTTTAACATAGCCAGTGGACTAAAGGAATGATGGTCATGCATAATGTGGAGATTGCTTCCACCAAAGACTTAGAGCCACAGCAGTCACGAGATATTTGGTATCTGATGTTTACATTCTTTAAACATTGTGTCATAGTCCAAACATGCTCTATTAATTATTTAATAACTCTATAGTCCCTGGAGGTGTTTAAGAGAAGATTGGATGAGGCACTTAATGTCATGGTTTAGATGATGGGTTGGTGTTGGGTTATAGATTGGGCTTGATGATCTTAAGGATCTCTTCCAACCTTGTTAATACTGTGATACTGTGATACCTTGAAGCTTGAAATACTGAGTAGAAAATTTTTGTACCTGATAAGACTTACCTTATAATTAATTTATCTTGTTTTCCTCTCAGTTGTTCAAAATGGGAGTTCTGGATCACTAATGTGAGAAACAGCAGTTTCAGGGGTAAGAAATAATTTAGAAATGCCAAATGTTTTATTGGTAGTTGTTAACTGCAGCATAGGATGCACCCTCAGGATAGCTGATTGGAAAGATCTCTGATTACTGAAGAGTGTCCAGGGAAGCAAGTTCAGTGCCTGACAAACAGGAGTGGAAGCAGCTCTTTTACCTCAGTACTATAAAGCTTTTTAACTTAAAAATACCTCCATCTAACACACTAACACGTTAACACGTCTACTAAAAAAGAAAAAGAAGAAAAAAAACCCAAACCAAACAAAACCAATCCTGTCTGTCACAACCATTGATATGGAATATTTTTGGCATGCGGTTTCAGCATTTTAATTACTGAGAGGCAGTATTTCAGGGAAAAGAAAGTATTTCTGTGCCCTGTGCTAGGCAAAGAACTTCACTCTGGTTAAACTAAACAGCTGCCTTTTTGAAAGAACTCATTACAGAGACAGCATATCTTTTGGTTCACGTGCTTAGTTTCTTGGGTGGCATCTGCAGACTCTTTCATCATTCAACTTGTGTTGCCTTTTCCGAGCTCTGCATCTGTCAGAAAAGGAAAGGTGGCCACCCTCTCAGTAGGTGCAGCAGCACAAAGACTGCATTCTCCTGCTGCATATCCTGACTCACAAAAAAAAAGGAATAAAGCATAACCCTTGGTGGTTGACGCAGCTGGAGATACTCTTTAATATGCCACAGATACAGTATTAGTTTATTGAGCTTGTAGTTTAGGTCAAGGGCTAATTCCTTTTCCAATTACATCTCTGCAATTCAAATGAAATAATGAGAACCAGCAGCATTTTTTAGTAAAGAAACTGATCTTAAAAATGAGGTTGAGATAGAAAATGTGTGAGATTTTTTTTTCCTCCATTGCCTTTGCAAAGCCAGAGGAATAGGCTGGTTTTATAGCAATCTTTCAAGAAACTGTGCAGTCCCTCTGAAAAATGTGTTCCTTTTAGCAGTCTTAGCTGGGATCTCTGAAAGACTGAAAGGAATCGCAGTTTCATGACTTAGGTGATGAATGATTTTCACAGCTTCACATTCTGTCAAGTATAATGCACAGAGCATTTGTCTCCGAAATTGAGTAGGTTTATCAGCTCCTGAGGGACTTCCAGGCTATTATTGTGCATCAGAGGTCACATAATGCTTTGACATTACCAGTCCAAATAGCTTAAGTTAAGCTTACGAGCTTCCATTTATTGCTACTTTATAATAGGAAACACGGAGAAGATTTAGTTGCAAGATGAATTCTAGGATTAAATGGTCAGAAAGTACTAATAATTTCAACTTCTGAAAGGTTTCATACATAAATATGTTGAACAATTAGCCAGTGTGAGGAGTGTGATTGTAATCTCTTGTGCTAGAAACAAAGACTCAATACAGAGGAATTTATTTAGAGTTTCTTGTTACAAAAGTACTGATATTTAACAGGTGCAGAACAATAAAACACAAAAATAAGTAGAAAAGCAGCCACTTTTCCAGCTACAGATAATGATTGCTTCTAATGAGAACCTGGGTTCTAATTACATGAAAAAATGTACTTCACTGAAATCTGCCCTCGAAATTAATTTTAAGAGAAAGACTATGCGAATCTTACACTGAAAGTGTTAAACATTCCCAGCATACTCACAGGTGCTGATCTCAAGAATATTAGTAGAGCCAGAAGTGAGTAAGAAATACGTTTCAGCTCAAAGCATTTCCTTTATTTCTTAGATTTTTGCCCATAAAATCTGTGCAATTTAGAACTCTTGCTACACAGCCCTTTAGAATTTTATTGTTGACTAGAACAAGTCTGGCAGTAGATTATTTTCAGTATATTTCATGAATCTTGGATTGTCCCAAAAGCATCATCAATTTAAATCTATGATCATCCATTTTGGCATATTGAAGTCTTTGACAATGTCAAGCAAATCTGAATTTATTTTGGTTTAATAAAAACTTTCTCTCCCTGTCCAGCCTCAGGGGAGTGAAAGCTCTGCAAAACTTCTGTAGTGATACAGAAGATTCATTAAATAACACCACAGATCCCACTGTTCTGAGTGGTTTAAAAAAGTATGATAGACAGACACTATCTCAAAGACTATTTCTAGAGTAAGTAATACTGAGATAATTTGGTGAAAGAGTCTATATAAGTATAAAGCAGTTGTTTTTATTACTGAAAAAGTGGAATCTGAATTTCTTTAATATGTAATATGTGATTGCAATAATTTGCCAGGAAATAAAAATAATTTCTCTCAAAGATATCTCCCTCTCACCTCTCCCTCTATGTCTTTCAGGAATTTCTGTAGTTTTTAGGGGGGAGTGATTAACGTGCTGGCAGGCAAACCTTAAGGAGACTTCTTTTTTTTAAATGGTAAAAATCAGAATGCTTCACCTTTTCATCCCAATACATTGTGGAAACTGATGAGAAGGAATATTGCTCTCTGCTTTTCTTTAGTTTTTGAGGAACATTTATAGAATACTAGTAGAGGAGCAATAGAAGGAGGAATAGCAATATATATTTACAGATTATAAAGTTCTGTTCCCTTTGAAGTGATAAGGAAACCTGATCTGACTTTAGGAAAGTCTGTATTTCACTTCTGACATTTAAATGCCACTGTTGATCACGTATAGTTACTAGGAATACAGAAAGTGGATTGAATGAAAATAACCTTTGCACCAAGGTTTTTATCCCAATTGCAATATTATCTGGTGACATCTCATCTTTTTTCTTTTCTTCTCAATGTCAGAGTGACCTCTTGAAAGATCTCAAGGGTCCAGGTGCTATTTGCAGAAATTTCTACATGATCATAAGAATCAGGTTCTAAACACTCCTCACAAAGCTCTGCCTTAACCTTCCTTTATCTTTTTTTCTTCACATGATTTATTCTTCCCCAATAATTTTGACTGTATATTGTTCTTTCCTTAATAATTCTTCTTCTAAAATTTTCTCCCATATTTCTGTGCATCACATCAGAGGTCTCCTTACCTGGGAGGAGCTGAGCATTCTTAGCTGGAAAGTATGGTTGGGTGGGCAGAATGGTAAAACTGCAGCAAGGGGAACATAAAGCTTACAAGCATTATAGAAAGAGAAGGGATTTGTTACAGCTCAGGCATGATGGAGAGAGGGATGAGGTTTTGCTTGGGGAGACAAGGGGCTTTTCTTAAAATTCTCTTTTTTTAAAGGTGCAAAATGCTGCAAATCGTGTTGCAGCTCAGGAATGTACAGAAAGGTGCTAGTGAGAGAAAGTATGGGGAAAAGTAGGAGGGACTTTGATGTCAATTTTTTATTTAATGCATCTTGCGCGGCAGAGTGCTACACTTTCTGTGCCAAAAGTTCATTGTGTGAAAGTGTGAAAAAGAACACTATCTTCAGACTGAAAGCATTTTCCAGGAGATTCCCATAAAGAAAGGTGCAGATAGCATAATTTCAAAGCTCGGGCTAGCACTTCACAGAATGCTGCCCACCACAGTCTGCTTTCAACTGCATAAACCCAAGTGTGGAGAAAAAATGTCTCTGTTCTAGCTAGTTTTTTTATGAATTCTTGGGGTTTAGTTAAAAAAATGTATTTCTCTGTCAAATTCTCCAAATACCTTAATGTCATTCTGCTTTCACTGCCTGCAATCATCTGAGTGTCTGAAGTTTCTGGGAAAAGGATTTTCAGTACCTGCAAAAAAAAAAAAAAAAAATAAAAAAGGGTATTTTCAAAGCAAAATTTCTTATGAAATTAGAAAACAAAACATTGAACATTGTTTCAGAATTCAAAGCTGAATCTTCAGACAATACAAACACATATAAATTACCACAAATTCAGGTTCTCTTTTGCCAGCAGGGATGTCCTTCCACATAGTTTCAATAATATTCTTATTTCAAGCAGGTGAAAGGTTAAATTTTGAATGCATGTTCTGTTAAGGGAATCCTGTTTTACATGACTTTTCTGAGAAATTTAGAACCACTTCTAAAAAAGTCTGTATTTCTCATGGATAGGTTAAATTCCTGTTTTATTTGAATATAGTGACTTTACTAGGATTCATTTTTATCAATATATCTACATTGAAAGAAAAAAAGAAAGAGCTGTTTTCTTTTTTTACTTCTAATATTCCTTAAATAACAGAAAATAAATACTTAGGGAAAACAAATGCAATTGATTAGGTTTCCTATGTTAGCATTGTTTATTACTACGACAATATGTAAATACAGAAAATATTAAGTTTTCGGGACTGGGCAAAACTTCATAGTGAAAATGTAACCCTAATATAAGGCATTTTTCATTGTGCTTTTAATGTGTAAGTACAAAAACCTTAAATCTGTAGCAAACAGGTAATTTGTGAGTATGTACAACAATTAATAACATGTAAGGTGTCACTGAGATCTGCTGCAAGGGAAAGGCTTGTCTGCTTTTTCTTATTTTCCCATGGACTGAACTCTCTTGTCTTTGCTACCTAACTAGTGATGATTGGCCATGAAAGAGGTAGACACAACTGCCTTTGTAGACGAGACATTGCCTGGCTTAAGTATAGTAAAATGGACTCTAAGATTTATAGTTTTTAAAAGAGAAATCTGCAGAACCACTAAACTTCAGATAGATGTGAACCAGAATGGTCCTTTGGCAACAATACTAGGGAACAATAAGCAACTTATGTTCTAGACAATTGTCTCTTCTATGCAAATTTTTGCTTATTACAAACTGAATAATCTGAGATCTTTAAATCAAAATGAAATTAAGGATTCAAAATCTTCAAATTGTACTCTGCAAATGGATATAACTTTAGGTAAGTGAAATACAGTCCCAAATATTATTTCATTCTTATGGCAACAATAATTCTTTTGTGTCACTCTCAAGTAGGAAAGCTCAGGTGTGTAGCTAGAACTCAGGACTAGATACCAAACTCTCTAGATGCAATTGGGATGTTTGAGACCTATTTGTTTTGGATGTGAATTATTTTTTTTAGCTTGTTACAGGTTCACTAACTTAGTGAATCTGTTTGGCGATTGCTTTATATCTGAAAATAAATTTGCAAATGTAAGGACTAGATTTTTTTCATACTTCTTCCACAAAGGAAGAATCAAGATGGAGTAATGACATTTGAAGTGCTTTTGGGTGATACTAGGTTGCAGAAGTTTTAGTCTTCCTAATCCAAATTCAGAATTGCATTGAAAACCTGTTAGTATTCTTTTTTTCTCCTTTTGCTTTTTGCCTGGCAGTCTCATCATATTGTAATACCCAGGGCTCATCCTATCTATTGTTATCTTGATCCTCCTCTTTGACCAAACTTTTCCTGTCTGTGATTTAAAAATATCTTTGTAAGTTATCTTTCAAGCGAGTCTCAGTAATTGTTCTCAAATCTACAGACTGTCAGAAAGATAGCTGCTCTAAGTTTCGTGCATGCTCTCTGAAGCTTCCCTGCATATGAAAAAGTGCTGATTTGTACACTAAGGAGACTTATTATTTCTTTTTAATTTTTTTCTGAAAAGAAAACTGCATGCAGCAAAGTGACAGACACTTTGATGACTGAGGTATTAATCAGAGGTTTGACTGGAGGGGCTAGGATAAGAAGAGAGGTTTGAAGAAGAAGCTCTGAATCACCTGCTGAATATATTGTAAAAGCCTTTTAAAGATCTGAAGATTATGGTAAATTGATTAATATCCTAATGGGTTGACCATGACTGGATATCAGGTGCCCACCAAAATCAATCTGTCATCCTCCTCCTCCTCAGCTAGATAGGGGAGAGAAAATATAATGGAATTCTCCTGGGCTGAGATAAGTATAGGGAGAGATCACTCACCCATTACTATCATGAACAAAACAGACTCGACTTAGGGAAATTAGTTTAATTCATTACCAATCAAGTACTGAAAATGATATAAAATCTTAAAACCACCTTCTCCACACCTCTTCTTTCTTAAAAGTCTTAGCTTTATTCACAATTTCTCTGTCTCCTCCCTCACAATGATGAAGGAAGTCAGGGCATAGGGGTTGAGATCAGTTCATTGCACTGTCTCTACTGCTCCCTCCTGCTCAAGGGAAGGACTCCTCACACTACTCCCCTGCTCCAGCATGGGGTCTTCCAGAGGGTGCAGTGGATATCTGATCCACCATGGATCTCTATGAGCTGTGGGGAAAGAGCCTGTCTCACCATGATCTTCACCATGGGCTACAGGGAACCTCTGTTCCAGCTAATGCAGCACATCCTTCCGCTCCTTCTGGACTGACCTTGGTGATGGTGTTTCTCTCACATATTCTCATGTCTCTTTCTGACTTCTGTTGCGCAGGGTTTTTTCTCCTTCTTTATTACGTTTTCTCAGTGGCAATACCACCTTCACTGATGGACACAGCCTTGGCCAGGTGCAGGTCTGCCTTGGAGCTGGCTAGCATTGGCTCTATCAGACATGAGGAAGCATCTGGCTGCTTCTCCCTCTACAGTTAATTTGTCCTGAAAGCTAAGAAGTTCATGACAAGTGTCGGTGGCAAGTGTGGAACAATGCCCACTGTCTGTCTGAATTCAGAAATGGTCATCTGAAACACATCTGTGCTCTAAAAAACCAAAAGTCAGACAGAGCTGGGGCCTCTGGCTGTGTGATGAAACAAAAGTTATAAACTTTGTCAGAGGGTGTAATGAAGGAGAAAGAATTTAGATATACTTACTGCTTTGTCTATGTGGAAGCCTACACGCTGCTCTGCTCAATCTGAAGGACAGGTGAGATGCTTTTTTTCATGGCTTATGTTTCCCAGTGAACTGTGCGTGGCGCTAAAGAATGTGACTTTTGGGGTTGGGATTTTGCATTAGAGGCCAGGTACCTTAAAGAAAGTAGTATATAGTATATAGTAGTATATAGTCCTCTACTTTAAGGGCATGCTGGAGCCTGAAAGCCAAGGAATTTAAGTACCTGCTGAGCACAGCCTGAGCTTTATCAGCTTCCAAATGAGCAAAATTTAATTGAAACTATTCCATATGTGGTAAAGGAGCAGAAGAATCCGAATTCAAACTCTACTCTCTCCATAAGTGATAAGTAGGAGTGAAATGACTTGGGGTTTTTTTTTTAATTGAATCAGAAAGGAAGTCTTTTCTGGTTGTATTGGAAATAGTATGTCCGGCACGATCAGGGCAGTGATCATCCCCTGTACTCAGCACTGGTGAGGCTGCACCTTGAATCATGTGTTCAGGTTTGGGCCCCTCACTTAAAGATGGACATTGAAGTCCTGGAGCGTGTTCAGAGAAGGGCAGTGGAGTTCGTAAAGGTTCTGGAATGCAAGCTTGATGAGGAGCATCTGAAGAAGCTGGGGTTGGTCAGTCTGGAAATAAGGAGGCTAAGGGGAGACCTTATCACTCCCTACACCTACCTGTAAACAGGTTGTAGCAAGGTGAGAATCAGTCTCTTCTCCCAAGTAGCAAGTCATAGCAGGAAAGGAAATGTCCTTTAGTTGCACAAGGGGAGGTTTAGTTTGGATATTAGGAGTAATGCCTTCATGGAAAAAGTTGTCAAGCATTGGAACAGGTTGCCCAGGGAAATGGTAGAATCACTGAATATATTTCAAAGATGGGCAGATACAGTTCCTAAGGATAAGGTTTAGTGGTGGATTTTGCAGTATTAGGTTAATAGCTGGACTTGATCATCATAGAGGTAATTTCCAACTCAAACAGTTACACAATTCTATATTGTCTTTCTGAACATCATTGAAAATTGACAAACAAAAACCTAATATCATCAAAAACTGTAGTCTCTGTTCCACTGAATGTGCTAATGTCCCCCCCAACCCAATGTATGCGAAATAGCGAACCAGAATATTTTTACCATTTGTCACCATTGACTTAGCTTCATATGGAATTTAGCTAAACATCAGAGAGATGGAATCATTAGAAAAGTAATCACTGGAATCACTAGAAAAGTAGTCACTAGAAAAATAATAGCACTATTTTCTAGAGAGATATTATGTAATTCATACTCATGCTTTAGACCAGAGGGAGAAACATAATAAAAAGAGGAGTAGCAAATCATGATAGTCAAATAGTAGAGTATCACTGCATTCTGCAAATGGGACAGTGTTGTTTGAAAATGTCAACCACAGTGCATAAGCATGGAGATGTGTTTAATGTTACTTCATATGGAGTTGAAACAGTATATCTTGGAAATGCTCCATTTGGCACAAAGAACAGTAACTGATTGATAGCTATAATCAGATCCCATGGGAAATTTTTGCACTGGCACTTCTTAGGTCACATTGATATCGAAAAGTATTTGCTTTGAGATCCCTCATGATAGATATGAATTTTCTCAGAAATTCTGTTCTGTTCTCTTTTGTCTTTCTGTTGATAAAAGAATGCATAATAATGTACCCAGAGTACTTCTTGAGTATTTTCAAAAGACTGTAGTGTCCTTCAGGGGCTAATAAAGGGGCTTTTAGATTTCCAGCATACCTACCAGCACTGCACAGGAGCAGTGGCGAGATGTGATCAGGACATGCAAGGTTTGTTTGGTCCATTGAGATTTACTGCTAGGTAGAACTTCTGCATACTAGGGACAACAGAAACGCCAACTAGACAAAAATATAGGGGCAATGTATATTTTCATTTGGAACATCTCACTGCTTGATCTCTAATGTATCTTTTCTATCCAGGCATTCCTGGCCAAAATTGCTGATTTTATCCCTCCCTTTTTCAGCCCAGTTAAGCACCAGAAACAAATCTAATATCGATATGAAAATTAGGGTAACTATGAAAACTAAAAACAATCAAGGTGAAGTGATGACATTTCATAGCCTAGGTAAAACTGAAAATCATGCACAATGGATTAAACCTCTAGGAGTAAATACTATAGCATGTAAATGCTGTCAATATCTCTCAGTAACCTGCTCAGATTTCTGAATTGATAGCAGGAATTATTAAAATATAAGATGTTGAGGAAATATTCTGTGATCTACCTGTGGTAGAACCATGGGTCCTAGGCAAAAGTAGATGTGACACAGAATGGTAATTGGCCTGAATTGCTTGGTATAGTGTAAGGGTTGTGTATTTCACAGTGAATGATACCCTGAGATAGTTTGTAATAGAAAAACAGAGATTATTATTAAGCTGTCTTCTGCTGTCTTTCTCAGAATGAGACCTGTTGTTTGGTTGGTCCTGGATGCAACAAATAAGAAGATAAAAATCCTTCCTCCCTTTAGAGCTTCCACTTCCCCTGTGGAAGAGTACCTTGTGTATTTTTGACTCATTTTTTCTTGTTGATGAAATTTCAGAGCTGCTGCTTTAAAATCACCCCTTCTAGCCAATCTTTCTCTCATTCATTGCTATGTGCTGTTCAAGGGCACTGCTTCTCTGACACTCCAACCTGATCCCAAGGGCAGCTCTGTGCCTGCTGACTACAAATCACTCCTCTGGACTCTATCTGGAATTCCAGGGCACAGCTTGTCTCAGCCTTGCCTACCTGTACAGCTCTCCTCATCATGAGATGTACCAATTAAATTTCTTTTGCCAGTCCCTGTGAAGGGCAAAGTGTGATTTCTGCTAGAGATGTTAATAAAGAATAAAGGAAGAACCAACAATGCAGCAGTATGTTTCAGTGACTGTGACCTCTGGCTGTCCTTGAGTGTGTTAAATTGGCTGTTTTCTTATGGCTCTTGGCTCCATAGCATACACCTTTGTATACATCCTAGCTGGCCAAGCTTTTTAATCACATATAGCCTGTCTTTCTTTTCAGCAGGTAATCATTTGATAGTATAGGGATCTTGGAGTAGTAGGTACTTTTGTTGATATACATGGCTTATCCACAGCAGGCAGGCGAACTCCAATTTTTCTGGTCTTCACCTTTGCCTAGTGTCGCTGTTGTCCCGGCAGAGGTAGTAATGACACAGATTCTTGGGTTCATGCAGGAAGACATTTTAATGAGAAAACCCACAGGTTTTATACCTTTTAGAAAACAGTGTGTTACATCCTCATTGGTGGATACACTTGTTTTTAACAATTTCATTGGCTTAGACTAAATATGAAGTCATCTTACCTTGTTTTGAGAAACCTTCTATTTTGGGAAAGACTGAGATTGCTTTGAGAAAGACATGAGAAAGTCCTCAAAAACATGTTTTTGAGGAGATCCTGTTGTTATAGGAAAACTTGGCTTGTTATCAGAGAAGAACTTGTTATTGTGTGATAAAACTGAGTTGCTGTGTGAAACTCTAAGTTATAATGTGAAAAACACAAGTGAATTTTAAGAGAGTTCTGATATTGTTATGAGAAATCTACATTCCGGAGTATTTTTCTCTTTGCAGCAGGAGTTCTTTCAAGGTTGTTTTTCAGGTTGCTTATCTTCTCATTCTGCTGCTTCCCAGCTGCATCCATCAGGCCAGATTTCTACATGTTACTCTCCATTTTCTTTCACTCTGTTCCTCTCAAATTTTCAGGCCAGCTGTTGAATCCCACAGCCTAGTAGCTAAAAGCACAGTCAGACTTTTGCAGATATGTTAAGGCCAGTCTTGCCCTATTACTAACATCTTTTCAGACATGTATTATATTCATTCTTTTAAGTAGGATAGGAACAAAATAGATCGTTGAAAGAATTAAAATGATTGTTAAAGAGACATTATATAGTTTCTCAATTAAAAAAAGAATAAGAAAAAATAAAAAGAAACTGTAAATTAGTAAATAAGAAACTGGTGTCTTCATACAAGTACATTTGAGCTATTAATCAGCCTTTCTTATGAAAGTCAGCACAATCTGAGAGATTGCAAAATCTGTCATAAAATAAGACATATTTTTGTGATTGCTGTGTTGCTGTAAGCCTACAGGCATAATTTCATACAAATATCTTACTGCAACATAATTTCAAATGATTTCGCCAAATTCTATTATAGCTTTCACAACTGCTTGCAGTAAAAGAGAGATTAATTAAACTCCAAAATTTTCCTGGAATCCCTTTTTCTTCCTGTCAGTCAGCAACTTATCATTTACACATTAAAATACCTGGTTTTCCATAAAAATAGATTAATGAAGTCTGCTATTGGGAAGTACATGTAGGAAGGTTCATTTATGTGTCCACATCAGAATGTGTGGGCTCTAGCCAGAGACAGCAAAACACTCCGACCTACTAAAAATTCTGTAAGTATTCTAGTATAAAAGAATGCTAGATTTTGACAAATAAACAATTTAAAGTAGCAACAATTTTAATATGTTATTTCAGGAAAAATTGTTAACATGGAAAAATAAGATGCATGTTTTTCATGAGAAATTGATCAGTTTAATTAGCGTGCTTTACTAAATATATGTTATTCGTGAAAACATAGGACTACCTGTCAGCTTAGCATAGGCTTCAGTGCTTTGAATTTACATGTTTTACTCTACTTGGTTCAATGTACTACTGCATTGTCTAAGAGTAGTCCCTATATTCATAAACTCAGCTTGGCCTATCATACTAAAAAATCAGTGCAGGTTTGAGTTTTTTTAGGTTTTACACAAAAAAATTACTTCTCTCTTTCATTGTACTAAGAATTCAAAACAAAGAATATTTGTAAAGTGTTTCTTGTCATAGTTTTTCTTTTTTAATTTAAGGAGAAAACAAATTCTGAAACAGCTCAGAAATCAGTATAGTTACCAAAATCGTCTGCTTCTTGGAGATGAGTGCAGGCAAGAACTAAGGTTTTGAGTTTCCTCTCATGCAGCATGTTGCTTGCAGCCTTTCAGCTCAGTCTGGCTGCTGCATGCACCACCAGGTACTTTCTGCATGCAGCCTAGACAGGATTTTGGATGTGGGTGGGTTATGAGGAAAGGCTGAGAGTCGAATCTGTTCAAGTTGGAAAAGAGAAGGCTTTGAGGTGACCTAACTGTGGCCTTCAAGTACCTGAAGGGAGCCCAAGAAAGAGGGAGAGAGACTTTACGAGAGAATGTAATGATAGGGCAAGGGGGAATAGTTTCAAAATGAAAGAGAGTAGGTTTAGATTAGATATTAGGAAGAAATTCATTACTATGAGGATGGTGAAAAATTGCCCAGAGAATGTATGGATGCCTCATTCCTGGAAATATTCCAGACTAGTTTGGATGGGGCCCTGAGAAACCTGTTCTAGTGGAAGGTGCCCCTGCCCACAGTAGGGAGTTTGGAACTAGATGATCTCTAAGGTTCCTTCCAACCAAGGCCATTTTATGATTTTATGATTATTGGGTACCAATATAATTTTTTTTAAAAGCCTGAACCTTCTGTTTTGCCTCATCTGATCATTATATTTTCCCTTCAGCATTGAATCACATGCTGGCTTGTCCTAGTGGAAGATCAGAACCTAAGAGTGATTTCTGGGAAATATTTTTTGTCCATGACTCTAAGAGCACTGTTTGTGTTTCTGTCAGTTTATTCCAATGCAAAAGGCTTAATGCCATCCCATCTGTGGTTTTTCTAGGCACTTATGTTTCTTTTCATACGCTTTTGTTTCCCACAGCACAAACCCAATTTCTAACTGATTGGGTTTGATGTTGAGATAAAATTGCTCACAGTGTGCCTTTGTTGCTATTTCATTGTAGTTTCCTATAATTCACTTTGAAAAAATACAAAAAATATAAATACATTTTAACATCATCTTTTTCTTTCAATCTTGCCCATTTTATAGGTTTATGATATCCCATCATCAGTAAATAGAATGAACACAGCTGCTCTGATATATTAAGTAATGGAACAGTTTCTTCCCTTGTGCAGTACACACAAAAGCAAACAAATGTTTTCTATTGTGGGTAGTGTTTTTTTAAATTTCCTCTTAGGAGACTTTATGGAGTGGAATTTCACAGACAGACAAGGAGAGAAGAAGAAACCAGGGCAGGACCTAGATGGTAAGATGCCCATTGAGCTTGATGCTGTGCAAACTTCTCCCAGTCATTGTTTTGCTCCAGTGACCCTTAGCACATGTGGGTCATCTTACTAAGAACAACAAGAGCTGCTGCTAGCAGGGACATTAGTGACAAACAGAACAAAATGGTAGAAAATATTTCCATCTTTTTGGTTAAGTCACTGTGATCTATTGAATTAGGGACAAGAAAGAAGGAATTAATTTGTATGTCAGATAAGCTTGTGAAAGCTTAGAAAGTTTTTTTTTGAGAAATTTATCTTTGCTAAGTAAAGTTGTCATTGACTTAAGTGGGAGAGGCAATCATGGGATTATGGAATTGAAGTGAAAAAAATAAGAGTAATTTAAGAATTTCACCACTTACTGCTCAAATTCATGTTTTAACAAAAGTTCTTGTTTCCTTTGTCTCTTCTTGAACTTTAAGGTAATGTCTTATTCTTCTGTAACATGCGTTGGCTTCGCTAAAATACTCCTGTGTTACATAACAAATTGATTTTATATTTATATTGGAAAATTTGTGTCTGGCTTTTTTATTATTTGTTTACTCACATCACTCAGTTCAGGATCTTCCCTGACTTCACACCTCACACAGACATGAAAACACTATTGGTTAAAAAATATTCAAATTACATTCTTTTTTTGATTGTTTCTGGTTTTCATATTTCAGCTCTTTAAATGTTATGTTTCTTACTTTATTTTAATGTTTCTAAAATATTTCTGTTACTATGCACAGTTTTGTGATGAGCAACTTGTTTCACTGAACTAAGTCATAATTTCTAGCACTTTTTGTCATACTGGAGCTCTGCAAGGAAGGAGCAAATCATAGCTCTGATATACTTTCAGCCCTCGTCTATGCTGCTAGAACTGCCAGGAGAGTTTCTATCACTTGATGAAGTTCTGTATGACGATTTTATGTCACTCTCAGTACTTCAGTTTATGTTTCTTTCAGAGGTGAGGTTCACGCAATATCAAGAGTGGTCCAATCACTTTCAGCCCCGTCATTCTCTCAGCCAAACACCTGTCTTTCTCTGCAGACTTAACATCTCTCAAGAATTTGTGATTCACTTTGTGAACTTACAACACTGTGTGTGTTCCAATCATTGTAGCTTGATTAGTTTTTGCTTCTGACTGAACTAATTCTATTTGGGTTCATGTTAATTGAAACTCCACAGAGCACTTTCCTAACATTCTCACCTTCAATTTAGGTACCTTTTCAAGAATCATTCCCTAGCAGGCTTTTTTACTCATCTTTTAGCTAATCCTCGAAAGAACTTTACAAAAGACGTGTTTGTACATTCTACATAAAGGTCATAAAAGCTATAAATATTCAGCTATTTATATTGGGAAAACTTTGTTGCCATTTAGTTAATATCTACACAATAAACCTCTTGTCAGAGGCACCTCACTTTGCATCACTCAGATAAGATTTTAGTGTGAGATAGTAGGGTTATAGCAGATGTGTCTATATTATGGGAATTGCTAAAGCATCTCATAAATTATAGGGTATTTTTTCAGGAGATTCAAAGTCTGTTTTTTTAAAAACAAATTCAAATGTCTACCAACGATATCTAGCTTCTGAGCTAGCACAGCCATTGAAGTTTCAGATATTGTGTGCTTCTGTACTGACCTTCTGTAGTGAGCCTTTAAGTGCTAGCTTTCATCATGTGAAAATAAAATATATTTCCCTTTGCCATCATTCTCTGTGAGAAGATACAGGAATATAGCCTTATTCACTCTAGAAATTGTTCCATTTTTGAAATTGCTATCATCCTGTATTTCTTCTCCAAACAGTACAGGGGTTTTTCTCCATTTGTTCTCAATTTGTTTTCCTGATCTCAGATTTTATTTTTTTTTGGTAGAATCTATTTCCAGCAACACTAGTCTTCTTGTTCTCTGATACTTGGATCCTTTATGAGGCACTGTTTGATGCAGCAGTACTTTCCCAAGAGTTTTCAACATTTTACTTCATTTTTAACCTTTGCATGAGCCTTATAGCTCACTTATAGGGAGAAAGATCCTATCTCCATGCCAGTACTTTTGCTTTGCCATGTGATGTATGACAGCTAGAGCACTCATGGACTCCAGCTTGTATTAGTTTACTTGGATAAGAGTTGCCAAGATTATGAGCATTTTTTACTTATACTGTGGTTATTTGCACTACTATCTTTGTACAAAACTTCAGCTCATTCTGAAGAATTGTCTCCATAAAAAAGGTCCATTCATCGTGATAACCTGGCTGATTGAAGGGTCTCTATAGAACAAAAAGGAGGACTTTATCCCTGTCAGATTTGAAGAACTTCTTTGCAGACTTATATTGTTTTGTACCCAAGAGTTTATTACAGTCTCAATACTATAATAAATTGCAATAAAAATGTATTTATTGCACAATGCAATTGAACATACCCAGAATCAAATCAAGGGGGATTACATTGTATTGAGCTTCCACTTGGAAATCTGTGATGAAATTCAGAAAGGATAATCTTGAGTCACTACCTGCCTACTTGAATTTAATCTAAATCTTGTGTCAGCGTGACTGAGAAAGTGAAGTGAATGTGTGCTGATCAAGAATCTAGAAAATGTCTTACCTCCAAATACCTTTTTACTAACAATGGACAAATCAGGGAGTTATTGATAAATTCATACACCCTCTCTCACTTCCAGCCTGTAAGGTGAGCATAAAAAAAATCCGAAAAACCAAATCAAAACAAAACACAAAAGACATGCACAGTGTCTGCATGTCTAGATCTGCCCTTTATTGTTAAGGGTAAATTTTCATTCAGCTTTCAGTAAGTGAATAGAAACATGATCTAGTCACCCTGAATTTATTTTCAAATCGTGCTGGTTTAAAAGTAAATTGGCAGGAGAAATGAACCCAATTTAAGAGATATTGCAAGTCAGAATTACAATTTACTAAAAAGATGACAATAACTATAATAATACTGAGAAAATTGGTTTTTAACTCATGACAGAGTATAACCCAGCACCCTGGGAGAAGAAAAGCACAGTGCTCCTTAGCTCCTGTGCGGAGCACCACGGGTTCCCCCTGATTACAAAGCAGAAGGGAAGGAAACATGTTGGTCAGGATGATGGTTGTAGTTCCAGTGAGGCAATTTTATCAGTCTTGTTAAAAGTGGCAGTCGCAGTCACAATCCTCTGGATCCAACAAATGATATCTGAAGTCCCAAAACCTGAAGATTATATAACCCCAGGTTCAAGAGGGAATATCCACTCCCTCCCCCAAGGTGGGGATTTTCACAATAGGTCATTTAACTCTGCGTGTAGTAGAATATTTTTGGAACCTATGATGGCTCAGGTCACTGCAACTGCCTATTATGTTAATGCAGTTTGGGTCCATTATGGCTCATTAGCAGAGACAACCCCTCCAGCTGGGTGTGGAGGTGCTAATGCCTCCCCGGAAGGGAGTTATCACAGCTGAGTTATCGGTGTGAAAATAGGCACTCCCCTGCTTCTCACAATTTGTCTCTTTCCTTATCTCTTGAAGGGTCAGGTGTGCCTTGGGCAGCTGCCAGCCCTGGGAAGCTGTTGATTCATTATTAACGGTCCCTCAGAAATTACACAGAGGGTATAGAATACACAGTTTTGGTTATACCCACATAGTGATAAACTGATCTGAGCCCTGTAACTAGGACACAGAGGTAGGACATGAGAGGCCCAGAGGTCCATTTGAAAGTAGGAGAGGGCTAAAGTAAGGGGACTAGAACGGAGCAACACAACTTTTGTGGTTGGTATTAGTATATAAATAAGACTTAAAAGTATTCAAATGAAGATGGAAGTGTACCTTTGTCAGAACTCACAGTACTAGTGATAGTTCCTCATGCGGTTAGAATATAGGTGTGATCAGGGAGAAAGATCTAAACCGCTTTTTTACAGAAACTAAGGGAATAGACAAAAAAATGCAGGAATATGGATTACTGGATGAAGTGTTCATTTCTGTTTTATAGAGATAATATGAATCAGTTGTCTCTTAAGGCTATGGCATAAAGGGTGCCTATTGTTCAGGTCAAAAGTGGTGAACAAAGCATGTGTTAATGCCAAAGAAGGATGGTCAATATGTGAAAGCACTGAGGTACTTATTAGGAAGGAGTAGACAGGGCTAAAAATATGCTCAGATCAGCAGTACCCAAGCAGAAGGTTAAATGTTTGTGAACTATACCTTTTTATAAGCTGTAAAGAGCTGAACTAAAAGCACCTGAATTGGAAAATACCTGGGTGTATGGCCTTTGTCACTAATTGCCCAACCAGTACAGACATGAAAGATGCAATTTTAGCCTTAAAATATGTGAACAGAAACATTTCTAATAGAAGAGGGGATTCTGACATGATAAACAGCTCAGCTGTTAACTCATTTGTATATAACCCTTTTGTTCAGCCATGAGGAGGGCTTTTAGAAGTTTCAGGGGAATGATGAACCCATGTTTTTTAGGGGAAGCTAGGATGCTTTGGCTTAGCTAATATAATGAGGGCTGAGAGGGGATCTGATTATGATCCATAAATGAGATTAAACATCAGGTTTTAACTAAACTGAAGGACAATACCACACACAGGAACAAATGGATATAAAAGAGCATTGGTAAATTAAGACTGGAAAACAGAAGCATCATGGTTTAAAGTCTGTTTTAGACATGAAAAGTCACAGTTAAATTCACAATATAACTTTCTTAGTTGATGAAAAGATATACACATAAAAGGACAAATCTGTTACTGGATATCGTTCAGTGACTTAGGACTCTTGCAGTTCCTCTGTTCATGAACATAGCGAAAGACTTTTTTGCCAGCTGATAATGAACACTAGATTCAATTCATATTGCTGACAGCTATCAAATTATGAGCCTATGAGATGTTGCTCCCAGCAAACTGAACAAAATATAGACTGGCTAAAAGTTAACTGTGCGGTTCTGGGAAGCTCTTAGACCTGATGGGATCTCTGCCACTGCAACCAGTCCTAGGAATTGGGACCCTCACACATATTCAGAGACTGAGGTAGAGGCACAGGTGCTGCACTGCATGATCCAGTGTACTCAATCTCACGTGCAGCCCTTTGTCCTCACCGGTGGCTGGTAATAATGCAGACTGACACAGGCTCCAGTTGCGATGCAAACCAGGAACAACTTTATTGCTAATACACACACTTTTATAAGTTGCTAAAGTGTCCATGTGACAAATCAAGTAAAATCATTGGACAAGGGGTCTTGTTCATGCGACCCTCTTGATTATGTGGTTGGTTGGCTCATTACTATCATTGAAAACAATAGAATATCATTTATCACTTATAGATGTCAAAAACCAGAGGAAAGCCTCATTTCAGCGTCTCTTGAAGAGTGAGTCTTAGGGTTTGTACAGCTGTACTGACACAAAACCTATAGAAATTTTTCTTTGAGGTCAAACATATCTACTACACTCACACTCACCTCCTCTCCTCTTTTCCTCCAGCCACCTTGTGCAGGTGGAAAAGCTCTGCTGTGCTGGGGAGATCCTCTTCAGTCAGTGCTTGGTGTTCCCAGGATTCTCTCTTCTTCTGGCTGTGTTGTTAAATAAGAGAATCCTAAGCATAATGTAATGTTTGACTCTTTTATTTGTTTATTCTTCTATCAGTTAGCTATTGTTTCCTAAGTTCCAGTGTTGTCTGTAATTGCTACAGCTCACAGAACTACAGAATCGCAGAATTGCTTGGATTGGAAGGGACCTTTGGAGATCATCTAGTCTAATCCCACTGATAAAGCAGGTTCACCTAAAGCAGGTTGCACGGGATAGTGGCCTAGAGGGTTTTGAATATCTCCAGAGAAGGAGAAACACATGCTCATCCTTCATTGTGTTACACTCTTTTTCAGGAATGACTTTCTCTGTAGAACCAGTGTTCTGAGGACTAGAGTTTTGATCTGCTGCTGTGGTTAAAAATATATGTTAACAATCCCTGTGTAAAGAAAACACCTTAATTGCAGAGAATAAGCTACACAACCCTAACTATCTTTCCCTTGAGATAACTGATATTTTAGAAGAAATTCTGCCCATGATCATAAGCAAAAGTAGTTAAAACACTTGAGACCGACTGAATGATTGAGAAGAGTCAAGAAATACCACAGTGTGCTTCTCATAAGTTATCTCAAAACCATCAGGCTATTTCTAAAATTACCATTAAAATTTATCTGGACATTGTGACTGCTACTTCTCTTTCTTTTGTTGTCTTTAATAGAATGCTAATACCTACTTAATTTTAGTTTTTCCTCTCATATGTCTGTTAATTGAAATATTCTGTTGGTGAATGCAGTCAACCATATACATTATAGTGAACCACAAGGTCTCTTGAGAAATAAAAGCCTCATTAAATGTTGTGGAAGATAATTTAAAAAGAAAAATCTCAAGTTTCTAATATAAGAATGCATTTGAGAAAAATTATGTAATATTTGGGCCAAATAGTGGTTCTGACTTATGAAGGCACTTTTGAGACTTACTAATTGATATTTTTAACTGTTTGGTATAGCAGCTAAAAGGGACACTTGAAGCAATATGGTCTGAAAATATAAGGTTAAATTTAGAATTAATACACTAGTTTCTGCTTAACTGTAAGATGAACCTTGAAGATCAAGTCCCTGATGCAAAGTTGTTGGGATAGTAATGGTAACGGATTAGGAAGCAGTGAAAATGAATATGAAACTAGCCATTGCTCACATTTACTGTAGGTTTTTATTAACTAGGACTCTTTTTCAACATATAACATTTTAAAAATCTCAAGATTTCTTTATGCTAGCTGAAATCTCCATGGGAGAAATTCCACCTCCATTTTTGAGACACTATCTAGAATCCTGAAGAACTCTACAGCTGTGGCTTGAAAGTTGGATTTTCTTATATGTTATTTATATATTTAGCTTTATTAAAGTAACATCTCTTATGAATGTTTAAATCTTGCCTCTATTAAAGGTTTTAACACTGATAGGACTTCAGTATGTGACTAGACCATCTTTAGTGCACTTTTCTGTCTTTATGAATGTCTTTAAGTTACATTTATGTTGACATGTAAAGTTCTTGAATGCTGTCACTTCTTACAGCAAATTTTAGATTCAGCACACTTTCCATTCTGTAGAATCTACCATTCCGAACACTGTCTCAATATTGCATTAGAGTAGCCACTTTTTTCTACCTCTTCTCATTTTACACATCTCCAATCATAATGCTAACATTTCTGTTTTGTTCTTTAATCCTTGTTCTTCCTCTCATATGGAGTATTTTTTCAAACTACTGAGTTTAGTTCTTTTACAATTTCAAAATACTTTTTTTCTCTGTTACTGCTCCTCTGCCACAAAAAAGAGTTCTTCATTTGATCTTGCTATTTCTGTGCACTTTGATACTGTTAGAATGAAGCTAATACTTTTAAGTGGAAGATCTCAGTCACAAAATGTTAATTTGAATAAAACATAGCAATACTTAGGAACTACTGGCTTACAAAATTCTGCTAGAAACTACCAGAATATTTTGAAGGCTAGAAAAAGTGTTCCAGAAAAAATGCATCTTATGGTTTTCTTTCTTAAAATGAGACTTAATTATTTACCTGGATGGGCATATAACCTTTCTCAGTGATGAAAGTGCATATATACATCTCCTTTTTGAAAGTGTCATAAATCAATTATTTTGTGGTGCTTTAGCTTAAAGCAAAACATTGGAAAGTTCCTTCACAAGTCTGAAGACAAATTTGTATTTCATCAGAGACTTATCTGAGTATATTTTACTACCAATGTGTTGTCTTGATTCCAGCCAGGGTAGGGTTAATTTTTGCCATGGCCAAGAGTGAGCACCTCATGTTATTGCATGTTGAGCAGTGACAGCAGGGAACCACCTGGCATTGACACGGGCATGGTATCTCTCCACTTGGGTTCTCTCTGGGTTCCTTTTCACTGTCATTCTTTTCCATCAGCTCTGGAGTGGGACCAGTGCCATCCATGGGCCGGCCTTCCCCCCTTTCCTTGCTCCACAGCCCAGCAGCTGGTCTGGGACAGCAGAGTAGTTTTCTTTTTTTGCATATTATTGTTGGGTTATTGCTTTTTGTAACTGGTCTATGCTTATAGTAGTTCTTATACACTTTACAGCCCATAGATAATAAATGATTCTGTTGTTGTTGTCCTCGTTCTATTGAGTCTCTCATCATTGGTAGTGCCCCCTAGTATCGAAACCAGGACAGTTTTCCATAACCTTATGTTCTGGTTTGGACGCTAGAGGGCACAAACAGTGACAAGAGACTCAATAGAAACGGCAACAGCAAAGTTTATTTATATAGGGGTTCTATATAGGGGTTCTATACGCTATAGAACCCCACTAAGACACTACCAGATTACAAACAACAACCACCCAACAATATTACACAAAATAAAGAAAAATAACAAACGGCTCCTCCAAGCTGGCTGATGGGCTAAAGAGCAAGGGAGAGAGGGAAGGCTGCCCCTTGGATGGTCCTGGTTCCCGGTCTAGGAGCCTCTGAAAAAATAAGGACAGTGAAAGGGAACTCTGGGGGAAACCCAAGGGAAGATACCACACTTGCATTGCCAATGGGTGGTTCCTGCTGTCAGTGCCTGAGCTCCAGTGATTGATCCCTTTAATTCTACAGATATGCATTACCATCAAAGAACAGGCTGGAGCTAGCTGTAGTTACAAAAATTCATCATGTTTCTGAAAGATGCAAACGCTGTACTGCGTAAGAAAGAAAGTTTTATTTCCACTGAGATGGTTGTTAAGAACCCAGGACACAGGAACCTGCCCCTTAATTTAGCTTGTACCCACATAACTGGGCCAAACAAGCAGAAATAAAATTAGTGATATCTGAGCTGTGTGGTTTATGATTTTTCTTTTTTTTTTTT
>VXBA01001277.1:74634-116755 GCA_013399895.1 Serilophus lunatus
TTTTTTTTTTTTTTTCCCCACACAAGAAGAGACAATAGGTTCTGACCTCCCTGAGCATTTTGGGTTCTAAACTGTAATTTGATTGCTCTTGAGCCCAGCAAAACAACTTGTTTAGCTAAGTGGCTTCCAAAAAAGACACATTATCTGATGTGACAGTATGAAGAGATGCCAGATCTGCTGCACTACTTATTACACTGCTTGACTAGTCATTTAAGCAAATTAGTCATCAGCTTCAATGAAGATTCACTTAAATAATTGTTATTGAAATCCATTTATTCCTTGTATTTCTTCTATATGAGACTGAAGAACTCTTAAAAATTTTTAGTATTCTGAATTTTTTTGCAGTTTCTTTCTGGAGAATTAGATATTGAATACTTAAAATTGCTTTTTGGTTTTCTTTTGTTAAATTTTAGGAGAACAGTCTATTAAGCTTTTTCTGTAAGAAGTCTTTGCAACCAGTCAGATCACTGCATCCATCATTTCGATACCTTTCTTTGTTGCTCAGGAAAAATGACAGTAAGAAAATAATTATAGGGAAATTGCATTTCCACCAAATTTTAAAAGGCTTTTGAAGAGAAGTATAGTTAAAACACTAAAAGCATATTTATTTTACAATTTGTAATGACATGACTAGTCTAATACAAGGCAGTTACATCTCAGACTTCACACAGTTTTTCTATTGATGCAGTTCTACATTTTTACATATAATTAGTATTGCTTCTGACTATGTGTGCTCAGATGTAAATGGCAAGAATGCACTATTGTGTCTCATTTCCTTATCACACACAGTATTACAATATCCAAGGTTGGAAGAAACCTTTGAGATCATCAAGTCCAACCCATAACCCAACGTCAAACTATCATCTAAACTATGACACTAAGTGCCTCCTCTAGGCTTCCCTTAAACACATCCAGGGACAGTGACTCCGTCACGTCCCTGGGCAGTTTTCTACCTACTAGCACTCCCAAGTCCCCCTCTGCCTGACCACTCTCCAGCCACTCAGTCCCCAGCCTGTAGGTCTGCATAGGGTTATTGTGACCAAAGTGTAAGACCCGTGCACTGGGATTTGTTAAATCTCTTCCTGTTGGAATCAGCCCATCTCTTCAGTCTGTCAAAGTCCCTCTGAAGGGCCCTCATACGCTCCAACAGATCGACACTTGCTCCCAGCTTGGTATCATCTGCAAACGTGTTAATGGTGGATTCCATCCCCTCGTCCAAATCATCAGTAAAGACATTAAACAGGACTGGGCCCAACACTGAACCATGGGGAACACCACTAGTGCCCAGCTGCCAACTGGATGTAACACCATTCACCACCACTCTCTGGGCTTGGCCATCCAATCCGTTCTTAACCCAGCACAGAACGCTCCTGTCCAAGCCATGGGCCGAGAGCTTCTCCAGGAGTTTACTATGGGAGACAGTGTCGAAGGCTTTGGTGAAATCCAAGTATACTACAACCGCAGCCTTCCCGTCATCTACCATGTGAGTCACTTGGCCATAAAAGGAGATCAGAGTGGTCATGCAGGACCAACCCTTCTAAATCTATGCTGGCTGGGACTGATCTCCTGATCATCCTGCAGGTGCTGCATAATTGCACCCAGGATTATCTGCTCCATAATTTTATCTGGAACCAAGGTCAAGCGGACAGGTCTATAATTTCCTGGTTCCTCCTTCTGGCCCTTCTTGTGGATGGGTGCCACACTGGCCAACTTCCAGTCATCTGGGACACCATCAGCGACCCAAGACTGTTGATAAATGATGGAGGGAGGCTTAGCAAGCTCGTCTGCCAACTCTCTCATCACCCTAGGATGGATCCCATAGACTTACGAGTATCTAAGTGGCTCAGCAGGTCTCTAACTTCATCCTCGTGGATTGCAGAGGGGCTATACTGTACCCCGACCCCATCTACCAGTTCAGAAGACCAGTTGCCCTGTAGACAATCTGTCTTACTGATGAAAATAGAGGCAAAGAAGGTGTGAAGTACCTTTACCTTTTCCTCATTTTTAGTTACTCTTCCCCTCTATATCCAATAAGGAGTGGAGGTTGTTGATGCCCTTCTTTCTGCCTTTAATGTCTTTATAAAAACACTTATTATTATCCTTTACAGAAGTGGCCAGTTTTAGTTCCAGCTGGGCTTTTACCTCACTAATTTTATTCCTACATGACCAAATGTCCTAGGTTGAAGTATATTCTATTACCGTCTCTGTTAGCTGGTGAAACAACTGGTAAAACAGTGTTCCTTGCCATTATCATCTGTTAATGGGCCATCAGTGCCTCGCCCATGACTCAGAGATAGCTCCTTCCTGGACTATCTGCTGTTAATGGGCCCATCAGGCCCTATCACACGACTCACCATCCCATTGTGAGATGTTTTTCCCAGAGGGAGGAGACAACTATTTCATCCTAGATATAAGCTGAGACTCTGAACACCACAGGAGCGCTTACCTACTGGACTCCCAGAGGACAAGAGCTACCATTGGACTTTCTCACCCCTTTTCTTTTTACAGGATCACTGCTTCAATGGAACTGCTTTGCTTGGACTGCTATTACCATAGAGTGTCAGGGTGTATCTGACTTTGTCAGTGTTCTTGTACTACTGCATTTATTTATTTCTTCTAATTTTTTTTTTCTATTAAATTATAATTCTGACTTGCGATCTCCCACTGGTTTGATTTCAACTAGTACACCAAACAATATCTTTAAAAATAACCTGATTTACCTCCTCCTCTTTCCAAAGGCAGTACATCCTCTTTTTTCCCTTATTTCATTCAAAAACTCCTTACTCATCCAGGCTGGCCATCTGCCCCTACAGCCCATCTTATGGCACATTGGGACATTCAAGATTTCATTCTTGAAGTACATCCAGCGTTCCTGGACCCCTTTGTTATTAAGGGCTGTTTCCCAAGGCAATTAAGGACTGTTTCTCAAGGCAAACAAAACTAATACCAAGGCAATCAAAACTAGTCTTCAAATAGTTTGGAAAAATGGTATGACAATGCCTAGGTTTTAATAATGTAGTATCCAATAAAAATGGTTAAAAAGTCTGTACTAATCTATCCATGATATGAAAGTAATAGAGGCTTTTGTAACATTTCTAGAGAAAAGAAAATGGCACCTTTTTCCATTTATATGAAGACTATACAATCTTCGTCATGTCAGATACAAAATAAAATTTATTATTTGTGAGATGAATGTTCTAATGAAACATACTGAATAGCACAGCTTTATAGATTTAGAGAACAACAGTCAGAAAGAGCCTGACAGAACTCTATGCTCTCTGTCTCTACTCAGTTCCAGTTGAAAGAAGCCAGACTTGAGAGAAGGGCAACTTGAACTGAAAATCTGCAAGCCATACCCTGAGCTGCAGTGCCCCTAAGTAAAGCATCCTGCACTCTGTCAGTGGCCTGGAGAGGCAGCCTCATGGTGAATCAGGTTTGCAGGAAGGAATGAGGCAATCCTGATGATCTGTGACTAAGGAAAGCCCATTCCCCCTGTCGCTCTGACCTTACCAGATCCTTTGAAGTTTCAGAGAGCTTAGTGGTGGATTTCACTTCATAAACCGTATGAGTTAAATCTGCTGTAAATATTTCTCCATCACTTTGGAAAGATGACGTGGGCATTGGATAACATACATGAAAGGCATATCCATTTCCTACTTGATCCTTAAAATGCAATGCTGCACTTGACACCCTCCCGGGTGCGGGCATTTTAACAACTAGATGCCCTTTCTGCTTAAGTATGGTACTTTGAGAGTTAACTAGCCTGTGCCACTGAAAATCTAATTATACTTATGCTTTGTCTTGCCAGAGCTGACAGCAAGTTGAAACCTTTGTCAGAGTGTTTCATTTCCATAACTATCTGTGAGCTGCTCTGTGTCTCCTACTGTGAGCTCACACAGTACCTGCTTGTCTGATCACTGTAATGAGGGTGGTCAGCAGAGGTGTTTTCACTGTCTTCTGTGATCACTGCTCATGAACTGAACAGCCTCATTTCTGGCAAGCTCACTTTCTGCTTGTTTGTGCATGTAAGCGTAGTAAGGATTTTCTTGCAGCCAAGAAGTAAGATTCATAGGGGAAGAAGATATTTTCTCTACTGTAACAGCTGATAGAACATATAAAAAAAAAAAAAAGGGAGTGCTTTTGGGTGAAAAGACATATTTAAAACTGTTAGTGGATTTAATTAGATGGAAAAAAAGGGGCAGGATAATGTGAAGGGCACTCCTCTGAGAAGATTTCTAGCCGCTCATTCTAGCACACACGGCAGTACTGTAAATGTGAAAGTGAATTGCTTACAGCAGAAAAACTGCGTGCTGCCATTTGATATCTCAGGGTTTCCTTAGGCAGTATGTGGGAGGTGGGGGAAGACAATGACAACACGGGCAGGGTGCTGAATTTTCTCAAAATAAGCTGTTTGCAATAAAAAGCCAGGGAGCCCCAATTTATTAAATTTTGCAATATATTAAATTTTGTCTGTTCTCTCATCAACAATAGTTGTGAGGTTTAGCTGTTTGTTTGCAATCTGAGAATGGGGTGGAGGCAGGCAGGCAGGCAGGCGGGCCTCCCATTCTCAAGCTGTTACAGCTTGCTCCTTGTGTGTGGCAATCACCACTCATGTATACATTTAACATTTAGCTCATTTATAAATTATCAGGCAATGACGAGAATGGTACTTAGTGCTGATAGGTAGCTGAAACAGCTCTGTGCCTCTCTATTTCAGTTCTAGACTGAAAAACAGTTGTAAATGCTGTCCTGACGCAAATGTGGTGAGAAAGACTATTTGAAGACACCAGAAGGCTTGACATACTTCTTGGGCATAACTCTTCCTTCTTAGTAGACCTTATCTTGCAAACTGAAGAAGGGTGCATCAGATGGGCCATCAGAAATGGATGATCTAGTGCTGCTAAGACTGCTTGACCATAACAGTTACTAAGAGAGAACTTCAGTGTCAATGAAGCTTTGATTTTCTAGAGCAGAAAGGAGATGATGTCCCACAACTTTGAGGAGAAATAGCAGGAGGTAAGTAAGGTGATACATAATTAAAACAAAAATCAGAAACCACTGCTTTTTCTCAGAAAGCTGTATTCTGGTTGTCTTGATGAACTAGATATGCGATATGGAACCTTTCTGCAGACCTTCACAACTAGTTGCTGCTGTTGCAGAAAAGATGTGAAGCTTGTGGTGCTACTCTAAGCAGCAAAACATCTTGGCATAGGCATAGATCATAGGCAAATAGGGAAGTATATGCTGGCAGTGGAAGCTGGCATCTGCTTTGCCAGTCCTGTTGTTTTCCTGTGCACATCACACCACCGCTGCCCATAACTGAATTGGCTCTTCTTGAGCTGCCATCCTGACCTGTGGGATTGTAAACCACAAGCCTCAGAGAAACGAGGGGAGAGAGACATTCAGGGAGAGGTTGGCTACATCTAGTCAGGGATCCCCCTGTTTCCGCTGCCAGAGAATCCTAAACTGAGATAAAATGGGTAGTCCCACTGTGACATGGTGACATGCCTGCAAAAGCTCCCACCAACTTTCTTCTTCCACCAGATAGGGGTCTGCCTTTGTTACTACCATCAGATGTGTGTTAACCCAGTCTCACAAGGAGCATACTGTGCAGTAAAGTTGTATCAGGACACCATTAGTACACTACTCCTCCTCATCCTCTCATCCTAGCAAACCACCTCTCTCCACACAGAACTTCCAGGAAGAAAGATGAAGGCTTTGAGTGACAGAGCCATCCTTTCAGAAGCTAGTGATATCGAGCTGTTGGTGTCAATTTTAAAGTCTGGATTGTCTTTTTTTTTTTTTTTCTTCACATGGATTGCCAGCTCTAGTCTTATCCCTTCCTTCCAGTTCTGCTTTTTTTCTTGATATTCGTCTTCTCTTTCTTTTATCCAAACCACCTTCTGCACACAGAATAAAAATCACTGGAGGGTTTAATCTGGCGGATTATATTTACTTTGCTTGCCTGTTCAGATAGGGCATATACAGTAACAGAATACTCACAAATACTGGAAGGTATTTAACACAGGGGATTATTTCCAGGTGCCTTTGCTGAGCTGCCCTTAAGTGAGGAGAAACAAAAGTATCTCATTTTACAGCTGTAAAAATTCACATGCTCCACTTAGGCTAGGAACATTTCTGGGTTTACTGGTGTATGAAATGTGTGTGCTCTGGCAACTGAACTGAAGCTGTTGGGAGAAACAGTAACACAAGTAGCTGTCTGTATTGGGAAGCAATCTATTCAGGTGTGTGTGTGCCGATGTGCTCTCTCTCCACGAGGTTGTGGTGATGCTATCTCAGAGAAAAATAACCCCTCTCTGTGCTTTTTCCTTTCTGCGAGCAAGGAGATTTTTAGTTTATCTCTTTTCTGTTGTTTTGTTGATTGGTTAATTGGGGGTGGGGGGGGGGCTCAAGAATATGTTTTCTTTTCCATTTTTTTAGGATATTGATCTTGAATTCTTCCTTCTTCTGCTTCAGTGGCTAAGGGCTGAGGAAACACTCTGCTATTTCTGAGCAGGCATTGTGAGTTCTTTCCTGTCATAGATGGTAAATTATAAAATATTTTAGAGAATTATACAGGTAGTAATAAACCTTAAAAATTTCCTGTCTTTATAGAGCCAATATAAAATTTCACTCAGTTTTGGGCTGATTACCTTGTCACTGTGCTACAGACAGCCTATGTCTTTCAAGGCCATTCTGTTTGAATAAAAAGATTTCAAGTAATGGTAAAGCTTATGCCATGAACTGTTATGCTTATCCACCCTAATTTTTGGAAATACCTGTCTTTTACAGTAGCAGATGTTCTAGTTTCAGCATTATGCCAATTGTTTTGTGTGCTATATGAGTGCCCTCTGAAGTGCAGTGTGCCTATTTTTGTATTTAATTAATTAATTCATTTTTTACCTTATTCTTGAAGTCTAGTTATTAAATATGGCTTCTCATTTCAATTTCATAAACACTATGGAAATGTTTCTTTCACTTATTGGAATTGTCTTTGGTCAGAAGCAATATATAATAAATTTCAAAGAGCTGGGAAGACAAGCAGAACTGTAAGCTTTAACAGAACAAAGAAATGGGCTTTAAGTTAGGTATGTAACCAGTTTTGTTACCATAGCAGTGTAATATCACAGCAAAACTCTACAGATATTATTCCAAATATCCTAGCTTTGCAGTTTCTCGGGGACATTGAAAGACCAACCACAATACTCTTCCTTGTAGGAAAAATCCTCTTGTGTGGCATCTCTTGGTGTTTCTTCTTCATATATTTCTACTAGTATTTTAAAACATGTTGTCACAGGTAATAACTATATTCATGCTTTGACTTCATTCTACAATAACAGCTGGCATAAACATGCAAAAATGCACTGAAATAAAGTAGAAGACGATAAAACCATGAAAGGCAACTTCTAATATCTCAGATAGAAATCGTAGGGAATTGGGATATGATTGTAACTATGTGAAATGCAGGTGGATCAATCAGAAGGCACTAAAGAAATTCAATTGAAAATAAAGTGCTAACAAGGTTCACCCCTTCAGACAAAACAAGGCTTATTCACCAAAGCCAAGGTCAAAAGACAATGATCAGATAAAAGATTAGGGAGAGACTGACAGTCTGGGAGGTCTTCTTGGAAAGAAAAGAGAATGTCAAGCAAAGAAAGGCTGCCTGTTGTCCCAGCTCAAATGGAAAAAGTGGACTTGTCTTGCCATAGAGAAGGAGATAAGCTGACGGTCTGTTTTGGCTCACTGGCTCTCCAGCACAGCTCAAATTGGGCTCCTAGAGTATTCCATTTGGGTAGACTTGCTCTCAGAGGACTGTCTGTACCAAAGTTTTTAGTGGTGAAAAGAGATGGACCTGTTTGGAGCCTACGGTTCTGTCCAAGGAAGAACTACAGGATAACAGCTCTGCCATGATTCAAAGCTTTGACTGCATTTCAGAGCACCCTATGTTAGTCTGACCTTTGTTTTCTGATTTTGTTTACATAAGGATGCATAAGTGTAGTGAGTCAGCTTATTGCAATTAAAGTACCTATAAGCTTGTAAATGTTATTCTCAGTATATTGAACTACTGCTCCTTAGTAACAAACTATTACTGAGTTGACATTTGTACAGCCATTTGTGTTCTTCCATTATACTGAAAATGAGTTCTTTGCCTTGAGGAACAAACCTCAATTTTCTGATCTTACAACTCATGATTTCAGCTATCCCATATAAACTAATAATCAGCTAGTTTTCTGAAGCTGGGTCATCTTTCACCTACCCTTATTTCCAGCAACCAGACATCAAAATGGATACTGCAAAATGTATGTGGAAATTGCTGTCTTTCCAGTGATGAACTTGGAATTGCCATACATTTCCTTTGCTTTTTATTTCACCAAATTGATCATCCTGATCCAATCAAACAATCAGATTTTTAATGCTTTCAAAATTCGATTTTAGGTTTAGACATTGTATCTGTATTAATTTAGGCAAGGTATATGTATTATGACTGTGCTGGTCCTGAATCCACTGAACTGAATCTCTTGTATTAATTTGGTTTTTTAGAGTGGTTTGCAAAAAATTTCTGTCATCATTGATGCACGTGTGATGCAAAGGGCTGGACACTCAAACAGGTGAAGTTCATGCCCCAAGGAGCTTGTGATTTAACTTACAGGTAGGCAAGCTTTCTTCCTGTTTCCTTACAGAAAATTGTGACAACAATGGTTTCTGAAGTTCCGCAGAGACTGCTTTAGCTAATATACTGGTGTTATCTTTCTTACCATCACAATCAGGGCTCTCAGTTGTTCCTTTATATCTACGCCAGTGAAGAAGAGAATATAAAACTGCCAATTAAAAAAGTGGTTTTGTTCTGTTTTTCATGTTGCATTTATTGGGCATTTCTTTAAAAAAAAAATTAAAAAAAAAAAAAAAGAAAGAAACAATCAAAAAACCCCAAACCTCACAACCCACAAATGCTAGCATATCTTCCTGGCAAAAATTTCTGCCACGGGAGAAAATCAACATGGCCCACTTGGGTGGTAATTTATTCAGCCGTAGTATTCTCAGTTCTCTCATTGCTCCACTACGGGCTTCTAAGAGAAGAGCTGTGCAGAGTCTTTACTTTTATCTTTTGAACTCATGAAAGTGCAGCAAATCTCCAATATCGAACTAAGATAAGTTAAAATTTGTAAAACATCACATAAAGACAGCATAAGCTTTCATTACTGAGAAATGTGAATATCTATTTTTCTTTGGGAATAAAAAAAAGAGAAGAGATATGTAAGACAGAATCTTTTATCCTTAAAAAAACAAACAAAAAAGTTAAATCCATTAATAGCATAAGGGTTGGATTTTCAGTTTTGTCAGTCTTATATTCAGACAGCATCTTCTCTTACCTGATTCTCATAAAGCCAATGCAAAATTGGTGAGGAGTGAAGGATATATTTTCAAATGAATTTTTGACTCTCTATCTAATTTTTAGTCTTTAAGCTATACCAGCTGTATATTTCAAACGTTTCTTCACAGCCATGTTATTTGGGCAGAAGGTAGAGAAGCAACAGAAACCTATTCTTTTCGTCTTCTCCTTCCCCTTGAGAAAAAAGTTTCCAAGATCTGGGTCTTCTAAAATTTGCATAGGTGCTTGGACTTACTTTTTAGGCTATCTCTAACCCATAACACCTAGAAAGAGAGAAATGTCTTTTGCTAGCAAAAGCTGATTATCTCCTTTTTTACCTCTTCACTGGGATATTGGTCTAGAAGGAATATATCAGAAACGAGAGAAAGATAGCCTGAAAGTAATAACTTGCTTATTGAAAGGCTCAAATTAAAATCAGACTCTTTACATTAAAAGAAAGTAATTTGACAAATATTTTAAGTGTTTTTTTTTCTTTCAATCACCCATCTATGAACCTGTTGATTTTCCCCTTTATGTGCTATGAGGGTGACATTAATTAGTATTGACCCCTGCAAGAGAAATGAAAAATGCCAAACTTTGTTCTTTATGCTTCATGGTAAAAAAAAGTGAACAAAAAGTCTCCACATTAGACAGCTACAACACAAGTTGGTCTGATATTTCCTATTGTGGTCAAAACTTACAGTTGGTATAAAGCACTGAAATAAATATTTTATTTGTAGGCTTAAAAACAAGACATTGGATTGCTATTAAGATCATGAAACTGCCATTGCTACATCTTCACCTTTAAAAGAATGAAAATGAAGGGATTTTTTGTTTTGGGGTTTTTTTTGTTTATTTATTTTTTTTTAGCAAATGACAGTAAATATCCTAAATTTTAGCTGTAAGACTCAGTAAAAAGGCAATCTCTGATTTCAGAGCTGAACGAGAACCACTGTTATATGCTTAGTGCAACAGCACCCTCTACGTCTGATGACTTCAAGTGCATCTAAATGATTTCTTGCTTCGAGGTGCGCTGCCAGGCAACAACGTTGTTGATACTCTTTCTGTTTATGTGCTGGTCTTTTAGTCTGACCTCAATGCCTTACAAAGATTAAAAGCCAATTATAAACATAAGACGAATTAAAGGCATGAAAAACAGAGTGAAAAGGAGAACGAGTTCACCACTAGGAACCTGTTACCTTTCTTCTGTTTAATAAAAAGCCTTATTTTACATGCAAAGGAATTGAGATGATTTAATCTTTGCTGCTTTCAGTAAAGGATTTGGTGTTGAGTTTCATGAAAAGTTAGTAATTTTCAAAAGAAAGATATCAGTGCAGCATTTGGACACAGAATCAAAGGAGACATAACAGTGGGTTTTATTGAAATATAAATAGGTTGCTGGAAGACAGTTATTTGAGGAATTAACCATGTGCTGTCATTTGCAAGATAGGGACATAGGAGGCACATGAAGGGGAAGGCAAATGTGGTTCTGGACCATGAGAAACATATAATTTCTGCAGAAATAAGGTGTATTGAAGCACATTGTCCTTTCACAAAATATTGCGAAAATCTTCTCTGGCATATAGTGTGCAATTACTGTCACTTAACTTTTTTAAGATAACAGTGCACAATCAGACAGGAACAATGAAAGAAAATGTACAATGGGAAGAGAGCAAAGTAGCAAACTCGTTTTCTAAGAGGGGAAAAAAGGTATCCTTGTTGTCTCAGGTTTTTGGTTTTGTTGTTGTTTGTTCATTTGTTTTTTCTCTTAATAAAATTACTCAAATTTTACCACCAGGTAAATGTGGGGAAATCAACTTAATTTTCATGCCCTGTTAATGAGGTTAGTGTTTTGCTTACTCTGTGGTGAGGACAGTAAAGAACAAAACCTTCTGGCCATCAAAAAGTTCAAGAGGACATGAAAGTTTTCAGTTAATTTTTTTGGCTCACTAATTTTCTTATAGGTAGAAGGAGAACCCTTCAAATAGAGCAGCTGTAACTGTTGGCTATGTTTTCTTTTCTGGTGATACTTCTAATACAAGTGGAGTTTTTTACTGAAAGGTAAACAGCAAGGCTTCCTCTTCTGTAAAGCAATATTCTGTGACCAGTGGTACTCTGGAACAACTCAGCTCTATAAAAATTATTTGCCTACACATTCATCTTTGCGAACACTACTAGATGAGGTAGTAGTCTGTGCTGGTATTGGCTGGGGTAGAGTTAATTTTCTTCACAGTGTCCAGCATAGGGGTATGTTTTGGATATGTGCTCAACACAGGTTTGATAATATGTTTTTGTTATTGCTGAGCGGGGCTTACACAGACCTAAGACCTTTTCTACTTTCCATACTGCCATGTTGGCAAGGAAGTTTGGGAGGTTGGAAGGAAACACAGGTGGAACAGGTGATCAAGGGGATATTCTGTACCATATAACATCATGCTCAGTATATAAAGTGGGGGGAGGAAGGGGAAGGAAGTTTGGAGTCATGGTGTTTGTCTTCCCAAATCACCGTTGTGTGTGATGGAGCCCTGCTCTCCTGGAAATGGCTGATCACTTGACTGCTCACTGGAAGTAGTGGATTCATTCCTTGTTTTGCTTTGCTTATGTGTGTGGTTTTTCTTTCCCTATTAAATTGTATTTATTTCAACCCAGAAGTTTTCTAGCTTTTCCCTTTCCAATTTTCTCCCAGATCCTGCTGGCAGGGGAGTGAGTGAGTGGCTGCATGCTGCCTGGTTGCTGGCTGGGGTTAAACCATGACATGGGCTTAATGTTCTAGTGCTCTAGCCTTGGTGTTATTTCACTGGTACATGGGCTTGTGTTGACATAACTTTATTGAAAAGGGATAAGCTGCAGCATCGTAACAAATTTTTATGCCTGTTTATTTGCAGTCACACCAAGGCTTATCTCAACATAATTATTTTAGTACACAAAATTTTTCTATTTAAAATGTGTTTTTGTTATGATGCTGTTTGTGTGCGTATAAGGGATGCAGTGGCCGTAAATTTTACTTATCATGGGCTCCAAAAGGGATGCATTTGTTTTGGGTTGAAGGAGTAGAAGCTTTCCGAAAGGCTTTGTCATTTCATTCCGAGTTGATTGTCAATGCCATCAGTGGCTCTACTGCTGTAGAGCTGCACCATTCCCTGCAAGGGCAGAAATGCAGAAGTTTCAAAGGCCTGGCTATTATTTAGAAGAACTATGGGCAGACTCTGTGGTGAATGACTTCAGTAACACCCACAGTACTAGTTTACCTATTCAATATACATAGAAGTAATTTTTTCAGGGTTCATTAAATAGTGCATTATTTCTGTATGCTATTTAATTTTTTTAATCTTTTTTTTTTTTTTAAGTTGCTTTTATACAGAATATGCACTCTGAATCCAAGCTTCAGAGCCTTTGCTTGTTTTTCTAGTCAAGCTGTAAGTCTGATCAGTGTGCTTACAACTGTATCTCTATAATCCCTTTAAGAGTGTTTTTAGGGGAAGTTCACAAGGTGGTGCTGTATGATTTTCCATGTCAGATTTAGGTTAACTACTCCATGATACTTTAAATTTCAGTAGACCAACTTCTGTTTGCTTCCTGCATGAGTTTTCCTTATAATGTTATTAGGGTTTGTTTTGAACTTTGTTTTTCTTGGAGCAGAAGCCTTGGGGAATTGTTTGTTAGTACAGACCTATAAGGAAAGTGGCCAATTCTTTGGTAACCTCTGAAGTGTTGGATAAGAAAAATTAAATCAGGTTGTGTTTGGGATACACTGAGAAAACAGCTTTGTTTTCTCATCTCTATGCATTCTTCCAAAAACATAGTTAAAATTGCTTATAAGCAACACTTTGAAGAAGACAAGCATTATATTGAATAACTACATAATAGAAAGTTACAATCCAACCAAAAAAAAAAAAAGCCTTGCACAATTACATGGCTTTAGGATTGAAGTTTTATAAGCGGAAAAAGAAGTGGAGAGTTTTCAGGTTAAAGCCCTATAAGCCAAATACACTTAAGTGAGGAAGCAAAGAATTTGGAAGTTTTGACCTCTTGGGTCTCAGAGAAAACAAGAGCAAAATATTAAATTTCCTGCAACATATTCATAATTTGAGAAATGTTTCCTTTTACTGTTCCCTTAGTTAATGATGTAGTATTTCTTTCCATGGATTTCTTTCCAGTTAATTTCAATCCACTTAAGTTTTTTATGGTTTTCTCAGGATTGTCCCTATCTCTTCCAGCTCATGTGTGTTAATGTCTGCTTTGAAAGAGAGTAATTCTAGTCTTATGAGTCAGACACACATCTTGCGTGCTGTAAAAGGGAAGAGGACATACATACTTTCAGATACAGATAACATTAAAATATATTTATAGTGATTTATAATTATTACTATATTATAAATATAGTTATGTTCCATTGTATATCATATTTTAAACTCCATTTTATGAGGTTATAGTTACAGTAGCCGAAAAAGGCAGGATAGTGAATTTTAAAAGTCTTCATAAAAGGAAGCAGTTTCTGAATGTGCAAGTAAGAAGAGGAAGCAAAGGTGTTAAGTGCTCTGTATCTACTCAAGCAGCAGCAACTGAAAAATATCCATCCAGACTGGAGATGCTGTGTAGCACAGTCCTTGAGAGATGTGGACAGAACTTGTGCATTGACAGTTCTGCTTTCCAACAGAATATAGAAAATTATTTTGTTTAAATTGCATTATCTTTTGCAACATCTTCTGTATACCAAAGGTGTTGATGCCTTAGCTCAGGTGCAGCACCTTACACTTTGTCTTATTAAACCTCATGTGATTCCCATGGCCCCACTTCTCAAACTGGTCTAGATCCATATGGATGCCATCCTGTCCTTCCAATGTGTCAGCTTCAAACTTGCTCAAAGTGCACTAGATCCCTTTGTCTATGTCATAAATGTAGATATGGAACTCTACTGGTCCCAGTGCAGACCTCTGAGGGTCACCACTTGTGTTGCCCTATCCACCCTCTCACCCATCATGCCCCAGGGGACGTGATGTCCTTCATGACTCTGAACTGTTGACCACAAGCCTACGGATGCGACCATCCAACAAATTAATTCCTTATTCATCTAACAGTCCACCATCAAATCCATCTGCCTCCAATTTAGACAGAAGGATGTTGTGGGGGACTGTGTCAAAGGCTTTACAGAAGTCCATATAAATTACATTTGTAGCCGTTCCCTTCCCCACTGATGTAGCCATTCCACCACAGAAGACCATAAAAACGTGCCTTCAAGAACACCTGTGTTTCTAACAGGTTCTCCAGTGTGGCTACAGTTATGGGGAATGACTCGACCTGTTAGATGTTGTGTTTATGTCTCTTGCCATGAGGATAAATGCAAGCATAGCTCTGAGAAACCTTCCAAACAAGTTTCAGTTCCAAGAACATTTTTTCCAAGAGTTGGCAAATTGGCATCTTCAAAAAATGGAGAGGAAAAAAATCCCTTAGGCTTTCAAAAATTTATTTTTTTTAGCCCTAATTGATTCTTATAATGGCTTAAGTGCATCATAAAAGTGTAGATATAGATTAAAGAGGAATTACAAAATAGCAATTTGCTATGGAATTGATTTCAGTTTTGTTTCTCCTTGCCATCTGTTTTTTTACCTATTGTTTCTCACATAAGGCTTTCTGAGGGACTGTCCAAGACACTTGTTCCTTCAGTCTACCTCATAGACACAGCTCAGCAAGTAAAACAGAGAGAGGAATAATGAAGAGGCAAGACAATGGTTAATCACCTTGCAATCTCTTCATTTCTATTCCAATCTGTATTTGGACCACAAGCCAAATACTTCAGTTTCTTTGGAATTTCTAGGTGAAGAAGTTGTCTTTGTTTTGGGCTACAATAAATAACTGTTGATTTAATTTTGTCACTAAAAAGTGATAAAAGGACTGTAGGAATATTTTGAGGTCAATAAAAGCTCAGAAAAAAATGCCCTTTTAAATAGGAATACTCTCTGAGCAAACTACAGGTTATACTTCATTTTCACTGCAAAATGAAATCTGGAGTAGTTTTTGGAGATCACTTTTTAAACAATGACTATGTGATATTGACTGAATATGTTTTCTTTAAGCAAACTTGCAAAGGTATCTTCAAGTACTTTGAGCACAGTTCCGTAAGAAAAATCAATGTATACACTGGAACTGTTGACCAAAGACAAAAAACATGAGAACTTAGTAAAATCAAGTTTTTGTGTGGGGGAAACAAAAATTAACTAAAACTTTTAAAAATATATACTAAAATACACATTTATTTTAAAGTGGCTTTGCCTTTAGAATCCGAACATGATTGTAACAAAATACATTTCAATCATGAAATTACTGAAGTTAGTCAAAATACAACAAGAGACAAAATACAACTTCAGCTAAATTTTCTAAATAAGGATTCACAAAAAAAGTGTTATCACTTTTTCTTTCTGATTTCTAGTGTAGTTTTTCCTGCTATATTTGTCCTAATATCTTTCCCAGAATAGGAAAAACTACTTTCATTCAAAATGCTATCTTCTGAATTTCAATCACAGTCTTTTAAAGAGAAAATTATTTCAGTTTTATTAAAAAAAAATTAAGCTAAGGACAATTAATTCATTTCCAAATTTTCCATGGAAAACTAAAAACAAATAAAACAACAAAGCACTCTTTTAAAAAGCCAATTGTAAACCAAATATTTTTAATTTTAGAATTTAGTAAGTTTATTTATCAAAATGTTGGAATACTATTTTTATTTTACAACCTCATTTTCTCTTTATTCAAAGTAATTGCAACCTTGCACAACATGAGAAATTCATTATTCTGTGATGGATGTTTCATTTTAAGTCTATTTTTAAGCACATTTTGCACAAAAGCCTTACAACTACTCTTACAGAAAGTGGTTTAACTGCATGACTTAGTGGGATTGAATGGGCAATATTTCTGGGTGCAACACATGTTGCACTTTTAAGCATGAAAAATGTTTCACAATACCACTCGGGTTTTACTTTTTAAAAAACTACAGTTGGAAGTGTACCTATATCATCCAATGATTAGACTAAAAAGTATTAAATTATTGTAGATATAAGAACTTGTGGGCATAAGTGACTTTTTAAATATTATATAAATTTTCCTAAATGTCTGAGTACTCTGAGTGCCACAGCAAAATGTTAATTTTTTTTCCAGCAGAAATGCTTTGTTTAGTAGTTCTTTTGTGTCCCTAATATTACTACTAACTCTGCATCATTATAAAGCACATTTTTTAAATTTAGCTTCTGTTCATGTGTTGTTTAGTGACTTTGTTGTTTTCAGCTGCTGGTAAGTGTATGTGCTGATTGAATTGGATTAATTCATACACCAAGGAGAAAAGTGCTGTATACTGATGTCCAATGTGCATACCATTTGTAAGCAGTACTTGTTTTTCAAATTACTGCATTGACAGTGCTGATCTCTAATGGTCTTTCTGAAGATGCACCGTCTCTATCACACCTCGCTCAATTACAGGTCAATTACTGATTTGCATGATTTTAAATTCCAGAGATGTGTTAATTAATAGCTCAGTGCAACAGTGAGAGAGCAGTTCTCTAGTATTTTCACTTCTCTGCATGATCCGCAGCATCAGCTAGGAAGGTGATTTTTTGCGGGGAGCCTGGCTGTGCCTATGGGAATTGAGAAGATGTATCCCTGAGGCAGAAGTGTCCCCAGAGCCTCATTCTCTGATGCTAGCAGCAAGGAATCAGGACAGCTTCTTTCCCTTTGGAGAAGCACACACAGAATTAACAGGAAGTAGAAAAGTCCATGAGGTGTAATAGTTGTCTGTTGAAGCCAGGACAGTTTTTGGTTCCTAGTCTACAAGACATTACTATTTTACTTAATAATACTTTTATAGTCAAGTCTTGTTATTAATAACATACTGGTGCTTTGAAATTACTTTCATGTAACCCTAGACATGATCCTCCTGCATTTATAAAGTTTGAGTATTTCTTAATTTCTTCTGTAAACATTGCTCTTCTATTGTTGAAATCTGCACGCTGGTCTATGTTTTACCTTTTCTTGTTCATTTAGCCAACCAAATTTCTACTCTACTCTTTGATTATTTGGATGAAGAACTTTCTCCCAGATTTTTCTAATCCTCCCTTCCAACTCCCCTCCTCCTACACCTCATTTGAAAAACTTTATTCTGTTTCTGTAACAATTCCCAGTACTTATAACAAAAGCTATTTAATTTCTGGATGAGTAAAATAATTATTAGCACTGTTCTATCACAAAGATGGAACAAATGCTTCATATCAGAGAATGGTGTCAAAAACTGTTCAGCACTTTCCAGAAGCTTATTTTGTGTGACTTTGGGGAATTGATTGCAAATTGCATGCTATGGGAACTAATAGTTTTAACTTCTTTTTGTTTTCCATATTTCAGCTGGTCATTTGCTGCTTGTTATTTTCTTTGGGTTGGTTTTAAAGCAGCTTGTTACAGTGCAGAAACAAGAGCAGTTTCCTTTCGTGGATTTATTGAAACAGCATTTCCAGTATCACTTCAAAATTGACTCACTCCTGTTTCCATGAAGGGCATAATTATATGAAGAGGTTATATTTTCCCATCAAAACTAGAGGATCATACTTAAGTAACAAAAAGGCTTTTATTGCCTCTTTTTTTTTTTTTTTTTTAACCTGCTATTAATGTCGTGGTTTTCTGCATAATAGCATAAAAACCAATACAGCAAGATATCTGTAAGCAAGGCTTGACCTGTAGACAGGATTCATAACCTCTCTATGTCAGTCAAATGACTCGCTAAAGATTTCAACTTTTTGTGCTTTGTAGATTGAAAATTTCAAATCTGACTCCTTTCCCCCCCTTTCCCTCCCCCTCCCCCCCTACTTTTTGCAAATAGGTGTTGAATATTCAATTATTCTTATCTGGAGTCAATCCTAGTCCCAGATTAGATATGAAAAACCAGTAAGATTACTAAGGAGCTGTCAGTTAAGACAAAAAAGGTAGTATAATATATCTGACCGTGTGTATTTGTTTATGTGGGAACTGTTGAAACAAAATGGCAAATGCAACAAGAGATGTTTTTGCAATGACACCTTCTAAATGACATAGCTTAAAAGATGAAACCAGATAAGCACATGGAAAAGGGAATCTTGTCCTACAGCTAATTCCAGGTTTAAGGATGCAGACCGAACAATGTGACATGGAAAGTGGAAGAGTTTGCCAAAGCTGGCTGTTAAGCCACATCCATGGTGCCCTGGTGATGAAGAACCTATATGCATGTGAGCCTCAGCCCACGCTGAAGACTACATGAATGCTCTCAAGTGGGATTTAGGCCTTTATTTTGACCAGGGTTGAGTTTCCCATTGTCCATAATAATCTCTGCACCAGCTGTCCTAAGTTGTGGTGGCATCACCACACAGGGAAACCTGCTGCAGAACATGTCACTTTTAACTATGTGCTCTCTAGGTATTTCTGTGAGTGTATGAGACATCTTATACACAAATTTTAATCTCAGGCCATAGTTGAATGGTCATTTTAAAGCAACAAAAATTGCTGCTGGAGCTGAGGAAGCAGCCTTGCCCATGTCCTGTCTCTATCCCAGAAATAAACCTGTTCATGGTGTTATAACCTCCCTCTCAGCAACAGGAACAGAGGAAGAAGTGGGCAGAATTTGGGCAGTAACATAGATGAAGCATCTGGCACGGCTTCTATAGAAAGTGCTGGGGCAGTGGTGTCATGAGAGAAGCAGATAGATGCTATATATTTTGCAGGACAGGTGAGACTGCACTTTCCAACTGAAGAATATTGTGGATCGTCATTGTGTTAGGGGCAAAGCAGCCTGTTTGTAATATGGATACTGCTTTACCTTGTCTGAGGGAGAATCGAAGATCTGTTAAGGCAAAAAAGACTCTAAATCACTGCAGGCATGAGGGAATCAACTCCTTGGTGTCTAGTGAAAAGAAAATGTATATGTAGTTACAATAAGGAGATATCTAAGAAAGAATGACCCTCCTGTGGTCAAGTAGGTCAATTTTAGGTCCTCATAGGGCATTATAAGTAGCTCCATGAGTAGAAAAAAATTGACTTCTGTAAAATGACTGTGTTTGACAAAGGTGAAGAGCCAGTGTTTTCTTAAGCCCTCTTAAGTCCATTTTTTTCATCATACTAAGGAAAAGAACAAGAACAGAAAAAAGGTATATCTACTACTTTTCAAGCTCTTGGTGGGCTGTATATTTCCAGTGAGTCAGTAATTATCCTCTCACTGTCCTTGATCTAAAGAGGGAACATTTCAAAAGCTGTGAAAGCTTTGTCTTTCAATTACAGTTGTTGAGAACATGGAGTACCCAAATGAGCTGTTTGAAAGGAAAATGTAGCTTTTACATGCTCCAAAACTGTTGTGACAGGCTTTATTTTAGTCCTTGTCTTATCTTCTTCTGAGGAAATTGAAAGTGAGTAGCCCCTTTAAAAGCCTTTTTTTCTGTCCTTCTCCCGGCCTTCCTCCAACATGTTAAATGGGATGCAAGTTTGTGCCTCAAGAGTGATGTCTGATCTGATGAGTCTCTTGAGCTAAGTGCTTTCCTCTTAACTCTCCAAGCTTCTTATATACAAATGAATTCAGAGAGCAGAAAGCTTCTTGATGCAATTTTGCACTTATCTTTCAAGCATGCAGGTAGGCTAGTGGTGCATTATTCTAGTTTTAAGGAAAGTGGGATATCCTAAGCCATGAAGAAAGGGTCTTATGTTGGAAGTGCATGAAAGAAGCTTCATATGACCTTAAAACGCTGCCTTGAGAACAACATATGTATGCTTTTATATCTGCTTTTCTTGCTCTTTATCTGTGTTAGAGGGACCAGCCAATTTCAGAGTATTCTTGTTCTCAGGAGAATTCAAGGCATCTCTTGTTTTGCTTGGATGTGTAAAGAAAGGGCTGTGCAGCACCCCGCACACCAGTGTAGTACCAGCTGGAATACTGACTGCTGTAACATCAGCAGCAGTTGAACTTACATGTCACATCATCAGGAGTACAACTACTTCTTTCTGAATATGCTATATAATTTACGATCTTGCTTTTGGAATTCAGCAAGTTTTATCTGCTGATAATCTATACAACTGTAAACTTAAATATGCAAAACTCGAAGTCAAACATTTTATAATCTAGGCATAAAAACCTTGACATTTAATACTTCTAGGTCTTTTTCCACTGTGGCTTTAAATTCTTATTAACTATTTTTAAAATTAAATGTTGGGATTCATAATTTAATGCAATATTCCTTGCTGAAGAGTCGTTGGCTTTTCACATAGCTTTTTCAAGGAAAGAATAATTAAAATAAAAGGGAAAATCAGAAAGACATGGTTTATTGTAATATAAATTTTGCATTAGAAGAAATAGCTGAGAGCAAAGTTAAGAAAAGCAAGGTCCACTAGTTAAAGTTTAGTAAAATTTAATTTATTTTAATTTAGACAGTCGTTGAAGGCAAATATTTCATCTTTAGATTTGTAGATATATTTTCTGCTAAAATTAATAGAAATTAAGTACAGCTAACTGAGGGATGAAATGTTAAAAAGAAAACTAAAACCTAGAATAGAATAGAATCCATGGGGTTGAAAATACATGGACAACTTCAGCCAGACATCGTACTTTTTCACTGCACATGCAATAGAGACTGCGTAGGTTACTGTACACGTGTATGTAGGTAGCAACTGATGCCAACAGAAAGCATGAAGATGTTCACCTCATTTATTTCTGTAGAGCAAAGACAGACTTCTTTCTTATTGTAGTGAGAAAACAGCTGACAAAACAGCTGTGCCAACTTGACACTAGTTAATGAAAAATATGATGTTTCAGTTCCATTTCTTCCATTTTTGTTTTGATAACAGGCTAAAATCTAGAGTGGAGTACACCAATGTCTTGGTTTGGTGGACAAATTATTCGTTAATAAATTATGGATACAGATGTGTTAAAGAAATAAAACTTTATTATATGAGGTAGGAAAAAAATTAACTTAAAAATATTAAAATACCAAAAACTTATAGTAGAAAACTTAACAACCACCTCTCAAAAACGACTTACTAAAACACTCACACAGTAATTTTAGCTCCCCATCAGGCAATAAACAAAAGAAAAAACCCCCTTGTTTTCTGTTTCAAGGTCTGAAGGTTCAGTTGACTCGAGGTAGATGGTAGGGGACATTGTTGGCCATGGAGGCAGCCGCAATGGTGGATGGAAGTTGTGAGCTTGTAGCTGGCTAATTTCTGGAAACACATCGCCAGAGAGAAGGGACAACCAGCAAAGCATGGTGATTTCTAAGATGGCAGATACTGGAAAAATGCGGACAATGACAGCAGTCTTTTTCTGATGAACTCCCAGGCATGGAAATGCAGGGACTGGAGAATTCTCTGCTTGTATAGTTTTCTGACCTTCTCCGAATTACCACCCTGTGCACTTCTCTCAGTTTACTCAAAAAAAGGGGCGGTCTCGCTCTTTGCTGAATTCTCATTGGTCTTTCTAGTGCTGTTCCACCCCCAGCTCTGCTCTAACTCCGCCTCTGGGCCCCACCAGCTGAAAAACATGGTGGGCGTCAGATGCTGCCACCACACCACTGCCACTGCAGCCACTGAACGTGGCCCCTGGCGCCACCGCCAGCCATGTTGATCCCTGCTGCTGGGGCTGCTGCCTGTAGCTGCACCAGCGTGAGCAGCTCAGGGAATGCTGCTGCGTGACCGCCAGCAGCCCACCGACCGACAGACTGGAGGGGGCCCACCCACCGCTGGTGGCATGTGCTTCGTGCATCTCTATTCTGTGCCACATTTGCCCCGCTGCCTCATGGCCAGGCAGCAAACTGGGACACTACCAGAACTGAGTTGGCATCCAGAGTGCCCAGGGCCCCCCGGACAATGGCCTGCCACCCCAGCCACAGCCACCCGCCTGGAACCAGCATCGCTGCCAAGAGCCACGGCAACCCATCCACCGCACCCAAGAAAAAAAACGGCAGCGACAGACACGTGGAATTCAGGGAGACGTCGTGCTGGCACTAGTCACCGCAGAAAACTTCTCTTTCACAGCAATCTCGGTTCCCCCAGCACTCCTGGGCATTCCTGGCTGTCCCCACGGTCGTGGGGGGGGCAGCATGCACTGCAAGATCACAGTCTCCTTGAACTCCCTTCCCCTCACCTCAGTTTCACATGTCCCCACCAAGCAGAAAACACACATGAACCAAGGGGCAGCCGGGTGGGGGAGGGGAAGGGAGAGGGGGGAAAAAAAAATTTATTTTACATAGGAAAAGTTTTCCCAGCCTCAGCTAACCTATGACAACCAGCAAGACCTACCCCAGCAAGACCTACCCCTAAAGCAAATTCTACTAGTGACCCTGTCATTCAGTATGGATCCCAACTCTTTCAGCCCACTGTTTCATACAAGGGAAAAGTCACGGAGTTATGCAATTGCTCATAGGAGGTAGCTTAGATTCTGGTGAAACAACTCTTGTGATTTAATTCAGGAATTATGAGAAGGCTCTTAAGTATTGCTGCAATGCCGGCTGATCCAAGGAATCTCTAAACTTTAGTCCATATAGTCTATTTTATCCACTGTGAGGTGGTATAGCTTTTCCTGATCTTGAAATGTTTCTTCTAAAACTATAGATCTCTTATATTCAAACTGTTACTGTGCCCCTCTGAAACTGTACTTTATTCACCTTTTTTGTTTCCCTGAAGTCATCTGTGGGACAGATCTTGCTCATACACTTTCACTACAGACAAGGAAAGATGACTCAGGAAAATGATGTCTCATTGAAAAGAGGCAGAAAGTGATGGAAAGAAAGTGAAATGTTCTTTCAAGTTTCCCCCATTATCCTCTTCACAGATAAGGAATGAAACAGAGCTTTTTGAATCAATATAGTCCTTATTTTTAATTTGAGAAACACTAATCATACCTCTCAAGAGAAAGTGGCATGTTTCTTCCGATACCATGCTACCAATTCTTTGTCTCATTAATGTCTAAAATGGAAGTAAGTTGGTTTTTTTTTACAGAAGTGTATTTTCTTCAAAAGATATTTTTAATCAATCACTCTCTTGTAACCAAAATTCTATTTCTATGGTTTAGTGATAAATACACTTCTTTTAATACCTACCTAATAATGAATCTACTAATATGATGGGTGTATTAGAAATTTAGCACCTTGAGAACAGTGTTATATGTATAAAACTAACTAATATTACAGGAAAATATTACAGGATTCAACACAGCCCTAAAGACTGAAAGAATTTTAAGACTTTCAGGTTTCATCTTTGGTTCTCACAGAACCTCTTCTTTTAGTCTTTAGTATTTTTATTGTTATACCATCACAAAAGGCTGGTCTCTTGTCCTAGTGAGTCTATACATGAAGGAAGCTCTTCCAGATGTCTCACTCCATTTTCAGCTTCTCTAACCTGTTACTGTGCTATGTGAAACCGAGAATTTACTTTCATAGCCAAATCACAGATCCTATCTTCACCTAGATCAGGTAGAGAGCCACTTGCATAGGTAAGGAATTTCTTAAGTTTCTAATAATGTTTCTTCTTACTCTTCTCCCTCTACCTTTGCCTCATCCTGATATTATTTCTACAGATGAAGACATTAATTTTAAGCCCAGAGAAGTGCGTAAAATAGACATCAGCAGTCTCTAGTGAGAGGGAAAAGAGAGAGACTTCCATCAAGAGCTTTGGGAATTATTTTTCAAACACCTATGCATCAGGTCAATCAAAATTTAAAAAACCTCAAACAAACAAAACAAACAAAACTGCCAAAGAATCCACATCTCCCACCCTACCCCCACTTACTAACCAAACAACTTGTAATTTGTGATTTCTACATTTTAAACTGAGAATGCATTCTTTTTGCCTCTTCTCTCAGTGAAATCTCACAGGGCCTCAGTAGCTTTTTGTGGAGTAGTATGGCAGGTAGTATGGCAGGGTCCTTAGGAACCATCACTGCAACTGAGAGAGGAGAAAGTGAAGAAGTCAAGTACACTCCAGTCTCTGCCTCTGTGCACTATTATTCTTTGAGATTCTCTCAGTCTCTTTTATATCTCTCAGTTACATCTTCCTCCTCTCCAAAACTCACCTAGAAATAAAAGCTTTTCATCTCAACACACAAAATCTGAGAGAAGAGTATTTGCTGAGGTTGTTGCCTCAGTCAGAGAGCCTGAAAATTTTTGATGGCAAGGATTCCTAAAACAGTCGTGCAGACCGTTGAGGGAGACTAGACAGGTAATGGAAATCTTTTCCCATCCTCCAGTTGTGTCTGTCTCTCTTCCTGTAAATATGAAGAAACACGTTTTCAGGACTATGTCAAGGAAGAAGGGAGTTAAGAACCCATAAACTACTGTGTCCTGGGGATGTCTGCAAAGCAAGCTAATGTTTTGCTTCTCACCCTTCCTCACCTTTTCCGTGGGCAGATGGATGGCCACTAAGCAAATGACAAGTCTCTTACAAGACTTATGTCGGAGGCCAGAAGTAGAGCATAATTACAAATGTTGCAAAAAATATTTGTGTCTTACAGCCTTATGTTTTTTAACTATGTTTTTGCCTTTCCTCACTGTTTTATTATATCCTCATTCCTGTTTGATTGCCTGTGAAATTGACATACAGTGAGAAACTCAGCAGGATATTCATAGCCATTAGAAGAGTTTCTGACCAGCCTGACTGAGCTGTTAAAGCTTTACACTTATTTGAATGTCCTTATTTTTGCATAGGCTTTTTAACCTGCTAAAAAGCTGAAGGCCTCACAGAACAGTTCTTGCTGGAGGTGGCAGAGGTTCTCTTGTGTTACATTAAGAGAACTTATGATGGAGAAAATAAAGTCGTGGACTTTCACCACCCTGATCGGCTTCTGGAAGGCTTGAAAGGGTTCAGCCTGTAGCTGAACTAGCCAGAACCCTTTGTCTGACCAGCCAGAACTCCTGGAACAAATACTCGCTGAATATTGGGACACCTTAAAGTACGGAGTTAAAACAGGTAAAGTAGCAAAAATGTGTGTGCCTCATTTGTTACATTGTGGATGCTTGAAATATTGATTCATGTATTGGACTAGATTTGTGTGTGAAGCTGAACTTTATCAAATGTAAAGTATATATTTTGTGGCAATTCTATGTTTCTAGTGAAGTTCACAACACTCTGAAAAAATTCTGTTATTATAGAAGACATTTGGTGGAAATAGATGTATTATCCTGGGACCAGTTAGCAGATCAGAAAAGTTATTTACGATGTCTCATTTAGGGGTCTCTGCATGGCCAATGAAAAAAAGTAGGGTCACAAATTATACACAATGATTATTACTTCATAACATAGATGCTGAAGTTTTATATGTACCTATAACACCCTCTACAACACATCAGGTAGCTGTCAAACCCTCTTGCTCCATGGAGCATAAATTGACAGGATTGTAATTTTACCTTAAATCAGCCTGCAATGCTTTGAAGTAATTGTAGTCTCACAGAGAAAGTATCAAATGTGACGGTGTAGCACAAAGATTCTACCCCATAGTCCAGTGTTAGTTTTCAGCAAAAATAACTGAAGCCATGACTCTGAAATGCTGGAAGAGTCCAGTCCAGGGAGCTGTAGTTCACAGATCACACATAAATTCAGTTAGGGTTGTAATAAAATTCTAAATGTGAACTATGGTTTATAGATATAGTAGGTTACAATCACAGACTGTATGGTAATCCCTTAAAATGTCTGTCTATCAAAAATGCAACACCTTTCTCCTCTGCAGAAAGGTAAATCTTAGTGCCCTCTGGTCTTGCAAAAACAAAATCTTCATTTGATATTTCCCATACACTGTGAAATACACTCAAAATGTTACTTCTGAAAAACAAAAGACCAAACCTGCCACTATTGAATCTGACTTTTTTTTTTTTTTTTTGCACAGCATGGACTTACAGGCATTTCAAAAGTAAACTCATTCTCAGCTGAAAGAACTTGGTGTGGGATATGAGCATCAGAATTAAACACAGGAGTCTTCTTCTTGGGACTTTTTTTTCCCTACTGATAATAAACAACTGCCAAAACTGTCAGATGGTCATGAATGCTGTGGTATCACTAAGTTATTGAATATTTTTAATTGTCCTTTTTAATTTAAATAATATCCTTTGTTCCAATTTTTAGCAAGAGAATCACTCAGTCCTTTGTTATGGAGACACACAAAGAGCTCACTGACTATGTGACCAGTGTGTTCATACTCATAGCTGTGGCACAAGTATCAGTGATGAATGCAGAGGGTATCCGGGTGACATTGCTCTGCCCTGGAGCCACTTTGGCCAAGCCACTGTGTGCTTGTCATGTCTTGCTGTTGCAATAGACTTTACAAGAGCCATGATGTGCCTTGAAAAGCTGCCTGGGGGTTGATCCCAAGTGAAGGGGGCTGGGTGGATTGTGTGGCAATTTGAGTGGACTTGGCACAGAGCTCTTTGGCCCTGACCTTCACTAGAGGTTAGAGAGTGGAGGGATTTGTGAAAGCAAGCAAGCAACTCCATCTGAGTGGTTAAAAGCTGACACTAGGGTCTCAATAGCATTGGCAAAACTGACTTCTTTTTTTTTTCCCAATTACAAGAATCTGCCTGGTAGGACTAGAGTAACTCAGTCACCTGGACAGCCAAGCTGTGCTCCCTTTTCCTGCTTCCTCCACCCTGCTCCCAGACCTGTCTCAGGGACTCTCTCAGAACATCCTGGCAATGTAAATGTGAAGGAAGTGCCACTTGGTGATGTGGCTGCATAATTACTACTTTTAAAACTCTTGCATAGATTTTGGCTAATATACCTCATGCTAAGGCATGATGTATGATCGCAGCAGTTCCAGATAGGCAGGACAGGTGACTAAAAAGAGTTAAGAGGCCATTATCATCCACAAATTGCTGTCCATCATCTATGTCTGACAGTTTTGCAAGAATCTCCTACCTTTTGGAAATGGTAGAGATCAAACTTCCAGCCTGGAACGTCAAAACTATCATCTTACCCCCAAACAATTTTAAGGGAATTCCAGAGAAGCTGGACTACTGAGGCCTTCATGCTTCTCAGTGAGATACTGTTGTGAAGGAGGAAGGATAAACATACCGTGGGCTAGGCAACATTTTTTATCCTTAAAAGTGCAAAAATTATAAATTACAACTTTTGAAACCTTATGACTTGTAGGGTAAATGACCGAGTTAATGTGATAGATTACTGCGGTAAGAAGGTATTGAGCTCCTGTTCGTTGTGATTTTTTGTTGTATTTCTTAATGAGCTCATGAAATAAAGTTTAAATCAGAGTATGTTGTCTTGTGAATTCAAGATACTCAACTGGACCATGGCAGCCCACTGTGGGGACTGACTGCCTCCCTGCAGGTGTTTGGAGAGGAGAATTATGACCTTGTAGCTGTAGGAAGGGGTCATCCTGGTGCTGGTGCCTCAACTGTGTTTTGGAGAATATCGTTTCAGAGGGAAATACTCTCTACTTTCTTGCTTTGTTTTGTCACTGTGAAAGCACATGTTAAAAGTTAGCAAAGCTCTTCATGGTTTTAGTTTTCCATTTTAAAGTCAAGGATATTAGTACCCAAACAAAAGTGATGTAGAATACTTCAGATAAATTTATTTCTATATATTATGCAAATCCCCTAATATTCAATTTGATAAATTCTAAGTACTTGTACGTCTAAGTGTTTTTGCTTATGGCTTTAGGAGTATCTGCACTAACCAATGCAAGTAACTGATCACTTATTAAGGAGTATCATAGATACTTAGTACTCATGATACAAGTGTCAGGTTACTACTATATTTTAAATTGTTAATGATATCATATGGCTATATGGTAGTCTTAATAGTACTGCCATCATAATCTACATGGAACATTGCAGATTTGCTTAACCCTTGTTACTGTGTGAAATTGTTTAGTAACTTGCTGAGGACCATGCTTATGTAAATTGCCTATGAGTAAATATATACTTACAGATTTGGCAGTCTTAAGGTAATGGTTGGAATTCGTGATCTCAGAGATCTTTTCCAAAGTAAGTGATTCTACTTTATCAGAATGCATTAGGAAACCAACTGAGGAAAAACCGGTAACTTCCTGTGTGGCATGGTACAGTGTAGCACAACTGAATGCACTACAGAAGACTGACTGCTCCTGCTGAATGATGTTGCTGCTCCTGCTGAAGACAAAACCCAGTGGAACACTGGTAAACTTTAAGGAGGCTCTTCTTGTAATTCTCTCCTTTCAACATCACTGAGTTACGCACAATGTATTTCTTTAGGACGAGAAAAATGAAGAGGAACATATACTGTATGTAAATATTTATACTCATATCACTTCTATTTCATGTAAGTGTGAATATGTTTAAAGCTCCCTCACATTCATTGTTCTTTAACAGACATTATTCATTAAAGAAAGCAGCAGCAGCAGTTCTTGGAATTGGGGCAGATAATGTAGTTACAGTGAACTGTGATAAAAGTTAAGACACACCATTCTGACAGGAATATTTTGTTGTGCTTAACTTCCTGTGATACACCATGCTTTTGGTTCTGTTCCCTAGCAGGGATCTCATATTCTAAAATAAACTTTGACTGTCCTGAACAAAATTCAGGTTCAATTCAGGGTTCAATTTTACAAGTTGCTTTCTGTAGGTCTTTATTCAGCCTGTTTGTAAGTTGAGTGGCTGTTGTGCTTGCGGAAAAAGAGGAGTAAGACATTGGATTCTTCTCATGGATGTATTCCACAATCTCATTGCTTTTTCTTGCCTCCAGGAGATGGCATTTCTCCTGCCTTTTTCCTCAATGGTCGAATCTGTTGGCACGGCAGGCAAGTCAGAAACTTGGCATATTCTCATATATAAAATTTTCTTCATCTCTGCTGAGGTCTTTCCTCTCCTTCTGGAACCAGCTGTGTCTGGAGGGGCAGCCCTGAATGCTCCACACAGGGACCGCTCCAGCAGAACCCCAGCGCTGCCACCACCACTGGGGCATGTGCACCTACTGCAAAACTGAGAAATGCCATATGAATGCTTTTCACAAATGGTTAGGTACTTCCTGGATGAAAACGGGCTGAGGAAGATGAACTTGGGAATCTTTTTTAATTTGAGTATTGGTTTTTATTTTTCTCAACAGTTTTGATGATGACATGAATTCAACCATGGCTGATAAATTTGCAGATCATATGAACTTATTAGCGTGATAAATAATAAAGAACATATAGTACTATCAATAGTCTTAAAAGTAGAATCTGATACCAGATTTCTTGTATATTTAAAGACTGACTAAACAGAAGAATAAACAACATTATTTTCCTTGGTTCTTTTTCCTTTGGATATTGGACAGTGGGAAAATTAATCCATTTGATTTGGAAGCTGAAATACTGAAAATTGAACTGTTGTTTACATTCTCATTTATAATGTTAATGTGGAGTTGAGTCTGACAATGCTATATGAAATCTGTCAACATTAACTCACATAAAGTTGTCATTGATGCTGATTGTAAATGACACAGCAAGATATATTCTCATTCCATGGAAGTTACAAAGTGGCTGAAAAACCTATTTTTGAAGAGAATGAGAACTGACTGTTAATTTTTGTCAAATTCTGGCCTGCTGTTTCTGCCAGCTTTCTCCAAATAGAAGAAAGTTTGAAATGTTTCACTTTGATATATTTTAAATGAAACATGTAGACTTTGCGTTGACCCTCAGATAAGCTATTTTAAAAAGTAGATTAAAATTATTGTGGTATTTAATGTATAAATTTTTCATTTCAGGTTGATCTGAAATAGAGACTTTTGTTATTGTTCAATTACTTTTCACATTGCTGAAAATACGCGTTTGGCGGAAGAGCCAAGAAAGTGCAGAAGATAATCTTCACCTTCATTGCCATTACAGCAAGGATGGTGTCTACATTTGCATGGTATCTGCATTTGATGGTATTTACATATCCAAATACCCTATGATGTCTCTGGATAGCTTCTGATTAAAAGTAATGGAAGTTTTCTGATGGACAACAATACTTAAGCTATGTTTTGTGATACATATATAAGGTTGTTTCACACACAAATAGAAGCAGTCCTACAGATAAAGTGCCATTTTAATTTTGTTGTGGGGACGTTCTTTGTTTGGGATTTTTCTTTGGTTGTAGGTTTTCATTTGTTGATTTGTTGGGGTTTTTTTGATGGTTTGTTTGTTAGTTTGTAATGGAAGACCACTTTTTTTTTTCCCCAGTTCATCCTGAAATAGAAGAGGAATTTAAGAAATGGGAAGAAATAGGATAGTAAAGAGGAACGTTCTTCATTATAAATTATAGATGCAAGTTTTGCATGCATTCATGCAGTAATACAACACATACCAATTCAATGATGGTTTTTCTTGCATTAGCTAAGCCAGGCCAAAAAAATTAAGCGCGCTACCTGTGCAACTTTTGATCTTCTGAATTACTTTGTATCTTCAGAGTTGTCATTCACTTTACCCTTCTGTTTCAGTTGGCTTATAACAAAGTAAGGTTGATTGCTCCTCCTGAACAAAATTCTTAGCTCTGGCATAAGTATGTGGATACAAGGGGGAAGTTGCTAATTTTCTCCTGGGGGCAATGCTGCTGTTGTGAATTGTCATGAATAATTAGGGCTTATATTTTTAGCCAATTTTAATTTTGCATTTGCTAAAAAGTCTGAATTTTTCAAATTTGTAAGTTTTTATCAGCTCTAGTCACTAGGCCCAAAAACTAGGTAAATTTTATAAATATGCTTCCATGTGTCATATTAGGAAATTATGTTGCTTATAAAAACAGTTGAATGCTGAAGTGCATAGCATGAGTTTCTTCCATAGATTACTCTTTTTCTGAGAAGCTGACTGAAATCCAGAAGTAGGTTCAAAGATCTTGCAAGGTTGTGTAGGCCAAGCTTATCTTTGCTTATGCCTTATGAAGATGTAAAATTGAAACGCAGAATTATTATCATGGTACAGTATCTGATTTCTGATTCTTCTAACAAACACAGACTTCATTTTCTAAGCTGTTACAAGCATTTGGAAGTACACTGAATCAAAATATTTGAGAGTGCTTCTATCAGATCTCAGGATTAGTTGTTATTGTCTCTTTGAATGCATCAGAAGAGCACACTACTCTATTCTCTTGCCTTTTCATTAAAATGCCTGTGGAAGCTATCACTTTCAAGAGCAAAGCTTGATTGCCAAACTAATGCCTGGCAAACAGAACATAGAAGAGTAAAAGTTAATAATTTGTACTGCTATTTACTTAGTACAGAATATGAAGTTCAGTGTGTCTGACAGTTTTATTTGCAAGAAAATTCAGCATTGAAGAGGGGAAAAAATTTACAACATTTTAGTTACTTCTATTTCCTTATGCAAATAGTTCTTTGAATACTCAGCATGGGATAGCTTTCAAAATGCAGCAACCAACCTCTCGTGGAGATATTTGGAGCTGACACAGGGAATGAAGCATTATTTTATAGCCTAGCTAAGTGCTCACTAAGTTTTCCATGCAGACAATCCACAGGAAAATGTTGCAGTGAGTGCATTAATCATCTGTAGGGGTTCATAGACTTCAACCTTGACATTTTGTGGCAAAGACACAAAACTCACCTGTGGGATACTATTATGGGAAGTTAAGAACTTTGGTTACTTGATGGTTAGGTTTACCAATGTCTGTGCTGTCATTTTAAGCCACAGAAGCAACAGGAAACATTGTCTCGGACTTAAAATTAAATGCCTAAAAAACACATTTTGGAGAATGCTTACCTTTAACATAATATGATGCTTCCTCATGTGGTACTAGCTGTTAATTTTCATGAGTTAGGCTGGAAAGATCATCTTACTACTTCATTGGGTTTTATTTCTCTTCAGTTAATGGAGGTGTGGCTTTGAGCAAGGAGAGGATTTTAGTCCTATTTACTTGCCTTTAAGCTCCAGTTAGAAAGAAAAAAAATCTGAATTTTCCTAAAGAGTTATTTCCCCACATATCATTACAAAGTGGCTATCATATTGCTTTACAAGGATCTTCTGCAATGTTTTTAACCAGATGTATACAAGCTACCTGTTCCAGACGAATAAACAGTGTGACACAGCTTTTGTCACAGGGCACAACACAATTCAGTCTGGCTCACGTATTCATGTCTTTGACCTTCGGTGGATGTGGAAAGAAAGGTAGGAAAGAACTCCAAGGTTTATTGCAGAAACCTTACAGATTTCTTCTCCTATTTCAGAGTGTTAAATATTTAATCCAGTTCAAAGTTTACTTTTAACTCTATTTTCAAACTTTAAACTGCAGTAGAAATATCATCATAGAATCACAGAATTCTTGCATTGGAAGGGACCTTAAATTCATCTAGTTCCAACTCCCTTACTATGGCCAGGGATACTTTTCGCTAGACTGGGTTTCTCAGAGCTCCACCCAGTCTGGCCTTGAACACTTCTAGGAATGAGGCATCCATAACTTCTCTGGGTAACCTGTTCCAGGCCTCATAACTCTCGCAATATAGAATTTCTTCCTAATATCTAATCCAAACCTACTCTCCTTCAGTTTGAAGCCATTCCCCTTGTCCTGTAACTACGTGCTTTTTAAAAACTCCTTCACCATCTTTCTTGCAGACTCCCTTCAGGTACTGAAAGACCACAATTAAGACACCCTGAAGCCTTCCCTTTTCCAGGCTGAACAAACCCCATTCTCTCGGGCCTTTCCTCATAGGAGGGGTACTCCATCCCGCTAGCCATCTTGATGGTCTTCCTCTGGACTCACTTCAACATATTAATGTCCTTCCTGTGCTGGTGACCCTAGACCCAGGAGGGGTTTCACCAGAGGAGAGGGACAAAATCACTTTCTTGACCTGCTGGCTATGCTGCTTTTGATACAGTACAGGATAAAATCTGCTTTCTGGGCAGCAAGTATACATTACCAGGGTATGTCCAGCTTCTCAGCCACCAGCATCCCCAAGTCCTTCTCAGAAGGGCTGTTTTCAGTCTGTTCATCCTCCAGCCTTGATGCTGGGGGTCACCCTGACCCAAGTGCAACACCTTGCACTTGGGCTTTTTAAACCTCATGAGATTTCCAGGGACCCACTTATAATGGTTTTCCAGGTCCCTCTGGATGGCAGCCTTCAGATGTGTCAACAGCACCAATCATCTTGGTGTCAGCTGCAAATTTGCTGAGACTGCACTCTATCCCTCTGTCTATGTCATTAATGCAGATATTAAACTCTACCAATCCCAGTATAAACCCCTGATGTCCAGTCATCATTGATGTCCATTGAGACTCTGAGTCATTGACCACAACCCTCTGGAGGCAATCGTCAAACAAATTTCTTATTCATCTAACAGTCCACCCATCAAATCCACATCTTTCCAATTTAGAGAGAAATAAGTTGTGGGGGACCCTGTTAAAAGCTTTACAGAAATTCAGATAAATGACATCTCTAGCCCTTCCCTTGTCCACTGATGTAGTCACTCTCTCGTAGTAAGCTACTGGGTTGGTCAAGCAGGGCTTGCCCTTGGTGAAGCTCTGCTAGCTGTTCCAAATCACTTCTCCATCCTTCATGTTCCTTAACACAGCTTCTAGAAGGATCTGTTCTGTGATCTTGACAGGCACAGAAGTGAGGACAAGAAGTTGGATGGATTAGGACCAGAGAATGTAACAATTTTCAGGAAAACATTCTCAATACATGCAGATTTCTGTAGAAAGCAAGCATGTTGAGAAGAATAACAAATAGCATTGACCTGTGGTAGTTATCAGCCTTGGAAAAAACAATAGTTCTCTAGATAAGGGGTAGAATACCTGAAAAAGGTGACTGACTTACAGTACAAATCATGAAGGTACTGCTAAATATAGGTGGAATACTCTGACTTCAGTCAGAGCAGGAGAGGTTTCTGTTGTGACTTGGGTTTCCTAAGCAAAGAAATAAACTTATTTTGGTTTTGAAGATGAACTCACCAATATGTGCTTCTGGAATATTCCACTGAGCGAAACAGAATGGGATAAATTACTCCAGGTAATGTTTCTAAAATTATTCATTCAGTCTAGAGGATACTAAGGCACTGATGCAATTCCCAATAGTCTGATCTCTTTTGTTTGTTTGATTCTAACCAGGATTCAAGTGTCAACATTGAACTGATGTGAAAAGAACAACAGTGTCAGAAGTAGAACTGGACCAATCACAGAATTGTTTGGGTTAGAAAGACCTCTAAGACTATAAAATCCAACTGTTAACCCAATACTGCCATTAAACTAAAGACAAATGAAATAAAAGTTCACAAATGTATCAACCGTAGAAAATAAAATATTGTTGGAAGTGTTTCTGATATTTGAGAGGTTTGAATTGTTACCATGGGAATAACATAATTCCGAATGTATGTAATGCAAACAACCAGTGAAATTATGATGTATTAATACAACTACAGTCCTCAGACTTTAGCCTTACACTGCAGACTAAACTACCCAGACTTGCTGAGTCTCTACCACTATAATTATTCCCAGAGTGATCATAATGATGCCTGAATGAGTTTTTCCCCCTGCAATGGGCTGGAAGTGATGGGCTACAGCTGGTTTGTGATTACTTTCTGTGGTGTTTTGGTGGAATCAGAAACTGGAAGGAAGTACACAGCTTCTCCATCCATGGGATCATCAAGAGGCTATAAGACCAGGCACAGGAGTAGGAAAAGAAGAATTGTGCTGTGATAGGTGATTTCTTACTGCGGTTGGGTAGGATAGCATCCCCCCATCTGTAGTGCCTCTCTTGTTTGTTTAGCCATTATGAAAACTTCTTGAGATTTGGATCTGCCAGATAAGGAAATAAACAGTAACTTAACTAGTAGTAGAGCTACAAAAAAGTATATAATAAAGTATGACTAGCAAAAGCATTGTTCACATGAGATATTCATTAGATAACCTCTAGAATGAAACACATTAATCCTTCATCAAATGATTTCAAATCCAGGGGTGTACTGTCTTTCCTTATTTTGAATTTACCCCCTCCTCACCCTGGTTTCTTCAGACAGAATTCTCTCTGCCTTCAGTAAAGGCCACATGACACTTGAAATTATGCAGTCAAAATGATGGATTGTTCTCATCCTTCTGAAAAATTCTTTTTTCTGTTAGAGATATCCTTGTGGAAGTTTTAATCTGGGTTGAACAGCCTGCTAACTGATATTGCAAAGCCAGGTATAGAATGGAGAATAAAAAGCAACTTTATTTTCTTTTTTTTTTTTTCTTTTACTTTCTTTGTTTGGAAGGACTGTTAACCACACTCATTCTTCTCTTGTATGCAGGTTGCTCCCAAGATCAAAGCACAGATGACAGAAGAAGGACACAAAATAGTCAGCTACCAGTCACCCACAACATGACAAAGCCAATGTTTTTCGGAATTCGGGCGACTTTTTGCTCCAACACAGATGCCAGGAAGTCAGATGTTTGTTTTCTCCTTAAAGAAACTGAGAGACTTGGAAAAGATTTGTGACAATGAAGTACCTAAATACAGGAGAAGTTTCCTACTTTGTATAAACTGAACACTATATTAATCACAAATAAGCTGTCATCATTGGTACATACTAGATGTTTTCACAACACTCAGCTTATAAATGAATTTTATTTACTACTTTGCAAAGCCCACAATTCATTGTATGAAACTTCCTTGACTAAGGGGTTCTTTTTCATTATTTTGGGGGTGTATCTGAACAAACAAACTAATTCTTCTGAATCTGTGTAAATCACACCTTCTCTGGGGGGCTGATATTTTATTTCTTGTTGCATTTGAGTCTGGTAGCAGGAACTGAATGCTATAAAATCAACACTCCCTCTTTCATCAGCAGAGTGAGCAAAGTAGAAAGGCACAGCTTGAGAGATCTTGAATTGCAGCTGTCTTCCCTACAGCCAAGCTGAGAATTTGAAGCTGTGTTTGGCCATCTTATTGTTTGAGAATGTCCTTGGTTGTTTTCTGCTGCACTGCACCACATCTTTGTAGGAAATGTTGTTGCGTCTTAATTTGAACATGTCAGTTCTACTATGTTTTATGGTATACTCAGTCTGTGTTTTGCTTTCATCTGCAATTTACATCTGCAACATTGTCTGAGTCTTATAACTTGTCTTGTATGTCTATGCTGCAGCACAAGAATGTTTAAGACTTCTCTCCATAATTATTTAAATGATATTTTTTATCACGGTTGATAGTCCTTACTCTACCTAACATAGTTGAGTGGAGGTATGTCAGTTTAAAACTACTAAGGGGCAGTAAGGGACTTACTGCACAGGCATTAGAAAGATTACCTTTCTCTTTATGTAGCGTTGGGAATGCCTCTGAGCTTCACGTTTCATGTCCACTCTTAGATATTTCCTTTCAAGAAAGATATGGGCAATCTGGAGGCAAATCGGTGAAGGTCTCAGAATTGTTAGAAATCCAACATGTGATTTACCAGAAAACATTGAAATAATTTAAGTTCTTTAGGGAAAAGGTACCATGATGATTTTGAAATAACTAATAATCTGTGGCAAAAATGGATTATATTCCTTTCATATGCATAGTGGATAGTCAATAGTATTAAAAAAAATAAATTAAAAAACCCAAACCAAACAAGTTAAGGATGTTTATGAGTTCAAAATTAAGAATCAACAACTGATGGTAGGGACAACTGGATACTAGAAAGGCAGATAAGAACTAGGAATACTAAGAAGAAAAGGAGGGCTATCATAGCAGTTGACTCCCTGAGGGGAGTCCAAGAGACTGGAGGGTCCAATATGTAGGTCACACTCATCTTGTAGGGAAGTTTGCTGCCTCCCTGGAGCCAGGGTACGGGATATCGCTGGGAGGTTACCTGAGTTGATTAGGCCCACTGAATAATATCCCTTACTGTTTATTCAGGCTGGCAGTGATGAGGTTGTTAAGAAGGGCTCCAGAGTAATTAAAAAGGAATTCAGGGAGCTAGGTCAAATGATTGATGGGGCGGGTATGCACGTAATGGTTTGCTCACTCCCTTTAGTAGCGGGAACAGATACATGCTGGGATGACTTGTGTAACTGGAATGTTGCATTGGATGGCTACAGACTCTTCAGGAGATATAGGCAGGGGAGAAGGGGTGCAGAGGTGTCCCTGTGTATTAGAGATGCTTGACATCATGGAGCTTGAGATTAAGGATGATCAGGTTGAGTGCTTTATGGGTGAAGGTCAGAGGGGCAGCCAACATGACTGACATTGTGTATGGAGTCTGTTATAGGCCACCCAACCAGAAGGAAGACATTGATCTATTACTCTATAAGCAGACGGAGGATCTCTCAAGTTCACCAGCCCTTGTTCTCATAGGAGACTTCGATCTCCCAGTTATTTGCTGGGAACTCAATACAGCAGAGAGAAGGCAGTCTAGAAAGTTCTTAGAATGTATCGAGGATTGCTTCTTGTCACAGCTAGTTAGTGAGCCTACCAGGGGCAAGGCTATTCTTGACCTGCTGCTCACTAATAGGGAAGGGCTTGTAGGAAATGTGGTGGTTGGAGGCTTCCTGGGGTGCAGTGATCATGAAATAATAGAGTTCTCAATAAATAGTGAAAGAAAGAGATGCTTAAACAAAACTGCCACTCTGGACTTCTGGAGGGCAGATTTTGGCTTATTTAAGGAATTAACTAGTAGAGTGCCCTGGGAGACTGTCCTTAACAACAAAAGGGTCCAGGAAGGCTGGATGTACTTCAAAGCTGAGATCTTGAAGGTGCAGGAACAGTCTGTCCCAATGTGCCGTAAGATGAGCCATAAGGGTAGACATCTGGACTGGATGGGTAAGGAGCTTTTGAATGAATTAAGGAAAAAGAAGAGGACATACCACCTGTGGAAAGAAGGGTAGTGTGGTGATTTGAACTCCTAGGGGGCTCAACAGTGACAAAAGACTGAATAGATTCAACAGCAAGCAACAGGTTTATTTTTCTAGGGCTCTAAAGACTTATAGAATCCCTGGACACTAAACAAAATATACACATAAGACCTGACAATGTTCTGCAATAAAATTAAAATAAAAAGAAAAGAAATAACAAACTGCTCCTCCAAGCAGACTGGTGGGCTGAGGAGCAGAGGGAAGGAAGGGAAAGCCACCTGAAAGATGGTAATATCCCAGTCCTTGGAACCTCCTGCAAGACAAAAAAAAAGGTGAAAAGCACCCCCCTTAGTGACACCCAAGGGGACAGATACCACTTGTGTTTTGGCTGGTGGTCTCTGGGTGCCACAGTTGGAGCTCCGATGGTGCCGCGCTGCTGCCCCTTGCTGAGGGAGGTGAGAGGGAAATGAGCCATGTGGTCAGGGAGACGGAAGGAGGGAAGCTGTGCCTCTCTCAGCTCAGGAGAAAGCCAAAAGAGAGACAGGACTTCCATGTCCATGGCTTTTATGCCCTGTAAGTCCCTCAGGAATTTGGCATCTTCTTCCTGGCCAGGCTGCCCTCCTGTTGGACGGTGTCATTGGGCTCCGTCCTTTTCAGAGATCTGCACTCTGTGCAAAATGGCAGTTCCCACCAAAAAACACATGGTCAGGGCCCGGGGGCACTCCCAGGACCACCCGCGTAGCACTTACCACTCGCAGGGACTCCCAAGAGTCATCCCCAGGGGAGCAGCGCCACTCACGGTCATCTGGGGCTGTCCACTCCAGCCACCTCAGAAGGGGCTGTGGGACCGTGGCCACCCCTGGTGGGGATGGCTCCACTGCCACCTTCGCCTGAGCCCGAGGTGGCAGCAGTGGGGCTCCCACCAGCTGTTCCTACCACCGCCGGGACCCGCTGCAGGAGGAGCAGGCAGGGGTGATACCAGTGCCCACCACGCTCAGCGAGATAGCCAGAGCAGCAGCCATGGCTGCCCGCCGGGAGAAGGGCCAACACCAGCATCCCACTACAACCTGGAGCAGGGGCAGCAAAAGCATAGGCTGCTCAGCAGCGCCGAGATCACACCATCCGCACCGCTCCACTGGCCAGCTGCCTCCTCCCTGCTGACACTGCCCAGAGCTCTCCTTGTGCAGCTGCCAGCGAGGCAGTGTGGTGGGTGGTCCACACCGCCTAGCCGTGTGCCCGGAGTCTGACACTGCCAACGTGGGAAACCAAAGAGCATCTCCATTCTGTGAGCTGGGACTTCGCCAGGAAAAATGGAGCGCTGTGCCAGGGCCAGCGTCCCAGCTCTGAGTGCGTGCACTGCCATGCTCCATCGCTTTGCTGCCACTCCGTCCTGCCAGCACTGCATCCCGCTCACAACTGAGATGACAGGAACACGGGACTCAGTGCCAACAGCATGGGGCTACCAGCATGCCAAGCTCCCAGTCCCCTCACTGCAATGGTAAGCAAGGAGGGGGACAGCTCCACCCTTGTGTTGCTCTGCCACTGCTGAGTCCCCTACCTGGCTGTGGAGGACAGGCAGGAGAAGCTCCGCAGATTCCAAGACTTCAGATTTCCTCCATGTCTAAAAAAACCCTGGTTTTACCTAACAAGTGAACAATCCAAACATTTCCCCCCTGCCCCAGAAAAAACCTATTTCAAACACATAACAGGGAGGTATCCCAGGAGATGTTTGAGGATGTTGTTAGGTCATGTAGAAAAAGACTTAGGGAAACAAAGGCTCAGTTTAAGCTAAAATTCGCCACCTCTGTTAAGGATAATAAGAAGTGTTTCTATAAATACATTAATGGTAAAAGGAGGGATAAAACAATGTCTTTATTTAATAAAGGAAGGGAATATAGTTACTGAAGATGAGGAATAGGCGGAGGTACTCAATACCTTCTTTGCAGCTGTTTTTTTTTTTTTTGTAGACTGATGGCATACAAGACAAGTGCTTGCTTAAACTAGTTGATATGGATAGGGAACAGCGTAGCCCCCCTGTGATCCAGGAGGAAGATGTTAGAGACCTACTGTCCCACCTAGATCCTCATTAGTCTGTGGGTCCTGATGGGATTCATCCTAGGGTGCTGAGAGAGCTGGCAGATGTGCTTGCTAAACCTCTTTCAATCATCTTTCAGCAGTCTTGGCTTACTGGAGAGGTTCCAGATGATTGGAAGTTGGCTAATGTGTCACCTATCTATAAGAAGGGCAAGACGGAGGATCCGGGGAATTATAGACCTGTCAGTCTGACTTTGGTACCAGGGAAAATTATGGAATGAATCATCTCAAGGGAAATTGCACTGCACCTACAAGATAATATTGAGACAAGATCTAGTCAACATGGATTCAGGAGGGGAAGATCCTGCTTAACCAGTCTAGTTTCCATTTATGATCAGGTAACTCATCTGATCGATGAGGGAAAATCTGTGGATGTAGTGTACCTCGATTTTAGCAAAGCCTTTGATACTGTCTCCCATAGTAAACTCCTGGTGAAAATGGTGGATTGTGGCTTAGACAGGTTCACTCTGTCCTGGGTTAAGAATTGGCTGGATGGCCAGTGAAGTTATTCTTCCTTTGTACTTGGCATTGGTAAGGCTGCCCCTTGAGTACTGTGTTCAGTTCTGAGCCCCTCAGTTTAAAAAAGATGTTTTGTTGCTGGAATGTGTCCAGAGAAGGGCAATGAGGGTTGTGAAGGGGCTGAAGCACAAGCTCTATGAGGAGCAGCTGAGGGAGCTGGGATTGTTCAGCCTGGAGAAGAGGAGTCTCAGGGATGACCTTATCACTGTCTATAACTACCTGAAAGGAAGTTGTAGGCAGGCGAGGATTGGTTTCTTCTCTCAGGCTCCGAGTAACAGGATGAGGGGGCACAGTCTTAGGCTTTGTCAGGGGAGGGTTAGGTTGGATATGAGGCTAAACTTTTACACAGAGAGAGTGATTTCCCATTGGAATGGGCTTCCCAGGGAGGTGGTGGAGTCACCGTCCTTGAATGTGTTTAAGGATAGGTTGGATGATGAACTTAGTGACATGGTTTAGATGGTTTAGATGATGGATTGGTGTTGGATAGGTTGTTAAGTTAGGTAAAAGGTTGGACTTGATGATCTCTACAGTCTTTTCCAATCTTGTTAATTCTGTGTAATTCTGTGTAAAAAATGTTAGTTTATAAAGAATCAGCATCATCATTTACTGTTTTAGTCTTTTAAAACCAGATTAGCTAATATTTTCCAGTAATTATGTACCTATACTTGATCTTGCCCAGGGGTGAGCATTAGATGTTGTCCTGAGGTTTTTATAATCTTTTGTTGCATATGCACTTAGCAGCATCAAGCAAAGAAAGGAGGAATAACCAGGTTTTCTGACTGGACCATGCCCATCAACAAATGTCTGGATTTCTGTTTGTATCATAACTCATACATAAGTCAGAGTATAAGGTTGTGCAAACCTTGAAGTAAGTTGGAAATTATACTTAAAAATAAAAATATCCCCATGCCATTTACATATAAAGTGGTGTGTGATTAGATCAATTCTGATCAATGTGTATATCCTTTGGCAATTACTAGAGTAATTGCTATAAGGTATACAATAGAAGGATATATTGCATTTTTTTCATATGCAGAATAATTGACCTAAAAAATGAGTGTTCTCTGTTATAATTCTTAATAAGTTGTGACACTGGAAGAAAATTGAGTCTCATTAGTTGTACAAGGCAATAAGATTTAATTAGATAATTTTTAAAGGTTTTCCTCTTCGCTATTACTTATTTCCCCATTGCAGTGGTTTAGAATCTGTAGGGTTTGTAGAACACCTATATAGTTTTACATTATACTAAGTTATTCTCTTTCCTCTGAGCCTGGAGCATTTCTTGTCCACGTGGGGACAAAAGGGAATCTAACAATGGAGCATGTCAAAAAATATCATCTATATCTGAAATCTTTATGTATCTCACTTTCTCACTTTAGTTCTTTAGGAAAAAAAAAAAAAA
>VXBA01001280.1:0-65560 GCA_013399895.1 Serilophus lunatus
ATTCTGTGATTCTGTGAAATGGATGGCTGCAATTGGCATCTATCAAAGTTTTGACACAGAATGCCTGGCAAATCTTTTATCTTTCAAGTGCACAAATGGTGGAGACAAAAGCTGCATGTTTGCCTTGGTGACTTGTTGCTGTGTTGTTGAAAGCCTTGGTTGCAGATTGTGTGTACTTGAGATTTTGAATCTTGATATGTCAAATTTTTGACGTGGGGAAAGCATCTTAGCTTCAGCATTGCTTGCATTGTTTTGGTTGAAATAAAAAATGAAAATAAATGTTTTACCCATTTAGACAAGATTGTAGACTTCAATCCAAGCAGTTAAAGTCTGTGCAAAGGTATAAGCAACTGAAAAAAAATCTTATGGTGAAGGTAAAGGAAGATCTTAAATACTGTCTTTGTAAGTGTGCTCTGTATGTGTGTGTGTGGGGAAACTGCAAGCGATAATTGAGGATGCTATTACCTTGGAAGCTGTCAGAGCTTTGCCAGAAACTCATGGCTTGACAGTATGAATGTGTATTGCTGGTACCTTTCTCTTATCAAGTGCTTGCAAAACTGCTGATGGGCTGTGCTGATTATGAAAGAGAATGGAAGAACTCCTGTGTAGTGATGTACAGACTGAGAGCTAAACTTTCTTTGCTTTCTTATTTAAAGAAAAGTCAAAACAAATTGTGAAGGGAATAGCTTAGTCTGTGTAAATATCAAAGGAGCTGGGGCAATCTTATTTGCTTACTTGCTGACAGTTGCTGGATTTGAAAGTTACCAACTGTTGGCTGTACAACAATACCTAAATATTGCATCTGTTTTTTGTTTTAATACATTAAGCCTCTGTAGGAAAAATCTTGATTTCTTTCCTTCAGTGGCATGTGATGAAGATGAGTAGGAGTTCATATGTCTAAATGTGGAAAAACATGCTGGCCTGCTTATTCTTCTTGATCTTGTCTTCGCATTAAAGGAAATTTGCTTTGCGTTATGAAGCTTGCTGATGTCAGAAGGAAAAAAAATTAGGCCCAGATGGCATGATGCTAAATAGAGCTGAGTATGAAGTGTGTGTGTAGAAAGAGGCCAATCAGTTTTTGCTGATCTTCTCTAAGTGTGAGGAAGAAGAAAAATATTTGCTTTTTAAATCATCTTCCTTCAAGAGTTGAAAGCTGTGTATATGTTATAGCTGAGAAGCTATCTATGTGAAAAATACCTTTCACTCCTTTAGCTGGTTGGTTCTTTTGCTAGTTCTCATATTTCCCATCTCCATGTTTTAAAATTGACTGTTTTCTGGAACCTTAAATTCATAGGTAAATAAGGATCAACTCTCTAAAGATAGAAAAAGAAATTAGTTGACTGCAAGTATAATAATTGTTGTTGATTTGTTAAAATCTTCAATCAAACAAAAATGTTTTGTTCATTTGAGTAGGTTGGCTACTCATTTAGCTAGAAAGGACACATATGACCAGATTTATAGGCATACATATTTCAAGTTAGGTTACTAGTACATTTGTTTTTGAATAAGAACTGTTGATGCCTATAAAATGAATCTTGTAAAAGATTCAAGGAAGAAAAACTTGAATATTATTTACTTCCCACCTTTAAAACAGGAATATCAGGTGCTTTTTCTGTTTTCATCAGTAATAGTTTCCTTGAAACAAAAACCTAGGCAATCTAAAATGTCTTATGTAGCTAAGGTTGACTTCTTTTACACCGCATATTCTAAGATAACAAGAATATAGGCTAGATTTTAATTTTCTTTATCCATAATATGTAAAGAAATTGCAATCTATTCTAGAGTTAAGCTAGAGAACTGGTGATGTAGCTTTTTTCTCTACATGTAGTAGTGCTATGCATCAGTGCTCTTAGGAAGTTTACAATGTTAATTGCCCCCAGAAAGGCCTGTGTTTTTTTAATTTGGGTAAGAGAGGTGAAAGTTCAGACAAACACTTTGATTCTTCTTCATTAAAATTATATCCTTGACTAATAGGCTGTATAAACTTTCAGTTATTGTGCTGATTAAAATTGCTGTGAAATATTTTGTAGATTAGGTCACTGCTTTTAAAGGTCATTACTTCCTAATAAAAGGTGGTTTATCTTTACCAGACATGAAATCACCCTATAGACATTTTCACTGCTTTATCAGAATTTTCTTAATATGCCTCTTTTGTTTGTTCTTTTTATCGCTCTGGTTTGATACAGATCCTTTTGGTGATGTTATATGTTCTCTTTTTTATAAAGTACCTGGTATCATGGTGATTGTGGTCTGAGACTTCCCCTGCCCACACTTCAAAGAAGTTGGTGAACGACAGTCGCTGTCAAACAGATTTATTTTAAAGAATGAGAGGAGTAAGAAGCCACTACACAAATGAAGATGACAAAAGATCCTTCATACACTTGATATATAATTTTCTTTGGCTTCCAGTGTTTTAGAATGTATCTGAAATTTGGGGAAATAAACAGAAGCAAAAAGGGGAATTTGACAGAATGTATGCAAACTGGAAGGATTCAAAGACTCAGAGGTTCTTCATCTTGTGTAAAATGGAGGTGTACCTTTTGTATTTACTAAATTGAATTACTACAACATTCTATGAATGGCAACCTTTCCAAAAGCACTAGGAAAAAAAGGTTGGAATATTTATTCCGTTTCCCTCTGTGGTAAACATAACTGGTGTCATTGGTCTCTGAGTTTCCTTCAGACAATAAAGGTCTGTACTAATCTTCACTGGATAAGAAACCCCATTTTTAGTAATTCTGCTCTTGACCATGTAGCTCAGAATTGATCAGAAAGGAACAAAAACAGAACAAAAGGAATAGGTTGAACCTCACACTACAGTGCTCTTTTAATTGAGAAGCAAAAAGCAAAAAAAATCGTTTGGTTTTGTCTGGTATGCCATCTGCACTTGCATCTGGAAATTGTGTTTAGGCTTGGGAACAGATGATGCAATAACCCCTTTTATAGCTATTGATTTGCTTTTTATTAAAAATAGTCAAACCAGGAATATATATGAATTGCTTCCCTAAAGCTTTTAAAGTCATGATGGCTGAATTTCACAGGTGTCAATTCAGTGTGCTGTAATATTTATTACCCTTAACTATTCCATCTAAGTTTTTTTGACTTCTGAAGTTGTCTTCCCTACCTTCTTTCCAGATAAGGAAAAGGAGACAGTTTTTAGAAAGTGGCATGTACAATGGGTTACCTTAGGTACATTTTGAAACCCACTCACTCTGCTGTAGCATGGAATATATTCTGTATAATAATACAGAGAAGAAAAATAGATTTTGTTGTGACCTTTAAGTTAAGCTTTTCTGTTCTGAGCCACATTATTTTGTTAAATACAAGGGAACCAGAGCCAGCCTGTGACCTTTTCCTACCATGCAGCTTTGAGAAATGGCAAAAGTCACTCTGATGCTCGGAAGTTCCATTACAAAGATACTGTTTGGGGTATTTTCAAGAGGGAAAAAAACCCCACTCAACCGTGAAAATATTCAGACTTGGAGTCCTATACCAGAAAAATGCAACCATTTCAATATTGGTGTAAATTAAAGCTACTTCTACAGAGACAGTAATTTCTGAAGTTAATTGCAATCCATGTTTTCCTCAGCCCTTTTTGATACCAGAGGTGCTTAATGCCTCTGAGGAATGGATTTTCACCTCATCAGTGCCTTTAAGAAAGGAAGTTGTAGCAAAGAACTGATTAAATTATTTATCCTAATTTTGAGGAAGTTTGTGAATCTGCATTTGTAGCTCTGTATCTTTGTTGTCATAGAATAGTTCCTGTTTAGCTGATATATCACTCATATGTTGCTAATTGAGGATACAATTTCCAGAGGAAGCAGAGGTGTGCACTGTTTTAAATATTGATGTTGTAATTTAATCACTTTAAACCGTTTCCCTACTATGCTGTTCAGTGCAGGGTTACCACTCACTGTGACAACCTTCCCTGGAGTGCCAGATGCTATTAATGTGGACCTTTTCTGAATTAATCCTTCCTCAGGACTTGGGTGTTGGGGGCATGCATGCCACTATAGTGCTTTGCAAAGCTCTTCTTCTTCTTCCCAACTGCATGTGGGGATAGATTCAAAGCTCTAAAAATATTTTGTCTATAAGCTACCTGTGATTCAAGGTTAACTCTAAAGTGGTTGTTTTATGTTTCAGCCTGCTCCCAGGCTGTCTCCCATTGCTCTACAGAGATGAGCTACAACTCTTGGACAGTCTTGGGCCTTGTGTCATTAAGTGTGTCTTTCTAAAATTTAGATTGAAGATTCTTCATGTAGATATTCCCCTTATCTCCTTTAGAAGAGAGGATTTCACCTTTGTGCTTCTGACATGCTTCAGTTCTGATAATTGATCTGGGTCTGAGCATCTCTCTTCTGGCCTGTTTGTTTAATAGTTGAAGTTGCATTGCAAAAAATAGATCTAAGTAACACTTTGGGAAATATGCTTCCCAAGCAGGTGGACCTCATCTATTTCTGTATCTCTTTGGTGTAAAACCACAATGTATTCACCCTGTGTCAGAGTCTCCTTTTCTGGCAGGAACTGCTGGGCATTACGGACTTGTATTCTTCCAGGTCAGGTATGGATTTAGAATTAGGTGGACAAACCTGTTAATACAGGGAATACAATCAAGTTTTGTAGAACTTGTTTTACTAGTTTTTAATCAGAAAATGAATGTTTTTGATGGTAGTGTTAAAATTAAAGCTGTGGAGCTATATTAATGATAGATGTTTTGAGTGGTATGTTTCAAGTTGCTTTCAGATAATGAGAGAGATTGCTTTATTTTGATCAATGCGAGTGTGCTTTGTGGAAGGAAAGGACATCAAAAGTGCTCCTTGTCCTTTTAAAGTACTGTCTTAAGACTAATGTCTTCTGGACAGACAAATTGTGCTGGGAAAAATAAATCTGGATCCAGTTTGTTACTTGGACCCACTGCTATATTTCCTGCAAATGGGCTCTGAGATTTTTTGTTTATTGCAAGTTCTCATTGGGCTGAACACAGACACTAGTCCATGTGTCAGGAAATTTTTGTATAATCACCTTAACTCCAGCAACTAGTTAATCATGGAAGTGTTGCTAAAAAGCTCTCAACTTTTAAAACTATAACAAACTCCCAACTCCTGTAAAAAAACCCTTCAAGTACAGGGTAAGGGGTAGAATATGTTTGCCATACTTTCCAGGATAAAACAAGAGAGGAAAGAAATAAAGATGGAGAAGAAAGAAAAAGATCACCAGTCCTTAGTTCCTATGTTCTTCCTGATGTCATGGATGGTCTGGGGCCGACAGAAGAGGGAGTGAACAAGCACAGGAGGTTGGATCCACTTCCTCTTATGGCTTACCTGATGCATGCTTTTTATGTAAAACTAGATTTTTCATGCCATATTGTTCATGCGTGTGTGGTCAGCCTTTTAGAGCCCTCTAGGAAGTGACTTGGGGGGACCTGGATTCTGTGGTGGCCGCAGAGCTCCTTTCAGTGAGATGCCTGGGACTCGATCATTCCCTTAGTGCAGGTGCCAATGAGCACGAGTCTCAAGGTGGAAAAGAATGTTGGCTCAGGACAGCGCTGCCCCACCTCTGCAGGACTTCTCTTCCAATAACAGCTTTCATGTCAGCATGGTCAGAATGTTTGAGACAAAACATGCTTATCTCGTTATGCCTGGTTCTCCATGCCAGCGAGCCAGTTCTCCCAGCTAGGATGCACACAATACTGAAGTCATGGTTGCTTTATAAAGCTGTATCCCAAAAATAACTCTGAGATGGTGGGATTGTAAGCAATTGTAAGAGAGATTTTCTTTTCAGTTAATGAAGTGACTTTACAGTGCTGTAGTTCACTTTTAGGGAAGTGAGGTGGATAGCAAAGAAGCAGCACTAGGGAAAGTTGGGAAACTCTTGGCTATGTAATAGTATGGTGGTGGGAAAAATAATTTCTAATGATTAACAATAGAGATGTATGAAGGCAATGGAAACAAGAATCATGTAAGTAATATTGAAATGGCAAAAGTGCACGGTGGCTTGGCAATAAAAAAATATAAGGTAATATGGCAGGGATGCAGACATTGGTCTGTTAGAGATTTTTAGCTTACTGGTTAAGGAATCAGTGCCTTATGAGTGAATGTGTCTGAACTTTGATGAGAAAGGGTTCTCAGCTTCCTTTCTGGCAAGATCTTCCATCTCAATGATGAAGGAAGCAGGATATTGTGTGCTTTATAGAGCAGCTCCCTGTTTTTATTAATTTAGAGTTGGTGGTAGCAATTATGATATGTTTAATTCACACTGTTATAAAAACTAGCAGACTTTGGTCTGAGCTTTTAGTTCGTCAGTTAGTGGCACTGCTTCTGGCTGCACTCATTTACCAGTTCATTCAATTGAAACTGTTTATCATGATATGATGTACCTGTCTATTGATCTGTTTGAAACCAGTTGATGCCCAACGGGGAGAGGAGGCATAATTTCTTTTACTTGCCATTGACTGTTCTAAATGTGGCAATAAAAATTGGGTGTGATGTCTGTTAATACGAAAACACATGTGAAGACATCCCTTTGTGTCCATCTGCTTGCTTGCTTTCTTGATTACCTTGTTGCCTGTGATGATGGGGGAAAAAAAGCCCTGTTTAAGTTGTCGCAATGCCTTACTTTGGTTTTGTGTTATATATATATTATAGGAAGGGTTGAGACCTTTAGACATGCTGAATAATGAAGATATCTGCCTGACTGAATTCTTGTCCATGATTTGGAATTTCCACACATGAGATATGTAAATTTCTATCTGATGACAGAACAATACTTGCTATAATACTATTACAGAAATTTGTTCTTATAGTTAAAGTAAAAATCCAAGAGATGCAGCTCATTATATATTATATTAATAATGCTTCACTTTGTTATCCTTCTGTTTTAATTTTGTTTAGTACCCAACAGCAAATTGAACTCAAAATTGTTTTTTTAATTTGTGTGAAACAAGTGAGACAAGAAGTCCTGTGTTCACTGAAGGTTAGTTAAAGTGCTGGGAAAACACAGAGCATACAACTTTGACTGCACATAAGAACAAAATGTAATCTTTGGAACATTTTTGAGATGGACATATTGTGGCTTAGTTCAAAGATTTCCATCTTTGTTCGGAAAACTTGGAGAAAAGGTTTTCGTTTACCATTATTAGGGGAAAGCGCACCCAATCTGACCACTAAAAGCGGATATTGGATAAACAATGACATTCTTTTTTAGCTTTCTAACAAAGTTCTATCTACATTGTTGTGTGACTTCTGAAAATACAGAGATGTTGGGTTTTTTCAACCCTAAATACCAGCTCAAGTTCCTTGGTATTTTTGTCTTGATTCATTCTTTTCTTATGTTGATACCCTGGTTCTTTCAAGACCATTCTCCTTATTTGTGTGATCTAGCAGGACTGTCATTACATTTATCCCAATGTCTACGGCTGATAGTTAAATCCACAACATGAAAAGATAGAAGGGAACAAATTGCTTTTTGTCTGACTTAGATATTTTAAGGAGAAACTTGCTGTTGTAAGTTGTTTGCATGATAAGTTTGATATTTCACGCATTGTTTTTTCCTTGGATGATCATGCTTCAGTGTCCCTGTCTATCTGTCACTGAGCCTTATAGATGTAGCTATTCTCATGGGCTGCAGTAATGAAGATTAGGCAGACTGTTTGAAAGTGTTTAATTTCGGAAAAAAATCCAAAACTTAATATTTACCTGGCACTGAAAGTTTCCCTGTTTTATCAGAGCAGACAGTTAATCAGTCATAGGCTACAGGGGCTGCTTTTGCTGTTTGTTTGCTTCTGGGCCACTTCTTGTTGCTTGGGTTATTTCAGCATATTGTGTTGTCCTGTCCAGAGCTCATGCAGAAATGTTAGTAATTCATCTTACCGTTTTCCTGTCTCAGCTGAGGTTGCAAACCAAACTAACATCATTTTTCAAAATGTCACTTTAGGTGGCAGAGAACTGAATCCTGCAGTCCTTACTCAGCCAAAAAAAAATAATAATCATGTTTGACTTAACATTATTGAATCAGACTCGACTGTCTATAGAATTAAAGGATTGTGAAGTTACTTCAGTTATTTTCTGCCAGTATTAAGAATGAACTGCATTACAGTGTAGATTGTTTGTTACATGCTTGTAATATTGGAATGGTAATTTGTAACATGAAACGTTATGTGCTTAGGTACGGATTTGAATTCTATAACTTACTGTGGAATGTTACAAGTACTAACACATTTGACTCATATTAGTGATAATAGATTGAGTGTTGAATACTCTTCCTTGTCTGGGGATTGCATGGGATTTCCTTTGACCTGCAGTCCTAAAGTAGCTAGAATTTTGACTGAACTGTTTAACAGGGTGAGGAACTAGAAGAAAGTGATTGCCTTCAAATTTCGTTAAATTAGCATTATTAAATTAGCTAATTAAATTAGCTAAACAATGAAAGCATCTTTTCATGTTTCAGGGAACAGAGGGTTCACAGTATCAACTCAGCCCTATTTATTTACCACAAAATCACAAGAGAAATTATTAATAACGACCTGAAGGTTTTAGATCATGAGTTTTTTAGCAGTTAGTGGATGTAATCCCCAGTAAAGCATGCTTGTCTCTTTGGGTTCTTTGCTGTTGAATAAGGCTTGTTTGCTCAAAACTCTGCTACTCTTTCAGTGGTATCAGTTGGTATTACCACTCTATGTAAACCTTGCCTTGCTTTACTAGAATACAGTTAAAAATATTAAGCAGTAATGAGACACAAGTCTATAGAAGATGGTTAGTTTCTGCTCAGAGCTATTTGTTATACGGTTAAGATGGGCTTCTCTAAGGAGAAAAAAGACAAGTTGTTTTCAGAGGTGTTATAACTGTTAGAGTTGTTAATAAAAGTAACTAATGCAACTGAAACAATCATACTTATTGAAAAATATAGTTCTTAATTTAAAGGAAAAGCTGTGAGAATGCTCCATATCTATGGTAAAAGAAACGTCTTTGTAGTGTTATGTGTCTTCCAATTTTGTAATGTCACAGGCATTAATAAATCTTTTCTCATATGGTTGGCAGAATGATTACCCTCATTTTATAGAGTGGTAAAAATGGAAAGGTCAGAAAATTTAGGAGCTAATTCTGACAGGCTGAGCTATGGCATCATTTTTGTTTAAAGAGGGTGGTTTTGAGTGATTTGGCTGGCTATTTCCACACTTACTGTTGTGAGTTTAGTTGGAAGGGCAGTTTCAGGGTGCACAATTAGGTGTTTTTTAATATAGCCTCTTCTGAATGGAATTGTTTCACTATCTTAGTGAAATCATAGATGATTGAATATCTCATTGAAATGTGTTGAAACAGCCAGATGCTTTAGATTTGGACAAAGTTAATTTGCTCAGCTGTCTTCTTATGCTATAGGTTGTTGTGTTTCTGCTGTCAGTCATGTGTCCAGAGGGCTGATTTGATCTGTCACTAGTGGGGTTCCATAGGGCTCCATTTTAAGCCACGTGCTCTTCGATGTCTTCATAAATGGCTTGGACACAGGACTGGAAGGGATACTGAACAAGTTGGCAGATGACACAAAATTGGGAGGAGCTGTTCACTCCCTCAGTCAGGGCGGACCTGCAGAGAGACCTCAACAAAGTAGAGGACAGAACAATCACCAACCATATGAAGTTCATCAAGAGAAAGTGCTGGCTTCTGCACATGGGATGAGACAACCCTGGATGTGCGTACAGACTAGGGAACGAGATGCTGGAAAGCAGTACAATGGAAAGAGGCCTGGGAGTCCTGGTGGATGGCAAATTGAACATGAGCCAGCAGTGCCCTGGTAACCTGGAGGACCAACTGTGTCCTGGGGGGCATCAGGCAAAGCATCACAAGCTGGTTAAGGGAGGTGGTTGGGACAGCCTCACCTTGGATATTGTGGCAGTTTTGGGCGATGCAGTATAAGAAAGATATGAAATTATTAGAGAGTGTCCAAGGGAGGGCAATGATGATGGTGAAGGGCCTTGAAGGGAAGCCATATGAGGAGCAGCTGAGGTCACTTGGTCTGCTCAGCCAGCAGAAGAGAAGTCTCCCTTCAAGATCATCTCATTGCAGTCTACAACTTCCTCACAAGGGGAAGAGGAGGGGCAGAGACTGATCTCTTCTCTGTGGTGACCAGAGAAAGGACTGGAGGGAATGGCCTGAAGTTGTGTTAGGGAGGTTTAGGTTGGATATTAGGCAAAGGGTTTTAGCCAGAGGGTGGATGGGTGCTGGAAGAGGCTCCCCGGGGAAATAGGTCACATCACCAAGCCTGACGCTTCAAAAGTGCTTCAACAATTCTCCTGGGCATGTGGGGATGGTTATGTGAGAGGCAGGAGTTGGACTTGTATGATCCTTCTGGATTCCTTCCAGTTCTGTGTATTGTGTGACTTCCCATGCCTTTCAGTGCTATAGCTCTGCCTGAAGCTTGAATTTCCCTGAAATGGGATTCCTGGACTTGAGTATGTTTTCTACAAAACCTTTGTGTTGTATGTCTAAGTGAAGTGCTATATGTAGGGGAGGTTTCAAAGTATGCCATTTCTATTTCCTGTATAGAAATGGAGGTAGAGCATGTTTTTCCACTTGGTAAGAAGATACAAAAGCCTAATGCTTCAGAAAAGTCAAATCAATTAATTAACCTGAAGTGTCATCTATTTTCTACTGAAAGATTGCATGACTGATAACAGCATAATTACTTGGACTCTAAGAACATACAACATAAGGGTATTTTAGGGAAGTGGTTTTGGTCCAACAGGTGTCTCACTGAAAACCTCAAAAGCAGAACTGACTCAAAATATCTGAATTTATGTTTCTCAAAATGTATGTGTGTTCTCAGAACTTAAAACAGTATATTAGTTATACTATGGAAATAGTTTAAGTGGTGTCTAAGTATGTGAAGTCTAATGTGGGTAACAGTAGAACTTGAATTTTTCTTAAGTATGGACTAGTTAGAGCTTTTTCTGCTGCACTAAAATTTTCAAAGGACTGAGTGGCTGAAAAGTCCCTGTACTCAATAAGTGTTCCTTTAATGTGATAACTGATTTTGAAAGCCTAAGGCTTTAAGGTCTGTTTTAAGAATTCTAAAAGCTAACCTAAGTAACTCTGTCTCTTTAGCACGAGGCTTGAAGTTAGCCCGGAAAATTTCTGTCTGAGAAACAGCAAAACAAAGAGTAAACAATATCCTAGTATTTGGCCTTTCTCAAAACAATGGGAAGACTTTTTCAAAATACATCTGTAGTTCTCACAGCGACTTGAAGCCTTTTAAGGTAGCTTGGATCTCTCGTACAACAGCAGCTTTCTCTAATCAATCGGTGCTCTGCAAATCATGTTTTGCAGAACTTATCTCATGCTTTTCCTGAACAACAGTTCTAGCCAGTGTCAAAATAAAAGTGGAAGTTCTCAAAAAAAAAAAGATGATGATCTAATGCTGTGGGGGTTTGAGAGAGGGGTGCTGGGGTTTTCTTGTAGGGAGGGGAGAGGAAAGGGGTGTTTCGTTTTAAACTGTTCAATGGCTCCTTGTTCTGTTGTAAATCCTGGGGTTTTTTGTTGCCTTAAGAAAGCCCAGGCTCCTTCCCCCTCCCGACCCCCAGGGTTGGGGGGAGAACCGAGGCAGGGACTCACCAAAACGTGGACAGGCGGCTTGGTGGAGATGCGCGTGGGCGGCTCAACCCCCTCCCCCTCGCAGTGAGAGTCACCCCAGCCGTTTCCTTACAGCCTTCCCTCACTCTTCGCCCCCCCACCTTGCCCTTCGGGGCTGGCTGGAGGGGAAAGGAGAGGGTGCCTGGTCTCTCACTCAGAGGAGGCGGTGGGGTCGCCCCAGCTGTGCCCCCCGAGTTTTCTTAGCAGGAACTCACCGGGAGTTCGGGGCAGCGGTGAAGATGCGTGTTCCCTTCACGGCAGCTGCAGGTGGGAGGTGCTGGCCGAGGGTGGCTGTCTGCAAATGCCGATCGCGGTGCTGGGGCTTGGATCAGCACTGCTGCACGCACGCCTTCCCAGTGGCAGTTCTTGGCAGCAGCGGTGGCAGCTGCCGGTGTGACCGCAGCGCCGGGGGAAGGGGCAGGAGCGGACTGGCATGGTGCGGAGCTGGCACGGGTGGGGTTGCTCCCTGTCTCTCCCTCAGGCAGCGGCCAGTCCGCTCTCTGGTGCCTGCGGTGGGCTCTGGTGGCGGCAAGGGCAGCTGCCGGGGGTTGCACACCCTGGCGTGGATGCCCGCTGGTTGTTCCTTGCCGGCGGGGCCCCGATGCCTGCGGCCACGGGGCAGCAACATCAGGAGTGCCCCAGCGGCTGTGCCGGCCCTGCGCTGCCATAAGGGAGCCCGGCAAGGGATGCTACGGTCCCAGCAGCCCTGGGAGTGGGCCCCGTGCAGTGGTGTGGGCGTGGTGGCTGCTCTGGGTGGCTTCTGTGGTCCTGTTGGCCTTGGGGACCCGTTTTGGGGTTCCCATGGACAGCGGGTGCCCTGGGGCGGCTGCAGCCAGCCCGTGGCTGGTAAACATGGTGCCAGCAAGCGGCAGGCTTGTAGTTTCAGCAGGAACCGCCATTTTGCCAGAACCAAAGATTTCAAAAGAGGGGTGGGGCCTGGACCGCTGGCCAATCCAAAGAGGGCAAAGCCAGGAAGAGGACAGCGACATTCGCACGGGACTTGGAGGGCTTAAAAAGCCTGAAAACAGAAGCCCTCTCTCTCTTCGGNTAATAGCATCTCTGGGTTGGGGGAGTGCTTTTCACTGTGTTGTGTTCAAGGGCTGGGAGTGATTGCCATCAGAGAGAGAGAAGAGAGGAGCGGCTTTCCCTTCCCCCTGCTTTTCCTTGGCCAGCCTGCCTGGCCTTTGAAAAGCAGTTTATTTATTCCCTCTTCTTTTCCCTTTTCTCATTTTGCATGGTTTTTTGTCGGGTGTAATTTCTGTGTTAAATCTGGAGTTTCCTTAAGTTGTTTTCTTTCTTTGGTTGAGCCCCAGACGAATAAATTGTTTCCCTGTTGTTCAAATTCTGTTCAGTCTTCTCGTCACTGTTAACCACGGCCCTAGTGAAAACAGTGGTCTTAAACCACTACAAACGCTTAGGTTGATCCAATGAAATTGTTAAAAACAGGTGTGTGGACCAATAAGGATGTAAAGTGCTGGTTTCTAAAAAGTATAAAAGTTGTAGGTTTTCTCATTAAAATAGCTTCCTGGTTGAACCCCTGTCTTGTTTCTATCCCCACCAGCCCCGTTCTACAACACTTTACCTCTTAGGGACAAGGAGTGGTTAGCCATCCTTTCTTGTACTGTCATATATGCTGTTAATCTTTTGATGGTAATATCTGGGGAAAGCACTGTTTTGAGGATCATATGCAATTGACTTCAGTTTTATATTGGTGGCATTTTGAAATTGCAACAGCTGAAGTAAATTGATATGTCACTGACCTTTTTCAAATAGATTTAATTTTAGAATGCTATTGGAATAATTTCTTGACTAATACCATGCGAAAATTGCAGGTTTTTTGTGATTCGGGGGCCTAAGGGAGATATTTAGAAACTGATCAGGAAGTGTGCATCAGCCTCAATCAGTTCACTTTGGAAACTCGGTTTAGATGAGTTTAGATTTGTTGTCAGAAAGAGAGGATTAGCTAGAAGCAGGTCATATCTCCCCTTGTGGTATGCTGTTCTGGTTTGTTTGTGTCCACTGCTCTGTGATTGCCCTGTTAATTCCCTGCGTGTATGGGATAAATGGAAGGATAAAAATTATTTACAGTTGGTGATGCTAACTAAAGTTGCAGACAAAGATAATACTTTTTTGCCCTTCCATTCTACCTTCAGAATAGGGAAATTTTCTGATTTCCTGCAGATTATCTGTGCTGACCTTGTGTGAATCCAAGTGTGATGCAGCTTCTAGCTACCACCATTGAAGTTGATCTTGGCTTTCTGCCAGCTCCAGGTCTCTTGGTATTTAATTTCATATTGAAGGGAAGAATAGAACAAAGGGTACTGATAATCTGTCATGCTTTAGTGTGGCTGTTGCTTTTAGGTACGCTCAGAAAAGTTTCAGCTCTTTAAGTTGCAGTAGTTGTTACCTTTGGTGCTTTACAATGATTTGAGCTCTGCCTGAAGACATATATTGTTCTAGGTGTTCCTCTGACATGAGGTCATATTCGGTGATCTGAATTCTCTTCAAAGCACCTGGTATCAATATGTCTGAGGAGGCACTGCTTTGCTGTGGTATCCAACTGACATGAAATTCTGCAATAGATCGTGACAAAAACATCAAATCTCTTAAGTAGACAGTTGATGTGCTTTATTGCTGGCATGGTTTTGGACAGCTGCAGATTCACTGCCTCTAAGATACTAGTATAAAACTCACTTTGCTTTAAAATTATTTTTACCGTGTCAATATGTAATAAAAAGAAATTCTAAATATGTCCTCTTATTTCTAAGAGAAAAAGGAATAACGAAATATCAACAATGCTTCTCATGTGTGCAGGTGCCCTAATAATAGTAAATAAAATAATGTACCTGAATAGGCTGTAATGCACAGAAATCATCTAGGATATAAAGCAGGTCAAGATCTATTTCACATCTTCCAGAAGATGATGCAGAAAACAATTCTGTGTTTTCTGTAAATGTTTCACGACTGACCACTCCAGTAGTTTGTTAAAAAAAAAGTCAACTCAAGAACTTAGTAAACTTTGGGACTAAACCTAGACTTTCATCAGACAATTTACTGCAGTTCACTTATTCCATGCTCTATACAGTCAGAGTGCTGTGTGCTGCAACTTGTGGTTCAGTTCTTCTAGTTCTGTTTTGGTGACTTTTGGGCACACAACTTGGCCCTCTCTCTGGATGCAAACTAAGATATGCTAGGAAGTGCTATGCAAGTTTGTGCTCCTCTTGTATGGTGTTGATCAGAGAGCACTTGCAGATATCAAGTGCTGCTGTTCAAATGTAAGCTCAATCAAAATGGAAGTGTTAAATATTCTCACAATACAAAATTGATAAGTAGAACTTTCCAAGCAAGAAGTATCCTTCCTATTTACTGATTAGTGATGAAGTCAAGTTGACAAGCAAGCAGTTGTTTGTAATTTAGACATTTTGCAGTCTTTACACAAGAGTTGAAATGTATAATGTAGGGACTTATATTAAAACTGTCTATGGAACATATTCTGCCTCAGAGCATGATGGTGAAGTAAGCATTTGGGGAAGGTTGGATTTGTTCTGTGGTGAATACATGTTTTTCTTCTGTCCTAAATGTAGTATCTGAAAGCTTAGAAGTCTTTACATTGGTCCTTGACTTTTATTGTGTGCTTGGTGTTTTAGTTGTTGGTTTTCTTTCTTTCTGGATTTCTGTTACAGATTATTTTTCCTAGGTATCATCTGGATTCCTTTCCTTTTGCTTGTTTCTTTTTTTATTTTTGCATATCTGCTACTATATGCTCATAGCTCCTTTTATGTTCAGCAGCTGACTTAATTTTAATTTATTAATGAAAGATGCTAAGTGCTACAAAAGGACCAATGTAGGAAATATATATGGATAAGTAGGCAACAAAATGAGGCAGTCAACTTGCAAAAAAAGGAAGGAATGTTATCAGCAAACAAATAACAAGTCCTAACAGATCTTTTATAAAACTTCTGGATTTTTTACACATTGCTCAATATTTATCAGCTTCTCCAGCCTTGAAATTGGAGCAAGTGCTTTGAAAAATGGATTCAAGATATTTGGTTTCACTGTACTCTCTAAGCAGCAATGTGTCTTCCTGCTGAAATGCTATTTTGTAACTTCAGGGAAGATCCTAAGAAAATTATGACCCAAGCTCTCTCTGACCCATGAAAAACTGGGAAATGGCTGATTTTCTAGCAGACCAATACTTTTCAAGATATAATAGTGTCAATCCTTTGTTTCATTAGAGGAACATAGAGTCAAAGTTGTAACTGCTTTGGTCTTGCAGCACAAAAGTTAGTAAAGAAAGACTTCATTTGGTAGAAATTTAGATCAAAGCCGTCAGCTCAGGTATAAATAATTTATTTTCCCTTGCTCATAACCAGTAATTACATTCTTCCTGTGTGTGTGAAAGGATTTGTTGAGGGGTTTGTGGCACTGTTACAGCACATGAGTGCCACAAAATCTGAGTGTGTGGCTGAGCACTAAAAAAAATTATGCTGGTATGAGAACTGATACAGACTATGGTATATCTAGTGATGTGCTCACTGGGACCATTCTACAGCAGCAATTTCAGCAGAGAATTTGTCAGATATTCAGCTTACCTTGAGCTGTCTTATCTAGCAGTTCTGAGCCTGTAATGTGTTAAGGCTGAATGAGCTTGCATTGAATGTGTGTTTAAGGAATACTAGACAGCCCATTGTTTTAGTCTGTTAAAGTTACTGATTCTCAGTTAAACATAACTAAGACCTGACTGGACTTGAGGGACAGGCTTTGGGAAAGAATTCATGTTTGGGAGTCAACTTAGAGCCATGCCACAAATACAGTTCAAACCCCACCTAAACATCCTCTTGTGCCCACTCTGCCTTGGTAAATCAACCTTGTTCCTTACCTGCTGTGCATCCATGTTTTATACAAAGTGCTCTCTGTATACCTTTTTTTTTCATTTGCCCTCTTTCTTTTTTACCTCTTCTGTTGCTGAGAGTTTACTGTTTCTATCAGTTGTGTGACTGTAATGTAATTATGCACGTGTGCATGATTACAGGGACCTCAGTGCATTTGCAAGTAAATACATTAAAATCAGGACTTTACTGTTTAATCTTTCAGATCTTCTAGGAAACAAGACTTTGCAGATGCATGCATCATATGAACAGTAACAAAATACATTTACTCCTAATAAAATGAACTGGAGCCTTGGTCTGTTTTTTGACACATACCAGCAATGCCAAACTAGCAATGTGCAGGATTGTTTCTGAATTTACCTGACACAGGATATATTTTCAAGTCTGCATTTTTGTTGGTAGAAAAGTTAATGATCTGGAAACTTAAAAAATAAAAAAGGTAACTGCAATGGAGTTAAAGACTGATATTGAATATATCCTGAATATCTGTGATATTGTTTAATTTGCATAATAAATGTTTACAAACATGTTTGAATGTGCAGGGTTTACGTCTCTTATTTTTGATGGGAAGCTGCTCATACGTGCTTCCATTTCACTATTCTTTTAATTCTCTGAGTAGTTCTGTACTGACAACAGAAACCTTGCTATTCTGGTAAAGTACCTGTAACCTAAATATCTGGAGTTGTCTTTCATCGGGGAGTCTACGTACCCATTCAATCTATTTTTATATTATGAAATATTGAAGTTTTGAGTGACATTTATCATCCTTCAGCTGAAGGAGGAAAATTCATTCCTGGTAAAATGGATACAGCCATACCGCTATTGCTGAAATAACATCTGCTTATGGGATGCACAGACATACATGATGACTTTGGTCCAATATTGGTTTTTCCCTACATCAGTAGGATTACATTGAGAACCATAATTTTTTCTTCTACATAATACTGCTAGATATTCCCAGCAATTGAAAATGAGTAACATTTTATAAATAAGCATATTCTATAAACTAAAAAATGTATTCCTTTAGACCTCTAAATCCTGCTTTTCAGCATAAAGACAGATTGTTGGTGTAGTAAATTAAAGCTGCCTTACTGCAGCTATTTTGTCCAATGCTCTATCACAGACCCATATTAATATTTTATCCCCTTTAATATCATTACATGATGCAGGCTTAATTTAAATAGATTTGACGGGCCTCTTGGTTGGCTTGACAACCAGAGGGAAAAATTAATGTTCTGCATTTAATCTCGGCTCAAGGCGCTAAATTATTTTGGAGGTTGAAGCTGTCATGCATATCATGTTAAATTATTGGATGTAATAACTATCAGACTATGTCTACTTATAGATTTTATTATTATTGTTTACTTCATACATCTTCAGATAATTTTGAAGGGAACTTCCTAAGTTTTCCCCATGCAGTACAGTACTACTGTATCTTTTACAAATGCAACACTGGAGGTTATTTAACCAGCAACAGAAAAGGAGATGATGGAGTTGGCAGTCTTTATAGTTATGGAAACAAAAGAGCTTTTATGCTGATGAATTTTGTGATAAACAGAGACTGTGGAACATAGTCTTAACTACTTCAGTTGAAATATATTTAACTTTGAAAATTCATAAAGAAAGGAATTGTTTTTTTATTTTTACTATTATTGAAGAGATATAAATCCCAAGCAGGAGCTCACTTGCTAAGAAAATAACTTAGAAACTGCAGCTTAGTGCATAAGGACAGTGACTTGCTACCTTAAAGGTACTATATGCTTTAGGAAAAATGTATACAGAATAGACTGAACCTTAAAATGTTATTATCAGTTGTTTAAAGACTGCTATAATAGAAATTGTCACATTAAAGCATGAAATAATATAATTATTCTCACTGATGATGGTAGACCTTTGCATAGTTTTGCATTTCTTCTGCTGTCTTGTCATACTAAATAACGTCAAGAAGTGTGATAATGTACATACACTCCCAAACAATGTTAGTTTATAGATCTGTTTTTATACTGCAGACTCTGAGGAAAAACAGTCTCTAAAAATTAGTGTGTATGGCACATTACTGTTTTCTGAATTGCCCCTTCTCTCCCCTGGCACAAGAATCAGTTTCTCTCTGATCTCACTGTCTATGTTTTATTCTCATCCTTTGAGTATGAAAATGAGAAGTACCTTATCTGTGCCATTTAATAGCAATTCCTTTAAGAAGTTCTCTGAAGTCAAGCTTCTCTGTTCCCCTGAAGTAATGGGAATTGTGACCAATAGATTATTAGGAAATATGAATAACTGCAAGACTGTCTTCCTTGCTATGAGTTGTGATAGACCAAAAATATTTCTGTGCCACAAAAATCTGTGTGCTTATGAGAACGTGGTACCATTGTACTGGTTGTATGTAACTTGATGCATTTTTTCTTTGGATGTATAACAACAAAGGAATTATCCTATGGTGTGACTTGTAGGGTACATTGATTCCATATTACAGTAGTTAGTACAATATAATGACTCTTGTACGTTAGTGTAGCCGGAGTAGCTGCAGCGTTGCATTGCCATTCTGACAAAAAAATAATTAAATCCGTCCTGGTACAAAAGCCCATATAAAAGTATTTTTCTTAGATTTGTGTTACTTTGAACTAAGACAGGATGAACAAATACCTTTTTTTTAAACATAATTATTATTTAAGTAGTTCTCCTGTTCACTGTTTTGTGGAATGCAGTAAAATGGCATATATTTACTTAGAGTTAAATTTTCCTTTTGGTTTTGTTTTTTTTTATGACCCTCTAAACCACACCCCGTATCCATATCGCACCAGCTCTTCAACTGTTTCAAGTTCACTGTTGCAGCACAGTATGTGAAGCTTTCCTGTAGCAGACTCTATTGAATAGCTTGAATTATAAATAGGAATTGTGTCCCTTCACTTCAGGAGCCAGATTGTCTTTTCTAAAGATTTTCAGGTGTTAGGTGTGATTTCTCTTTGAGATTGGAAAGGAAGATGAGGAGAAGCAAACTCTTTTCTCTTGAACTTCCCCTCTTCCCCTTCCCCCTTTTTAATTTTGTTATTTTTAATTATATAGCTATAAGTAGAGGAAAATAATGATGACATCAGTCCTCTATGGATTTGTTCCCACTTTTCTCTAAAAGTTATTGGAAAACGAGGGGAAATATTAGGGCAGGATTTTCTGATGCATTATTAAAACTATAGTCCTTTTGGTGTTCCCAGTATCATGGTAACAATTGCTGGGAATTTGAGAGGGTATTTTTGTACAAAACCCTTCCCTAAAAGTGTCTTAGCTACTCAAGCACACTCTTTTATTTACTGTTTTCTGTTCTTCTTAGTGGATTAGAGAAAGTTGTAGTAATTCTGTCTCTTGCAGAATGATATTCTGAGAAAGCACAGCTGGCACATGCAGATCCAAACAGTAGTAGCCAGAGCATGCTTTGTTTTCTTCACTGTAAGTGTAGAAGGCACTTCTGCTAGAGTTATTGGGAAGAGTTTGGGGCTTATTTCTCTAAGGAAGACTTTCCTGCCTAGAAGAGGCAACTTTAGTTTAGAGAGTTTTAGATGGCCTCTTCTCCTGCCTTCCAGAGAAAAGCTCTCTGTGGTATGAGAAGAAAAGTTCTTACAGACATGTTTGAGGGCCTCCACAGCATGGTGGCCGGGGACAATAAAAACCCCAAGAAGGACAGGGTTTTTTTCTTTGCCCAGGCCCAGTGTTTCAACACTGTTAAGTCTAATGTTCTAGAGTTCTTGGCTTTAAAAATAAATTTTCCTACAATCCTTCCACTGCCTGGCATTTTGGGGGTATCTGCATGTTATCTCTCTTCTCATTACTGTTTATTATTTTTATTTGGTCTGAATTATCTAAAATATATGTATTCCTCATAGATTTTTTTTTCCTTGTAATTTCTCCTCCAAGACAGGGAGATTTTTCTGAAAAAATTGCTGCACATTTACTGTAAATAGAAGAACGCTGAGTCTTGTTTTCCTTGATGGGGAATATTACTGGTATTTACTTTACTAAATTTCTTCCTATTTGTATCTTAAAATATTACTTTTGGTGTTAGTGCTACTATTTAAATTCCTGATCCAAAGTGGAGATATGAAGGTAGTCCACTAACTGTGAGTGAAGTAAAATTTGTAGTTTTAAAAGTGCAGGAAATTCATTCTTCAACCATAATTATAAATAGTCTATAGTCTCTTATTCATCACAGCTTACATTTTGCTGTGCACTGTGAAATGCTGATGGAAAAAAATGTGTGGCTATATAACATGCTAGAATAGCTTTCTGGATGCAATATATGTCATGGCTTTCTGTGCTGTGTTTCTGTCACTTTCTTTTCCAGTGAATTAACATGACACGCAACTGCTGAATAGTTAGGGTGTGTCTTCGTAAACCAAGAGGAGTCTGTCCTTCAATCTTGTGAGCAAAATTGAATGAGCAGAATATGATTAAATAATCTCCTCTTTAGTTTGGTCAGCTATTGTGACTTTAAGTTTTCTATCCTGCTCCTAAAGCCACTATTTTTCTATCGTATCACGCTCATTCAGCTGAGTAAACATGACTAAAAAACCGTATTGAGTTTTTGGCTCATTGAGACGCAACCTTAGACAAGTTAGTTGGGAAAGGGTCTGAGGATGCCAGCTTCAACCTTATTTACTTTATGTCAATGTTTTTTGCTCTTAAATTCCACATGTTCACAAACATAGTATAAGAACATGATTTCTGAGGCTATTTCACTAATTAAAAATTGATTTTTGGCTTTGTGTGGATTAAAGTTGCTACATACAGACTCTCAGGTTTTATGTTTCCCCACTGAAAGCCCATTTGCTGTACAGCTCCTACAAGAACTGAGCTGGGAATAGTGGCAAATCTAATTCTGCTTTAAAAACAACAATAAAAAACCAACGAAAAAATACTGCCAACAATTGAGTACAACAACCATGTACAAATATCTGGTACCCAAAAGAATTTCATTGACTCTAATATAAGATGCTTAATAGGACTGCCAGAATTGGTGTTAACTACTTTTTTTTTTTTTTTGAGGCTAAATCCAGATTCTGACTGCATATCTGTTCTTTTTTGGGGCTAAAGTTCTTGGGCTGTCTGTTTTCATTGTCAGTGATGATTTAAGTTAGTTCTTCCTTAAGGGAAGCTATAAACACCTTCTGGGTTTAATTTTTATTCTTCCTCACATGGAAAAACATTCCAGATGTCAACAGACTGCTTTACAGAAACACTAATGCAGAATGTCTCTTCCAGCATCTCTTCAATGGCATTTGGAGTCTGAGCAGATTCATTTGATTCTGAGCTGCTCCAGTAAAAATTTCTAAATCAAGAACTCTTTTTCATGACCTATTTTCAGTTTGCACAATGAGTTGAAGTTCATAGCTGAATTGAGAGGAAGGTCTATATGGAGCATAAACTGATATCACTGTTTTACTATTGAACAACTCTAGTTATTTCTTGAGTAGATTGTCAGGAATGAATGATCTTAATTTTTTTTTTTTAATTTTTTTTTTTTCCAGGCAAGCTCAGACTGTCAAGTTTTCAAAAAGCCTACAGACCTGCAGTAGGAGCGAACCATGGTAAGTGTATGAATTGAATTCTGTGAACCTAAGACTGCTTAAATGATATTACAAGAAACTTTCCTACTGAGTTAAATGAAAAATTCTCAGCTAATCACCCACGTTTAAAGCTTCCTCCTGAGTGTCTGCCCTTTAACATCCTACTCTGTTTCTCCTCATTTACTTGCACTGCAGTGAGGAGAGTATAAATTAATCAACAGAATGAGCTTTCTAGTTGTAAGCTGTGAAGCAAAGGGCTAGACTGTCTTGGGATGCTCTGGACCCTCAGGGGGATGTGGGAGGTTTAGACATGCATATAAGAACGGTTCAGGCATTTTTGATCCTGGTTTAGGACAAGGATGTGGACTTGTTTCCCCCTTCAGAGCGCTGTCAAGGGTATCTTCTGATGGCTGTGGCTTAGCCATGTCATACCTTATGGTGAGCACATCAGTATGGGTGAATGGAATACAACAAGGAAGAAAACTTGACCTCAGTAGAATGTACTTAAACCAGTAGATTTCTTTGTGTCATTCAGAGGTAGGACATCTGTGTTTTTTTAACTTTCTATTCCTGTAGATATACATTGAGAGGTTGTATTTGCTCAGATTTTAGCGTTGAATTGAAAAACCAAAACAATGGAAAAAGATACTGTTATCTATAGGCTTTGTAAGGCATAGAAATCTGATGCATAATGATATTTAATCAATGAGCCTGTAGACAAGGATGTGAACAGTTTCGCTAAGTCCTTGACCACAAGGAGCATTTGCTTAGCTGCTTGTCTCCAGTGTAGCTATAAAATGTGTGAGTGTCCAGAAACGTCAGTCATCTTGCTGTTGTAGTATTATGGCACATGCTTTAAGGAGCTAGCTTTTAACACTGTTTTTAATTATTATGTGCATAGTAACTTGTTTTCTTAGCTTGACTTCAGGTTAACTTCTCTCACTTGTTTGTAGGAGAAAGCTGATGAGAATGCTTCTCATTTTGCTATTTTTCCTACAGAAAAGGTCAATATTTTGCACATTTCCCAGAGCAGACAGTCCTTTTTTCTATGCTGCTGTTCAATAGGATAAACTAAGTTCTCTGAGATCAGCAAAACAGGTGTTTGAACCACAGTAGACTATCAAAAGGATTAAAAAAAGGAGCTAGCTACACACTTTAATAGGATAGATATTTTACTGCTGAAACATTCCTGTTGAAGCAATTCTGTTGCTTAAAGTCCACAAACTTTTAATGCTTCCTGCATTACTTTCTATACATCATATATACGTCATATTTACAGTTACCTAGAATTTGGAAATCCCAATGAGTAAAATCTAGTCTGCTTTCATTTCTTAGTGGTGATTCTCCTATGTGTCTTAGCTTCTATTAACTTGCATTTGAAGTGCAGCTCTGTGTTGAAAAGCTGCACCCATCTGTTGAAAAACATAATTTAAGATGAACCTGCTGCTCAGCATGCCCTCTAAAAGAGTGAAAAGTCAGAAAAAAAACACTTCTGCTTTTCTCTCTGCACAACTTGCAGGTGACAGACTTATAACAGGAAATTTGCACTGCATATTGTTCTAGGACTAGTTGCTGAGCTTCTGTAAGAATGTGGAAGTGTATAATTACAGAAAGTATGATGCTGGTCATTGCACAGCCCCCAGTAAATTTGGGAGGCAGAGTTTGTGCCCGCAGAAAGCCTCTCCTCAGACAGTTAAGATCTGTTGGGAGGCAAATTAGAGATGTAGTCAATCCATCATGCTGCGTAAGCGGTGCTGGTGGGTAGTATTAGAACCACAGCCTGAAAGATGCGCCAGATTTTTTTAGCTTTCCTGGCTGGTTGACTTTTCTTTGAAGGAAGTTTATTTGGAAGTGATATTTGTATGGACTGTCAAGGAACATTCTGGATTAAAACACTAAGCAGCTGTGAGGCTAGAGACATTACTCTCTAGATTTTACTCTCTGTGCTAGCTTCTCTGTAGGTAGAGTAACAGCATTTTTTGTATCAGTTCTTACTCTGAATTTTCTTTAACTATTATCAGGGTTGGAAGTGGAAATAGTAGTAGATGGGAAAGGGAATGGAATAAAAAAACCTGGAGTGTCTTAACTAAGGATCATTGCAGAAAACTGGAGAGTTATCGAAGATGAGTCAGTGAAGTTATGGAAATTCATTTTTTTCATAGTAGACTTATACAGAATTAACAAGGTTGGAAAAGACCGTAGAATGAAATACAATCTATTTATCAAACTATGATGAAGGAATGGTAATGATGCTGGGCATTGTGGAAATAATTTTCTGAGTGAGATTTCAAAAAGAAATAAGTTGGGTAAACTTTGGAAATATTTTTGCAAGATTTGAGACTTGCTCAAAGTTTTTAAAGTTGGTGGAACTCCTAATTGAAACCGTGTTTTAATGGAGCACCATGATAAAAAAGACTGCTGGAATATCCTGGCATGATGTGGAAAAAGCATTGAGAATTCACTGCATAGTAAATCAGGCTGTAAACTTGGGAGGAAAATACAACAAGGTTATCTTTAAACGTAAGGAGCTATTAGTTTAATTAAAAGAAGCTTGTAAGAAATAATGTGTAAGATTTCACAAAACATAAAAGAAAACCTGTCTTAATCTGTGTCAAGGCTTTGGACAGATAACAGTGAAAAGTACTGTAGCCTGAAAGTAGGAATGGTACCGGAAGGGGTGCAAAATATATATTTTGTGCAGCAGAGGAAAGTAACCGAGTTTTTCACGGATCTTTCTATCCAGTGACTAAACTGTCACCTTGAACACAAATGAAACTTAGATGCTTCTAAATTTGTCCAGTGATGCAGAAACCAATACACTGTAATGAAATTTGCGCTGAAGGATGTATGACTCAGTCAGATTGAACACAGACCGGTGTTTGTGTCTTAGCTTGTGCAGTGGGGGAACATGCTTACTTAAACATGTCTGTGAGTTAGATGGGATTGCTTAAACAAATGAAGTTATGTATTCTAGGGTTGAAAGTAAGCCAATATGCTATTGCAGAATAACATTAGCTGCTGTGGATAAAGTGTAGAGAGAAAAAAGCCAAACTAATGGAAAATATGGAAATACTCTAGTACAGGCCAGATTCTCAGAAAGGGGGTAAAGGATGCCATTAAACAAAGGGTAAAACTAATATTTAGCATGGTTAAGTGTCTGAGAATTATTGCATGTTAGTATGTTTAAGGAAAGGTAAAGGTCTTGGTCTCATACTGTATGTGCATCTTATAATTACTCTATGGCATTTCATACTATTTTCACATTCTAGAAATAACATGCCTTTGTCATTTGAGCCATAAATACTATGCTGAGTACCAAATGTGCTAAGTGCCCATAATAAATCTGTTTGATCCTTATAATTTGTTCTACTAAAATAGAGGGACTGTGCTAGCCTGTGGTGCTGTCAGTTGAAATGCTCCTTTTTGCAAAACGTGTTATCATATTCTTGGTTGTAAGATCACTCTTGTGACAATAGAAGAAACCCCAACCAGAACATATGCTACAGTGAGGGCTGACAACCTGCTTAGCTGAACCTGAGGCCACTAGATAGATTAGGACTTTTCACCACAGGAGATGTTAGAGGTGTATCTTGAACTTCAGCAACCCATGACAGCATTATCCATGAGGGAACCAAGGGACAACAGTGTGAAGGCCTGAGCAATCACCAGAGACTGAAACTGCCAATGTACATCTTTTTGTATGAATGGTGCTATCATTGACTGCCTGACAACTATGAATAACGTATTGTTTTATCAAGACTTCTTTATTTCAAAGAAGGGAATGATTAGAGCTAGTTAGACCCTGGCAGATGGAGATCCTTCCCTGCTTCTCATTTGTTGTCTTTTCAGAAGTAATTTTGATTTATGTATCCAATGAAAATATATAAAAATCATGGTCACAAGATTATACTGAATGTTTTTCTTGATTGCTTTCACCTAAAATATTGCAGGATGTAATGTGTAAGGCTGGTGTCTATTATTATAGTGCTAATTGGAGATGTTCTTGTCTCACTTGTATTTCCTCTTTAGTATCAAAGAAGTGCTTTCAAATTTTTATCAATGATATCAAAATTATATAAAATGTCACAACTTTTCTTCCATGTTTTGTTTTTCAGTTAAAAAAACAACAAAAATTGTTTCATGTGCTATTTCTAAATTGGCTAACTGCTTCTGCTCCTATAAACAAAGTAGTTATAAGTAAATTATGGAGAGGCAGATGTGAAATCTTTTCTCCTCTCTTCATTACTGTTAATTATTATGGCAGTTCTATGGACAGGACCAGAAGGCTGTTTTGGCATCAGATTAATTTGAGCTACGAATTGGCCCACTCAGAAGGCAAATTTCTCTCCTAGAAATCAGCTTGATATTTGAATCTCTGTAGGTTAGGATATTTTAAACACTTCAAAATTTCTGCTTTAGGGTAAAATTTGTCGTGGCCCATGAGGGTAAGCCAAGGGATCTTGAATTTTATACTGCTGTTTCCTTGATTCTTTGATACAATAATGTAGGAATGTAGTTCTGAGTCTGGCTCAACGAATGCTTTTTGTACAGTGATAATATACATAAATGCAGAATGCTGCAATTGCAGATTCAGGTAACTCAGTGGAAGTTTCACCTTCTATTTGATGGTATTTCTGTGCCAAACTTTCAGATTCTGATGAGAAGCATCCAATATTAATCTTTTTCTTCCAAATCATTTACAGTGAGACATGTTAAAAATCTGTGTAGATATTTAGAATCTAAAACACTTTGGATCTTTATGATTATATATAATGCCTTTTTTTAAGCAACAGAATCCTAACCTGCACTTTCCGTCTCATTGTAGTGGCACAGCAGGAAAAACACATTTTCTCACAAATTCTGATCTACGATAAATTGATTTTGTAGAGGAAACATCTTTAGACTGCTAAATTGGATAGAATGTTTTTACACATTGAAAGCTGTACTTCAAGCGTGAATTACTACAGTTTAGGCTGTTGGAGAAAATTGTACGTGACTTGTGTTGTTGTGAAAAGGCAGTGTATTCGTTGAGAAGTCCTATGAAGTAACATCAATGCCGTGTTCCTCTGTACAGTGGAGGGAAAGTATTAGCAGATTAATTTAGGGTAGAAAGCACGAAGACTCCATTTAATTTTATTTGATCCTCTGGACATGCTGCCATAGATGTAACAGAAGGCCTCTCACCAGGGAAAAGATGTACAAGATGATGGTTCACGCAATTTGGGAGAATGGATATGACAGACAGGGGAGAATGTCCTTACTTGCAATGGTCCGGTTAGATCTTTTTATCCTACTTCTAATTCAGACCTGTAAAATCAGAAATTACCAAGTCATTGTCATAAAAATCTGTATAGCTGCACATTAGTTGGGGGATTTATTTCAAGCTGAAGTTAAAAAGTTAATTTTGTCTTGTAAGAAGTATTTGAAAGGATGTTTTAAGAAAAATGATATGCATATATGATTGAGTTTGGTAATGAACTATAAATGTTTTTCTTCTGGGAAACTGATCTAGAGTAGAAACCAGAATGGCAAAGGCTGTCCTCCTCTGACCTTCCTCAAAAGGTTGTAAAATATCAGCATGCTGAGATCCCCACTGCTGGTATTTTTGGCTTTCATCTAGATTAGTTGATTTAATTATATTTAATTTATTGATTGAAATCAACTTAGCTGATTTAATTACAGTACTCAGTTTCTTGTTTAGAGTACTTCTGATGTATTAACAATAGCCGAAAATATTTGTCATACCCAAGATGTAATTCCGTCCGCAGGGATGAGTGGCAGTATTGCCACAGACTTGAAACAAATTGGTCTCTTATCTAGCGGACCCTCCTGTAAGAAGTGATTATGTTGTATTAAAACAAGAATTCAATGAGCCAAAGTTTCAGTGAAAGGGTGAAGTACTTGTTAAGTCAGATTTTTGCTTATTAGTACGTTAACAGCAGAGCTGACTTTAAAATAATGTTGAGTTGCTCAGTTAAGGATTCAGAAGCCAAGAAATAGCAAATTTTCGTCTTGTGAATGTATAATATAACAATTCCTAATTAGACTAATATGTACTATCTCAGAGCTTTCCATATGATGTTTAACTGGCTAATTTATTGACTAGATATTTTTCCAAGCCTTTATTCTTTGTATAATTAAAAATCCATATTTAATTGCAAAAATAATCTGTGTAATGTAGAATCAAAAAAAGGTAAGAAGACAAATCTTTGTAATGGGGAAAAATGTAGCTTATCTCTAGAGATGTTTTTTACAAAGTCCCTGCAAATAAATCTTTTTCTTTCCCAGATACTTTATTGATGACACCTATGCACAATGCTTTTTAGTTTTTTAGGACTTGTTTAGAAAATGAGTTAATGATTAAAGACAATGATTGTAATTAAATTATGAAGATTGACGTGACATATGGAAAGTGTATTTATATTGATAACTTTTCCCTAATTTTCTCTTGATTCCAGCAGTCCTCTACTAGTGTTTTTTTGTGATCTTCAGTACCTCTAAGAGAGATGAGGGTAAAGGAGGGAGTAATTAATTTGCTAAGAAAGTGTAATTTTATGGTACTAGACTTCCATTAAGTGATATCTAATAACCCTGAAGGGTGTGTCCTCTCTCCTCACAACTCTGTTCAAAGTAGAATGAAGTAGTAGAGACTGGCACTAATAGTTGTTTGAGTAAATGATATCAGACTGTTGAAAGGAGGAATGGCAAGAAGCAAAAAAGACATTTATTCTATTACATTTTTTCCATATTCACAGTAATTTGAACCTCACAGTGATAATGAAAAGGGGTAAATTTACTGTTTGTAATGGAAGACTGCTTTTCCCAGCTGTTACTGCGTTGTTGCTGGCTCTTTGCTTGTAATGTGCTTGTAATGCTAGTTTGAGGGTTGGGTTTTTTTTTTTTGTTTTTTTTTTTAAGGGATCTAAAACAGAGCCATCCAGGGCTCAGATTTACTCACTGTGTATTTTTAAGATTTAAAAATGTCTGATTTGAAACCACAAGCACCTTATTTGGAAGAAGAATCGCGCTGATCCTTTACGTATGTTCATACCTGTGATTAACAGCTTTTCACATATGCATCCATTTCCTTTAGCGGTTCTGCTGTCTCTGAGAATAACAGTGCTATCAAAGTGACAAAAGCCTAGGCTGTACTCCTAAGGGAAGTAATTACAGCAGCACAGAGCAGAAGGTAAAATTATCATTTGTTTGCTATTTCGTAATGCAGTAAAATATTTATCGTAGTACTAGTAGAAAAGCCATGAACTTTATGTAGACTTTAGAATATAACAGTAAATGAACTAGTACTGCAATGAAAAGCTAGGTTTTCACGAGAACCAAAAGAAATATGTTCTAACATATTTAGTCGTGGTACAAAATTTTCAAGACAGTTTTATACAAAAAAATTGCTAATTTTGTCCATGAGTATTCTTATAAATTTGGATATACTGTTCTCAGACTAAACTGTCAGAACTTACTGCGTCAGAAGGTAGATGTTGGACATGTCAAAAGTAGGCAATTGTTTTAGGAAAAATGTATCTGCATGGCCTCAGAATCTGTATTTGTACCTGATGTGTCAATGTAAAGGACTATTTTGTTAATCTGCAGCTATTTGGGATAATCTAGCAGTAACAAGTTCAATCTTTCACACTGTATGCACTTCACAGGAGATCACTATGGTTTTGAACTTTTTCCTTATTTGCTGCCCTTCGAGCAGTGTGCACGTAAATGGCTTATTTCAAACAACACACTGATGAGCTCTTCTTGCAACTTAACGCCTGGAATGATTGTTTTACTCTGAGCAGGTATAGGCACGGGAAGGACGCAGACCTTGGTCAAATCGTGTATTTTTTTTGTGTATGTCAGACTAATTGTTTGTTTGTCCCAGGGCAGGCAGCGGGACAGGTTGTTCAGTATATCTGGGACATTTGCATCACTTGGGGAAGGTGCAGGCTTTGTGTCCCAGTGTCACAGGAGGGCAGCACGGGGCTCTCCTGCCCCTGTGATGGGGCAGCTCTGACCCCCTGTGGAATAGCATAGGTATGATCAACTCTCTGACTTGAGGTATGACTTGATGAACGTTGCATTTGATTTGCTTTTGTGTTCTGCCTCCCTCTGAAATCTTATCTGTCTGGCTAGTAAAATTTTGAGGTGTAATATAGAAGATCTTCAATGTGATTTCAGTAGAGACACTGTTTAAAAGCTCCAGTCTGTGTTGCTTCTAAATACTTGTTGTTGCTTTGTGGATAATGCATAGGGCTCTTAAGTTGAGGCAAGGCGGATAAAAAAAGACGTAAACAAGAATAAGGATGAGGTTCATGTGCAACACTAGTATCCATATACTGAAGTATGTTATTAGTTGATAAACTCATGTTTGGTGAAATCTTTGGTAAACATTCATGTCAGCTATTAATGAGTCATGCTCATTAACTGCAACTAAAACCAGTAGAATAATGCTCAACTCTTTAGCCCATTTATGAATTGGTTGATACATTCATTGAATTTGGTGTATTAAGCTAATACAGAACACAAAATATCAACAAATATGGGTTTGTATTGTTTATACATCACAATTATGTATATTTCAAATGTAATTACATTCTGTGCTTTTTTAACCTACTACAGAAACTGAAGAATCTGCTTTCAGTAAACTTTGGAATAAAAAATATTTAACATCACTGATCTGTAGCACACTTGAAAATATATTCACCTTATACTTAATTGGTGTGCACATATCCAGTAAGAAAAAAAAAATCTGGATTCTCAGATCCCTGGGTTTAAGCACTTGTCTACAAATTTTAAATTGAAATCTTTTGAGCCATGAAGCATATTTCAAGTATGTTATACTAGAAGATATCTTTTTAATAACTTTATCAGTACGGTTAGTACTCATTAGGATGGATAGAGCCAGCGCTGTAAGCAGTTGTAGATTCCGAGTTGTACTCCCAGATGGGGGCAGCATTGCTTTAGAAAGAAAACCGAGTGTCAGGTGGTCCTGGACTGTTCACTGTGGAAGTAGATAAGCTCTCAAATCAGATGAATGAATCTGTCGGTTAATAAGATATTAGTTAGATCAGCATGCCCCATAATAACTGCTGTTGATCCATTTGTCTGTTTTTAACCAATGAAATGATTTTAATCAAGGCTCATCAAAGAGGAAAACTTCATAAGAAAAAATAATTCAGAAAAGCTAAGAAAACCAACCATGCTTCTTTAGCTCTGGTGGACAATTTCTCCTTAAAGCTATGCAGCTACTCTTAATCCTGTCAGGAAATGATTTCTTGGCATTGCAATTTAAAATATTCTTCAAAAGTCACATTTTGTTTTCCCAGAATTTCTTATTGCAAGTATTTGGTTATGCAAACAACTACAAGAAACAAGGTTGGTAATACAGAGATGGAACGTGACTGAGTTTACTGCCAAAAGCTTGCAAAAGCATCATCCTCTGGATTTTGCCTCTAGTGCATTTTTGGGTTTTCCATAGCAAGAGAGGAATTGCTTCTCCTTCAGTCAGACAGGTGTTTATGCACACTCACTTACCTCCTCTGTCTCAGAGGACCACTGCAGCAGATGAAAAATCATCCTTATTAATTCTGGAAAATAGGAGAATACCTTGAGCAAATGGCAGTTTGTTCAAGAAAGGGAAAAAATTAAAAGGGCAGTTGCATTTCGAGTCTGTTAATGGTACAGCTTAGATCAATTTCAAATTCTGGTACTTACTTGTGGAACTAGATCATTGTATTTCTTCAGTTTAGCTGCATTGTCTATTTCCATAGTGTAAAGATAAAAGCTGCAAAAAAGTTATTGAATTTCTAAAGGCAGTTTGAGGAATTTTTTTCAACTTGTTTTTCGTTGGCTAGCGCAAAGAATACAGGGAGTGGAGATGTCCCCTGGTTGCTCCTGTAGAGCTTCCAGATGAATTAGCCTCAAAACCTACTGCCAATGGCTTGTTGGCAACCCATTCCTCATTCAATCTGAAAGTAGAAGTGTAGCAATTAGAAGACTTACATCTTTCTTTGTATTAACCAAGAATGGTCATCAAAGCCTTAAGAATAATTTGTGACACTTACTATCGAAATTTTTTACTTTCAAGCAGAGGAATTGTCAGCTATAACATGCCCTCCTGGGATTAAAGAAAGCTGGAGAAATATACCTTTAAAAGTTTGCTTTATTGTGCATAAAGTTTTTGTGAAAGTATGCATAACCCAGGGTATATTGGCATTTATGTAGTTAGTATGTACATGTCAATATGTACGTATTTTATATATGTATAGTCCCACTCTGTTCTGCACTGCTGAAGCCTCACCTTGAATATTGTGTGCAGTTTTGGGCACTGTAATATAAAAAAAGATACGAAATTATTAGAGAGTGTGCAAAGGACAGGAATGAAGATGGTGAAGGGCCTTGAACAGAAGCTGTCTGAGGAGTGGCTGAGGTGACTTGGTCTGTTCCGCCTGGAGAAGAGACTGAGGGGAGACCTCATTGCAGTTACAACTTCCCTGTGAGGGGGAGAGGAGTTGCAGGGACTGATCTTTTCTCTGTGGTGATGAGTGACAGGACTGGAGGGAATGACCTCAAGTTGTGTTCAGGGGTGGTTAAGGTTGGATATTAGAGAAAGGTTTTTCACCCAAAGGGTGTTTGGGCGCTGCAACTAGCTCCCCAGGGAAGTGGTCACAGCACCAGCCCTTCCTGAGTTCAAGTAGTGTTCGGAGAATAATCTCAGGCGCATGATGTTACTCTTGGGGATGGTCCTGTGACCAGGAGTTGAACTGGATGATCCTTGTGGGCCCCTTCCAACTTAGTCTGTTTGTGATTCTGTGGTCTTAAGAATCAGTAGAGTGGAAGAAAATGGATGGAAAAAGCATTTGCTTGATCCTTTGCTTTTTCTGATTTGGTTTCAGTCTGAGTATTCTTGACACAAATGCAGTCATACTTTTATTCAGAATAAAAGCAGCTCCATTCACCAGTCAAATTTCACTCAGGCACCATCTTTTCCCAAATTTACTCTGATAAATATTTAAGGACCTTTCAGTATTACTTCTTTCCACTATGTTTTCAAGGGATTATATCAACTTATTTCTCTTCGTGGTTCTACGCAGTAGTACGTGCTCCATGATAAGCCTATAAAAGGCCATACTTTACCACTGAGCTGCCTTCAAAAATTGAAGCTAAAAGTTTTAGTTAAATCTCCTTATAAAAAGAGATGAAGCAAGAGTAATGCAATTTAAGTAGAAGATATTAACCTCATTTTTATCTCCACTAGTAAAAAAAAGAAATAAGGAAATAAAATTTTGAAGTTCTTTAGGTAAGGATATTCTTACTATGATATTCATTTATGAAACTTATGGTTTTAAATAGCTGCCTTTTTGACTAGCAAATCTTTTCATTTCTGAACTCTATACATTTTTGTCTTCTACTCTTTCCTCATATGTATATAGAGAGATATAGATTAACATTAGAAAAGCTCCACAAAACAAACAGACTTTATGAAATACTTTATGAAGCCATAAAAATTCAGTTAGACTGCAGAACTTTTGAATGATGAATTTACACGTACCACCACCAATTTTATCTGCATGTATACAGCAAAGAAATTTAAAAGTAAGAGAAATTAGCTACTCCATATCTGATATTTATGCCTATAAGAAATGGAACAAATAGTAACTTTCCAGATTCTTTTTCAAGTTCTTTTCTTTGTGTCATAGAAACATTGACTTTTGGGAAGAAACTGGGAAATTTAGTGGAATGGTTTCTATGGACATTATTCTGATTCTTTGAAAACAGAGAGCAAATTTCTTAAGCCTCTTATCTTAGTGTTAGAGTAAGTCAGGCCACAAAATGGTGATATTGTTACAGATTTCCAAGGGAAAAAAATAAGAAAAAGTGAAAGAGGTACTTCTAAAAGAGCTTTCACTCCTTTCTTCTCCAGTCTTACAAAGCACTTGCTATCATTTGAGAAAGTTGAAAAACCAGGAATAAAATAGGAAAATTTTGGTTAAAAAAAATCACGCTAGAAATTGGTCAAATAAAAAACAGTACATCTCAAAGTCTGTTCTTACAAACTGAGAAACAGTTCAAAACACCTCAGAGGTTAAGTGGACTGTATCTTTAGGAAGAGGGTTAATAAGTTCAGTTGAAATTCATGGCTTCTGAAGCCAACAATACGTCTCCCAGAACCTAATTTTGAGATTGTAACAATGTTCCAGTAACAGTGAAAAGCTGTTAACTGGTCTTACTCTTCTTTCCAGTTATCAGACTTGATGAATACTACTAACCTGTGAAAAATACAGAACCCGGGTAGGTAACGTGAATGGTACCCTGTATCTTATCCAGGCAGAGTCAAAGAGCTTTGGGGCTTGACCAAATCCTCCTGAAAACAATTGGCTGAGTTTTGCCTTGAGAAAAAAGTCTTTGTTGAGCTGAGCTTTGTTCAGGTTAGAATTTTCACATAGCTTTTGGTACTTAGATACTACTTTTCACCCTACCAACCAAGGGATATGAAAAGAGTTTGTCAGACAAAGTGCTTTATACAGACTGGAAGGATGAGAGATATTAAAGGGGGTTGGTATTTCTGCTTTTTATTTTTCCAGTCATAAACTGGCTACTAAGTCTGGTTTACCGAGCAGCTCTCCATACCAGTATATGAGTAGGGAAAGGCTGCAAAGAGACATAGAAGCAATCTATGACAGAGGTCTGCACTGCTGAAGGAGAAAGATATGAGAAAAAATATGATCTAGCTCCCATACTGTTAAGAGAGGTGATGCTGCCCTGGAGATATAATGAAAGTAATTGCAAGGCTCAAATGACTGGGTAGGTGTTGTGGTTTAATCCCAGTTGGCAACTAAGCATCAGGTAGCCACTTTCTCAATCCCATATGAGCAGTATTAGGCAGAGAATCTGAAGTAGAAGTGAGAAAAACTCATAGCTTAAGTTTGGAATATCACTTTGGTCAGTGAGGATGAGTTTTCCCAGCTGTGTCCTCTCCCAACTTTCTTGTGCATCCCCAACCTCCTCACTAGTGGAGTGGGGCAAGAAGCAGAAAAGGCCTTGACTCTGTGTAAGCTCTGCTCAGCAATAACGAAAACATCCCTGTGTTATCAAAACTGTTTTCAGGACAAACCCAAGGCACAGGCCCATATCAGCTACTATGAAGAAAATTAACTCTACCCCAGACAAAACCAGCACAGCAGGTTTGGAAATGTAAATAACATTTCAATAACACTTTTTTCAATGCTGAGAAGTTTTTGTTCTATGTGAGGACAAAACAGGCATTTTTCAAAAAGTTTCAGATAAAGTTAAGGGGTCAGTGCTGCAAGACCACCACTCTGCCTTATATATGTCATGAAAAGAGTTGTTAACTTAAGAGGAGATACAATAAAGATATGAACTATACTTCTTAAAGATGAAATAAAATGCCTAAGTGCAACATACTGCTCATCTACCATATTTCTGCCCCATTATGTAAGAGTGAAAAAGGCTGTGTGGCAGAAGCTAACTCTCTTCTGCTATTCCCTGATGAAGGTTTATTTCTGTTAGTACCACTAACCATGTCAAAAATTGAAGATATTAAGGTAATTATACCTTCCTTTCATACAGATTTCTTCATAATCTGTCTTGGGTTTAATTGAACATTTTGTTACACTTTGATATTTACAGATTTTCTGAATAACAGAAGTATAAAATACAGCAAACGTGGTTTAAAAATTACATTCTACACAGGTTTGTTTTTTTTGAAATTAAGATAGAGTTTTCCTTTTATCTGCTATACACATTGTTGAATGTTACTCACATCCTGAAATCACAAAAAACATAACATTAGTATTTGGTATTGATCACTATAGTCAATCACACGCGGTAAAACCTAGTGTGGACTTCAACAGTCAGATATGGCCAATGTCAATGGAGTCTCACTAGGATAAACCTGATCAAATATCTTTTTATTCTATAAATAATATTTCAATGCAGAAATTTAAATGCATCTGCTCAGAACCAGAGTTAGTTTACTATCTAAAAAAATATGACCAAGTAGACAAATATTTTAGTTAATGGAATAATATTGAAGAATAAATTAGTCATGATACATTTGTAATCCACCTGCATGCATAAAACATTAGGAATATTTTGAGTGATCAAAACCACCATATCTGTTTACTAGCTCACTTGTTCCAATTAAAAGAATCTACCACAAAAAGGGGAAGCAAGCAAGAAAATGCTGTTCCTGTGTACTGTAATATTTAGTGCTCTCCTAGGTCCTCTCTCCTTAGAGATCCGCATATCCACAAAATCTCTTGAAATATTTTCAGCCACTTCTTGTTTCATATGCACTATTACTGAAACCAAAGCAAAGTAGAGCAGAGTTGGTGTTTTTGATCTCCTTAAAAAAATCCAACAAAGTACTAGATTTCTAAACTGGTCTTAGAACCTCAGCCTATCCACAATAATCAGGTAAAAGAAGAAATGCTGTTGCTTTTTTAGTATATAAGTAATTTCTGAGAATTTGAGAACACTTCTAACAGTGACCACATGAATAGTGCAATTATTAAGCCACATTAGGAATAATATCTGCATGAGACACCCATTTAGGGAGATGGCACCTGAATTTCCTCACAGTTGTATTACTTTAGGGAATATTAGTCTGTATTCTTAATACAGTACTCTCACAGTTTTTAGACTTATTTTCAGTCTTAGTTTCAGTAAAAAGGGTGTCACTTCCTCCCTTTCCAAAGTTGATATTACCATGGCTGTAAGGCATCAGTGTTCAGCTGAGCTGGCTAAAGACTTTGCCTTTGCATGCTGTAATTATGCCTCTCTCTGCAATGCAGACCCAGATATGAAATAAGCAATATGAACATGCTCCCTAGACACTTTGCCTCTAGCTTTTCTCTCCCTAGGAAATGTTTGGATTTAGTTTCCTCTGATTGCAATTCAAAGTTACATTTCTAGCAATTTTTACACAAAAGCTGAAGATAATGTAATTTTACACCTGCTGCATGTATGTCCAACAGTTAATCTGTTCAGTTATCCAGATTTCAGCCTCATTTGACCTTATCTAGACCTCAGTTCCCTTTGCTGTATCAGAGGCATGGGTTTTCATTACCAGAGCAAATGGTGGCATTTCTGAAACTGAATACATGAGCATAAGAGTTTTCTCAGATAGTGTTCAACATGAGAACGCACCTTTGTAATTGCAAAGAAAGTGTTAAGCACCTCTACCCTGTCTCTCTCCTTATTTGTGAAGTGAACATCCTCATCCTGTAACAGGCCAATGATATTTCTTTACTGCCTATTGCTGTAATGTATTTGAAAAAACTCTTTTTATTGTCCCCTACATTTCTGGCATCTTCAACTTGAACTGAACTTTGGCCTCACAAACTTTCTCCCTAAAGCAGTAAGCAGTATCTCTGAATCCTTCCCATGTCACTTGATATTGCCGGACATATGCTGGGCATATGCCTTCCTTTTCTGCCTTTATTGAAAGAGAAGATCGCTGCTTGAGCTATGATGGCCTGCTACCTCGTCTGCTTGACTTTCAACAATTGGGAATTTCCCGCTCCTTTGCCCTTAGGAAGTGATGTTTGAAAAGTGACCAGCAATGATGGACCCCAAAACCTGCAAGACCATTATCCCAGGGGAGCTAACTTACTAATTCCCTGAGCATCCTGAAGTCTGGTCTCCTCATGTCCAGAGTTGAGTTTTGCCGGCACTTTTCCTCCTGTCAAGAGAGATTTTAAATTTGATCATTTTGTGGTCACTGTGGCCAAGATGGCCACCAATCTCCATTTTACTCATAGATCTGCTCTATTGACAAACAGGAGATCAAGGAGGGAAATTTTCTCTTAGGACCTGTTCTACAAAGCTGTCATACATATGATGGTTACATCTATGGACAAAGCTTTTTGTTGAGCCTGATCTATGCAATGCTCTACTTCATGTCTCAGATGGTGGATTTTCTTCTTGCTGAATATCTCTTGTGATGAAAGCAAATATTTCTTCTCCATAAATTAGAAATTGGATCAATTTTAAGGAGTCCTTAAAAGCTGTATGTTGTCTTCTGTTTGTCACTCTTACTTGGCACTTTTCCTTTGTCCTCTCTTCCCTCTTAAGTGCAGGAATAAGCCGAGTCACTCTTGCAGGTTAAGGATGTTGTCAGTGCAGATCAGAGTCATCCTGGTAATGGTGTGTGTGACTGAGCAGAGAAGACATGGATAGTGTGAATATAGGGATGAGAGTGTCGAAGATTTTGTAAATTTTACTTTTCAGAATATATTTGCTGGTGTCTTGTGTTCTTTGGTTGTCTTTTCTGACCCACTGTCTGAGTCTTATTTGATGTCTTTTTGTAATCACTAATGGAAAGTCGTAAATGTTTCCCTGTTTAGTGTTTAAAATTACTTGACCTAAATTTGCTACATAAGACTAAGGGACAAGCAAAAACAGCAGCTTTAAAAACCCCCCAAAAATAACTCAGTATTTTTGAGAATTTGTGAAGGTCTGTGCAACAAGTTTCACACACACACAAACTCTGGCTTTTTCATGTATGCCAGGTGTACACACAGGCGCACTGGAAAGGTGAAGGAGACCCGGATTCATAACTAGCTGTTCCTTTCCATTCTAAATCATATTTAGAACAAATGTGTATTTTTGTCTGTAGTAAAAGGGAGTGATACAGCTGTTTGGAAACCCAGGTGAAAGTTTGAAGCTGTGTGCTTCCAGGGAACACACATAGCGCATCGTGCCTTCTCCAGTCTAAGGAAAATAACTACCCTGGAAGGTTTAATTTTTTTTTTTATTTTCCCCCATAAACAGAAATAATAGATTGTGACTTGTCTGATAGTTTTCAGGGGCTCCAAAGTCCTATTACAACCTGTTGGTTAACGAGAAATATGCTTTATAGAATTCCACTAAGAAAGGTCTACCACTGGGAAGATGTTTTATATATTATACAGTACTGGAAATTTAGTATTGAATTGATCATATGCAGTTGACTGTATTGCTACTCCATGCAGCTAGGGGCAGCTTGTGTTCCTTAGATAAGCTTTGTGTGAGTAAAGTAGATGATTTTGACAGAATGTGCTGGATGAATCATTGTTAAGAGATTAGAAGCCCAAAAATTGAAGGAAGAAGCCTCTAGGAAAACGATTGCCAGTTGTTAGATAAGAGAATTATAGTAAAAATGTTATCCATAAACTTTGTGTCTGGCTAATTATTCATAATGTTACACTCAAAGAGGAAAATTGAAAGAAAGATAAAGCAAGTTATTACTTTAAATGTTGGGAAGTACCAGAGGAAATGTTGTATTTCTATCTTTCCATCTTTGCTGTAGACTTTCCATGTGCTGAAGTCTTGCTACTGCTCTACAGAGTTGAGCTGAATAAATGAGACTGTTGTACTTTCATCTTCACTAAAAAGCTAAGTCCTTCGTGGATGTTCATCAAAAAATAAAATCAGATCTTAAAGTGGGAGAGCCATATCTGTATATTGCTCTATACCATGACAAAATAAGTGGATTAATAATGCAAACCATGAAAAGCCAGGATAGTAAGCCTTGTTCTGAAGAAATGGTAGGAATAATAAGAAAATTTCATCTTTCTTTGACAAACGTGTCTGAAAGCAGCCTGTTGTGATTGAGTTTTACAAGGTGCTGAGAAGCTGCTGCGATATTGTAAGCTGTATGTGCTACAATATCCACAGCCTTAGGGCTGAGCTAAAGAATGAATGTCAACTGTGATTATAGTTTTCTTGCTTCTGGCAATTTGCACCAGATTTAACCTCTCTTGGAATCTCCTTCTGCATTTGCTCTGTAGGTTAATATGTTCAAAATGGATGTAGTGTATGTTTACACATTACTTTTACCAATGTTAGGTAACTCTCCCGTGCTATCGCAATCATAGTACGAACCATTTTTGTTAGAAAACATAGATAATTGATACTCTAGGAGCAGGGAAATCACATTTAGAACCAAATAAGCTGCCATCCCACTGAAGTGTCCAATGTAACTTACTAGTGCAAAAACTTAGAATTTGATCAAACTTGTTAACCTGTTATATTACCTATATATTTCTCTTCACTAAGAAACAGTTACTGAAGATGATATTATAATACTAATGTGAATTTTACATAAGTTTTTTTACATCTTCTCACCATTCTGGTCATGTGTTTTACTTTCTGCATTACTGCAGCTGCCTTTCCTCACTGAGTACAGGTGTCTTAAAGCAAAACTAAGTTCTGAGGGAATTCCACTTGGGACATAGTCTTCTAAATCAGAGCTGGGAGAAATGAGAAATGGAGAGTTAAAGTTCAAAAAAAAAAAAAAACAAACCCAAACAAAAAACCTCCAACAGTGTAGATGAAGACTGGATAATTGCAGTACATGGGCTGGCAAGAACTTGCAGACTTCATTACTGACTGTGTCATAAGAGATGAAATACAACTTGATGGCCCTGTTTCCAGAAATAAGAGCTCTTTACTGAGTGCACATATTTGCATATGCTAAACTAGTTACACAGGCAGACTTTTACCTGCACATAGCCATTGAGATACTTATCCTAAGACCTAAAAGGCATTCATCATTGTGGAAGAGGTCTACAGTGTGTTTTCAAGAAAATGAAATGGAAATGATCAGAAGAGGTTAAATTTCAATTTTTTTTAAAGTTTGACTTGAAGCAGCAAATTATGACAATAGCACTCTTTCCTTGTTTATCTTAACTCTGGAAATAAGAGGTATCTGCATAGATACGATTGCATTCCAGATGTTTTAAGTTCTTTTATATACAAGGAAAATTGTATTGCTGTGGGAGTATCTTGTAATAGATTGTCTTTAGTGATGGGGTTGAGCACAAATGTGGTACAAATTTGTCTTTCCATCTGAATGAACTTTACTTGCAGTTTTAAAGTTGTAGTTTTATGTAGTCCTATGATTTTTTCTTTTAACCTTTTGGGACTTATTGATGTAAAGGGGAAATAAAGCTGTTAAAATTAGTGACTATATGAGTCGAGAAATCAGGTGAGTAACTAACTTTAACACAGCAAAATATTTAGTTAATTCTGCATGCTAGTTACTTTTACTTTGTGCTTGCTGTTCAATGTGCAACACAAGACTGAGTTACAGTTCACTTAATGATGCTAGAAAATGGTAAACAAGCATTTTGCTACTATGAATAATTGGCTAAACTATGCATTTCCCTTTGGGCTTGTGGCCAATGGAACTGACTGAGCATGTTTTGAGCAAGTTACTGCACCTTCGCAGCAGCTTTACCTTAACATTAAACCAAAGATGTCTATTGTAATGCCCTGGTGATGGTTTTCACAAGTCAGTTTGGGGAGAGGGGATGTCAGGCAGTCAGAAGTCAGTGCTATGGAGGAGACAGTTCTTGCCTGGGAGCATGGAGTAGCAGTCAACACCAGTAGCTTGCTCAAAGCAGGTCTATCTGCTTGTTGATGAGGTCCTGAGACCTTCAGACTTTCTACCAAACCTAATCCTGACAATTGTTGAGTTGCATAGAAGTTATCCAACAACAATCACACAGAGGGACAGCTTCTCCAGAGTGGAGCTGCCTTGAGAAATGTTTTGTTTTGACAGTGTCTGGGGCTTCTCTAATATTCAGCCTGAGAAGAAGGCAATGAAAAGAAGTGAAGGCTGCAGCAACAGCTTGTCTGTGTTTGGGCAGTGACTTTGAGGTTTATTAGGTAAGGCTCATCCAGTGCTTACAGTGGAGAGAAAGCCTTGGGTTTTGCTATTAGTGGGCTGAACAGAGGCGGTCAATTAATTTAATGCCATTTTTTTCAAACTAGTTGTTTTTTGAGATAAAGTAGTAAAGAGAAACCAGGGAAATCAGACAGACTTTATTCTCTAAAGGGTTGATTTTATCTCCTGCTACATCATGATCATGATGAATTTTACTGGGTTTATCTTGAGTTCATAAAACATTCACTCTAGATACTATATGGAAAAGTGTGTGTGAGTTCAAAAATCTTCTATATACAATTTCTCATTCTTGATTTTGTCTGTTTTTATGATTTTGCAAGGTTCTGAATGGAATGTTCATGATTTAGGTAGGACTTTTTTTTTCTCTTTTATGCTGTGACCACGTGATCACAGCAGCAGCCTGAGATGGGACTATGACTGACAACATCCCTTAAGCAAGGGACAGTGAGTGAGAAAAAACCAGTGACTTTCACATTATTGTGTGATTATTAAAGCTGTGATTTAATTAACCTTCATTGCCATTACGTGGTTCTTTTGAGAAAATCCTTTCTTAGTGGAGTACTGTTGCTTAACAAAAATTGCAAGGAAGTGGATAATTCTGGACTAGAATGCTCTTGAATGGTTTAAAATATCCTTCACTGTTGCCCTGCTATATGCTATTATCTTCATTACCTCTAGCATTACTGTTTTTATGTATTTGTCATCCTAGAATGGAATTTCATACACTGGAATTTCATACTCACTTTGGAGATACAAAGCCATTTAAGTCCTTTGAAATTTTTTTGCTAGTCATAGAGGTTTTTAATGCCTAAAATGGAATGGAAGTAGGGAGCTTTTAGGAAACACAGTTCAAGAGATTGATTTAGAACAAATAATCCTAATAATGTGATTTTAGCAAAACTTTTCTTGCCTTACCTCTTCCATTACAGTTGATAGGATTCAAAATGATGTTTCCCTTACTGGGTCTACTCATGTCTTCCTCCCTTTTTTTTTTCAGTGTTTTTTCAAGGATTTAAAGAGGCAGAGATGGATTAATCTTTAATGACATTCTTTATTCAAACCACAGCATGGTGTTTTCTAATTTTGGAGATATTGCCAGAATCCTTCTTAGCTGCATTCTGAAGTGTCATCTTTAGATTTACTGTCAGTAGTCAGGAAAATAACTCAGAGGAACTCAACTCCACAGATTCTCAGCTTGGCAGAATTCAGCACTAGGGATTCCAAAGCAGGAAGAAGAGAGTTCCAGGGATTCTACTGCTTAGCGGGGAGTGAAAGAAGAAATAGAAAAGGCAACAAAATTATATAAAAATTACAGTCACGTGTTTTCATGTGATAGACATAGCATTTCTTTATTGTGGGAAAACAAACAGAAGAACATGAAAAGCATAATGTCTTCCTATAATTGGGGTGATCTTAAGTGTATTCTTTTCTGTACAACAATGTAGTTTCAGGCAGGCAAAGGCTGTGACTTACTCTTTGTTTTATAATCATTATATACAATTATTTAACAGAAAAAAAAATCCAGAAAACTTTCCCAAGGAGTGCTAATGTTTTTACTCTTAGTACTTTAAATTCTAAATAGAAGTTCCCTGCATTTTTGTTCCGTAAATAATATTTAAATAGCAACATATATGTCGTTAACAAGATGAGAACAACAGACGAGTTTAGCTGTGTATTAACTTTATAAAGTGAAATCACTATATAAAATGATGGCTACAACGATACATTTTAACTAAGGATGAAGATGATCCTATAGCCTTTTTTCAGTCTAGTAATGCCAGAAGGAACCTAAAATACACTAATTGTTATGATCTGCATTGAACAAAGCTTTTAAACACATGCTTTGTATTAGTCCTGGGATTTTATTTGTATAGCGCTTTAGGGATTTCTGTTAGTACAGAAAATAAAACCGCAAGCACAAAGTACAGCCTGAGTCTGTCCTCTGGGGGGCAGGTGCAGCAGAAGGAGCTCAGCTGACTTTCTGCTACCTGACAAGATAGGCTGCCTCCAGGTCAGCCTGGCAGCCCAAACTGAATAGGCCTAGTGTTAATGTTTTTGCAAAGAGGCTCAGCACAGCTGGATCTTTGGACTAAACTTTGTGGGACTAAACTTCTGACTTTGAAGGTCCAAAAACATATTAAAAATATTTGCAGGCAAAAATCTACTTTATAAGAATTATGAAGTGCCAGCTGCTTAAATACAGTTTCAGATATTTTGGTGATTGCATCCTGACTTGCAAAAATCAAGTTCTACTCTATTTATTCTACTAAGGAAAAGGAGTAAACTGCCCTATGAGCTAAACTGATGGAATGCAGTATCTGATGTATTTTATTTGACCATCCCAAAATTTTTTATAAGATAAAGCTATTTTATACTTTTGTGACAGTCTTGTATAGTCAGATGCTTGTGATGTGTCCTTAGTGACTTGTGGTATATGGCCATTTAAAATTTAAATCAGCTTTTAAAAGGAAGCATTTAATAACTGTTTACATATCTTTAGAACTAGAAGTAGCATGGAGTATCTGCCACAATGGGAAATTTTAAAATATTTTAAATATTTGATGTGTTTGTGCCTTTGAAATCTTTCTCTAAATAAAGTTTAGTTTTTGTGGCTCCAGTATATGAGTAATACTTGCTGCTTGCCTCTATTAGGGAGATCTGCTGTAACCAAGAAACAAAGAAAAGAAAAAGCAAAAAACCCCTTAATGGATTTTTAAAATCTGAACACATGTGAGGAATGTGCTGTTTTCCTCTCAGTCTTGTAATTAAAAAAACTCTCAATTGTTGAGAAAACGTTTAGTGTTAGATTCTCAAATTTATAACTGTATATTTGTATTCTAGAAAATCAGTATTATGGTCTTGTCTTTGTAGTACATTAACCCTGGCTGTAGGTTAACCCTCATGTCAGGTACCCGCTAAAGCTGCTCTCTTGCTCCCCTTTGTAGCTGGACAAAGGAGAGAAAATATAATGAAGGGTTCATGGGTTGAGATAAGGACAGGGAGAGATCACTCACGGATTACTGTCATGGGCAAAACAATCTCCAAGTGGGGATATAAATTAAATTTGTTACTAACAAAATCAGAGCAGGAAAATTAGAAGTAAAATAAGTCTTAAACACACCTTTTCCCTACCCCACCATCCTTTTCCAATTCCATCTCCTCCCCACCAGTGGTGCAGGGGATTAGGAAATGGGGGTTATAGTCAGTTCATCTCAGGATCTTTCTGCCACTGATCAGAGAGTGGAGTCCTTCTCCTGTTCCATTGCGGGAACCCTCCCATGGGAGATTCCTTCACGAACTTCTCCAGCATGAGTCTTTCCCACAGGCAACAGTTCTCCATGAACTGCTGCAAAGTGAGTCACTTTTCCACAGAGTGCAGTCCTTCAGGCACAGCATGCTTTGTGGGTCTCCCACAGACTACAAGTACTACCAGAAAAACCTGCTCTAGCATGAACTCCTCTCTCCATGGGTCAGCAGGCCCCTGCCAGGATCCTGCTCCAAATGGGCTTCTGACAGGGTCACAGTCTCCTTCGGGCATCCACCTGCACCGGTGCGGGCTCCTCCACGGGCTGCAAGTGAATCTCTGCACTCCTGTGGTCCTCCATGGGCTGCAGGGGCACAGCTACTCTACCATGGTCTTCACCATGGGCTGCAGGAGAACCTCAGCTCTGATGTCTGGAACATCTCCTGTCTCTCCTTCTCCATTGACCTTAGTGTCTGTATTTCGTTTGCATGTTCTCACTCTGATCTTCTTTGGCTGCAATTACATCTGCACAGTAACTGTTTTTTCCTTCTTAAATATGTTATCACAGAGGTGTTGCTGTCATTCCTGACTGGCTTGGCCTTAACCGGCAGTGGATCTGTCCTGAAGCTGGCTGGCATTGTTTCTAGAGGACATGGAAGCTTCTGACATTTTTTCTTTAACAGTACGAACACATTTCTAAAATACAATTCAGCCTGTTGTGTCCATTTAACACCTGCTGTTTTGCTGTGGTAGACTAAAGTAATACTGAAAGTACTCTTTCAGGTCTGGGAGTGCAGTGGATCTTTACAAATTCTGGTGTAGTAGCAACTTATATGGGGAAACCAGGACAAATCTGAATAGAATCAGGAATGGTGTTTAAGTCTTTCTGTCATGACCTATTTCTCATCAAATGGTGAGACCTAGCAGCAGAAGATAATTGATAATTCATCACCATTCTTTGCTAGGGGAAGTAGCATGCTCTTGCTTTCCTGATCTTAATATCGTGATTTTCATTGCAACTTTAGTGCATGTCTCTGGGAACAAAGAGTGATTTATATGGTTGTAGTGTTGTGCATGAACTGACTTCTCTACGTCTGCTGCAAATGAGATTCCTCTTTTAGCAGTCATATTTTCTTATTGTGAGGCTGACAATAAAAAATCAAAATACTGCTAATTATGCAAAATGTTTTAATAAGAAATTATTTATAGTTGCATAATAAGAGTCAGCTTCCTTGGTGATATAAATCAGCATGATGCTTTTTGGCTGAGAATGTGTGTTCTCATGTGACAAAATCATTGACCCAAATCTACTCTTAAAAGAATTTTGTTCCCATGGCAGCCAAGCAGGGCAAAAGGCCTATGCCTTGATATATGCTTTGGCAACGGATTTGAAATATTGCTCTATTCTGCTGTAAGGCTATCAAAAAGAAGCTTATCTGATATTTAGTGGTTGTAGGCATGACTTTCACAAAACAAATTATTTTCAGTAACTCTGGGAGGACAATGAGGAAGAAGTAAGAAATATTTCAAGATTGGGCATCAAAAATTAGGTGCTTAATTTACCAGGGATGAAAATGAGCAGTTTGACTTGATTAGTGGAGTTACTGAGTACCCATCTGAGTGTACTCATCAAGCCCAGTTAGGTGCTGGAATTGACTCTGCATAGCTTTAGAAACGTAGATGTCTTTACCTTGGTTTGGTTGGAGGAGTAATCCAATGGTTGCCAAAACATAACAGACAAGAACTGTTCATTTCATGCCCATCCTGGCTCTAGTAGTAGTGGCAATCCATAATGAGATGATGGCATATTGCTAGTGATGCTAATATTATTGGGACTTGGGATTTGAGGGAGCCCAAGGAACGCCTTGGTACTTCTTTTCTATATACTGCTAACACAGCTACAGTAGAAGAGAAATAAGATTTCCTCCTTCTCACTTGTATGTTCATATACGAGCAGGAAACCTGTTCATCACAGGAAGAAAAGCTCTATAGACTGCTTCAGTATCCTTTTTCAAGTGGTAGTCAGTTGCTTATGGTTGTGAGGAAAAGGTTATCCTTGCAACAGTCCTTCAGTAGAAATTATTTACTGAGGAGGAGGGAGATCAGAAAAATAACCTCATTCTGTGGTAGAGAATTTACAAGGTATTATTGTATTTGTCTTAACAACATAGAAGGTCATATATATTTTGGGTGAAATGAACAGTCTGTTATCCAGAGGGACAGTATTATAGCAGAGGTTGAATTTGAGGTTCCTTGCCCAAGAAGCAGGCCAAGGGCTACCTTGAGAGAGCTGATTTAAAAAAATAGCTCTTGAAGAAATTTGTTTTTTCTACTTTAAAAAACGGGAAATCCACCATCTGAGGTAAGCTGTTTCAGGGTTTAATAATTTTTCACCTTTCATCTGGAAAGTTTGCATTTACCTGAGTAAACTTCAACTTGCACTTACTAGCTTTTTTATCTTTGTCAGAAAATGCTAAATACACCATATACCTTCAGTAACAGATCTTCTTCTCCACTTCTATGTCAAGTGATAACCAGTTTTCAGCCTTCTCTTGGACAGTGGAAAATGGACCTGCATTAAAAAAGTTTTGTTGAGAAGCTTTCTGCTAGATGCTAAACCCTATGACTTATAAGCCCATTTCTCTGTTATCTTGGACAAGTGCTATTTGCTTAACATTTAGCTATTCAACTTGGCAAATGCTGACATGAAATTCATCCTCTTTTGTGCATTTTGTATAAATTCTACAGAAGTTTCACCTTTGAATGTGATATGGTATGGGGTATTTTATATTTTTAGAGAGTAAACAAAATTCTCTACATCATTATCTGTACTAATGAGAATAATCAGCTATGCTTTTAAAGCAGTTGCTAAAAAGATATCATGAAAGCAATTCAAGATTTTAGTTCAGTGTCCTTATTACTTCATTATTTTTCATCATCTTGTCAGTGTAGCTGTACTCTGTGTATGTGGATGCGAGAAAACTTTCAGAGCTTTGGTTAAAGAGCACTGGAAAACATTTCATTTATTTAATGAAACCACACAGAAGAGATTTCAATAATGTAGCAATTTACTCTGTAGTGTGAGCTCCTAGCTGGGAGTAACCGCTAATAGGAGAATATGTATTACTAGAGTTCCAACTTGCAGTCTTTACTTGAAAATTGCATTTAGAGTTCTAAAAGCATGATATTAGAAAACTGCTCTCCCACTTTTCTTAACAGCCTGAAATTTGTACTTTCAGATTCAATGATTGAGGCAAAATCAGCAATAAGTAGAGCAGTCAAACTGAAATGTATTCACCTTAAAAACAAAGTCAAACCATGTCAGAGATGATATCTGCTCCTGTTTTTACTATGTACTACTGTATTAGTTTGAAATCAAACCAGTGGGAGATCACAAGTCAGAATTATAATTTAATAGAAAAAAAATAATAAAAGAAATAAATAAATGCAGTAGCATAAGAACACTGACAAAGTCAGATACACCCTGACACTCTATGGTAATAGCAGTCCAAGCAAAGCAATTCCGTTGAAGCGGTGATCCTGTAGAAAGAAAAGGGTGAGAAAGTCCAATGGTAGCTCTTGTCTTCTGGGAGTCCAGTAGGTAAACGCTGGTGTGGTGTTCAGAGTCTCAGCTTATATCCAGGATGGAATAGTTGGCTCTTCCCTCTGGGCAAAGCATCTCACAATGGGATGATGAGTTGTGTGTTAAGGCCTGATGGGCCCATTAACAGCAGATAGTCCAGGAGGGAGTTATCTCTGAGTCATGGGGCGAGGCATTGATGGCCCATTAACAGAAGATAGTACAGAGGAAAGAGGCAAAGAACACTGCCTCACCTGGTTTCAACAGCTCATGGAGATGGTAATAGAATATACTTCAACCTAGGACAACTACAGTACATTTTCTTTCTTCCATTCTTGTGAGAAAAAAGACAGTGACTAATATCCTGCTTCCATAAGGGAAAAGATATCTGCTTAAATCTGAGCAGGTGAATAGTCTTACTGAAATCAGTGGGACTACTTGACAGCTGAAAAAAACGTGAGTTTAATTATATGATACATGTTTTTCTATAAAACATATCGTATCATTCTTGATGGTTTATATGCTTAAATTGGAGTAATTTTTCTCAGATATATGTCTAAGCAATCACTAAGGGAAAACTAAATAACACTTAAAATGAAATTTTCTAAAAAGTCCTATTATACAATGTTTCAAATGTTCCTATTGAGATTTTAGAACCTCGTTTTCCTGAAGTTTGACGTTATTAAAGCTGCTATTGCTTTACAGGTCTAGATTTATATGCCTACTAGATCAAGATGCTTTTTATAATATATTTTAACTGTTAAAAGGAACTTCAGATGTTGAGTTGTGTGCAACTTATTCTTTTTTTTCATTGTACTCTTTCTAGCATTTTTCCTTGAAAGGAAAAAAATGTAAACCTTCTGACAGTAGAAGGTGTTTTGGTCTCTTTGCTATGTCATATATTCAATGTAGCATCCTAAAGACATTCTCACAGAAGTAATTGGCAACAATATGTGCTAGTAACTCCTAAGACTTGATTCTGTGATGGTACTCTGTGTGCTACATGAATATACTTCAGTGTTTTTCCTAATAATTTTTTTCTAACATCTTATTCTAAGTATCAGTGCAGCAGTCAAACTTAGAAATACTGAGTTGTTTCTTTACCTTGACAAATTATTCAGCACTTTACTTTGTATGATAGTGCTACAGAATGTAGTATCGATGCATTTTTATCATAATGATGTGCCTCCAAATGGCCATCAGTTTGCAAGAGGTTCTGTGTTGTCTGTTGGAGTCACTGAAGAATAGGATCATTGAATCTATACTGCCAGTTAGAGAAGTAAACATAGAGGTTTTTTTTAGAATGCTTGAAATATATGAAGTCATATTTACTTCCATAATTTTGTTTCTGGCTTGTGATTATGAGATCTGCTTGTGTAACTAGACAGTTATTCTCTGGCTGCCTTTTTTTATTGAGGAAGTAGGATGAAGCTAGGGTGCCTAGCAAAGCAGCCATAAGGACCTTAATAAAATAGAGATATGCTATGCAAAAGAATACAACAAAGTCCTTTCACCTAAGTAATTAAATTCGGGAAAACAGTGCATAAATTATCTGCCACTACTGCCTGACCCTTGCCAAGTTATATGAAGTGAATATGGAGCTATCAGTAACCCCTTTAAAGCAAGGAGGAAGCCATCACACTTGACAATGAAGATTCCTAGGTGCTAAATGACATCTGCTGGGCACTTTTACAGACCTGGATTTTAGATATCCACGCTCTATTGGTGGATATACCAGGAGAATATTCTCTTTGTACTTCTGTTCACTTTTACTTAAGTTTCCAAAGAAAAGTTTGAAGTATAGTAATTTGTACTAGATGGGGTACAAAAATAAAGGAGTAATTTGCCATTTTTAGGAGATTAAGTAAGGCTTTCACTTCAGTCATAATATCTAGTAGCTGAATGTTATAATCAGAATTACTGACACTGGGAGAAACATTTAACCTCGCCAAAAGGCCTCCTCAGGTTGTCACCTTGAAATAGAATTTTCAATTTCTTTCAGTTGTTGAATAGCTTCAAATTTACAAAAAACATCCCTCCCCTCTTGGCTGTATCAAGTGTATTGCGTTTTGAATGTTAATGAAACCATTGTCATAATGCAATATAGTGCTGCTATTCCATTAAGGTCAGTGTAGAATTTGGTCAACATACAGTTAAAGAGTAGGGAAGGATACTTTTGCCAATTATCTTGAAAATGTAATAAAATGTTCCTGTGAAGTTATTTAGCTGAAAGAGTCTGGTGGCACAGTCATATACTTAAAAATGCGATATTCTGATTTTTGGGTTGTTTTTCTTTCAAAAAGCAGAAAGAATGTCTGACTGCTCATGCTTGCAGATTCCTTATTTTACAGTTTTGACTTTGGCTATTGAATGTATGCCTGCTTGCTTTCTCTTGGGTTTATAACATTGTTGTTTTTTAATTAATCTCCAACTTCTTTTTCTCCTGCTGCCACACTTCTGTGGTAAATTCATGCCAAATGGCTTATAAATTTATCAAAACTCTTTTATAACATGTCTTTCATAGCAGAAGTCATGTCTGCTTCCTGTGTGATTATGTAATTTTATAAAAGTATATTGTGAACTTCTGCTCCTTGCACAGTGAGCTGACAGTTTGCAAGTGACAGGTCTGCTGAATGGTTTTGCAAAATAGAAAAAGAATTTCAAGTAACAGAATAATTGCTTTAGTGCACCTTTTGTGCCAATAGGAGTCTTTTCATAGAGTGCTGTAATCTTTGGATCCAGACTATATAGCCCATTTAATGCATTTAAAATATTGTAAGGGTGTAATTAAGCCTTGCCAGATTCCTGTATTCCTTGACAGTATCTCCCCTCAAAGTCGTAATATTCTATTATCTGAATTAGGTTCAAGTAGTAGATGATCTTGATGTGCTATTCAAAATGGTTTTTGTCTTATGGGAACAGTGGGCCAATCATACAAACCCTTTTATCATTAGCAGCTATGAGGGCTTTGTAAAACTGTTTCAGATTTTGCGATCTAAAAGACAAATCTGTCATCTTTTAGAGTCTCCCAACCAAGAAATTGTGGGATTGTAGGAGGAGGAGTGAGGATTCAGAAGGAAACTATCACAGATTTTTCTCATTTTTCTTTGACTATATCATATTTGACATTAATTAATGTCACTTCTTATGCTATGGCTATCCTGCAATTCTAGAATGACAAAACCACAGCGATACTGATGTGAGACAAGGTAGGACAGAGGCAAGCTATACTAGATGGAAAAGGACAGGACAACTCATTTTGGGGATTAAACCATTTTGATTGAAAATTGTGAGCCTTTCTTTTGGGAGTTTTGTGCAACAACAAGTAAAAGAAACATCTTTAGGATTAGAAAATTTAAGTATTTGTGAAAAGACTGGAGTTCTTTGAGCCTAAGAAGGTTAGATGGCCTTTTAAGTAGATTTAATTCTGATGTTTTCTTTTTATGCATCTTTTTTTTAGCATACCAAACCACTGTTTGGAGGTTGTCCTTTATTTGTAGGAACTTTTCTTTAGTCCTACAGAAAATTTTCTTAGGGCCACAATTGAATTCTTTTTCTTATCAACATAATCTAAGTAATTCCTGGCTCCATGGAGTTTCTTTGAGTTTTTCAGAGCACAGCAGAAAACAAAACTTACGTTATCCTAGTGTGTTAATGTTAAAATGTGATAGCAAAGTTGATGTCATTGACTGGGTTTTTAAAGGTGATACAAGTTCAAGTGGCTGATTAGAAAACTGTAGAGAAGATATTACATAAAGGTTAAAATAAGCATGGCATTTTAAAATAAGCAGGTAGACATTTTTCAAGTTCTTGATATGGCTAATGATTTGGAGATGACTCAAAGTAAGAGTCTGTGGGTTGTATTTAATAGAAATACCAATTATTTTTAAAAGTTAAATAAAAAAGCCAGTTCCAGGGATCTGTTAATGAATTATTAAACTGAACCCTGGCCCTGGAAATAGATTTTATTTTTATTTTTTTTAAAAGAGAGTGGGGAAAATGACGCCTCTTGGATGATCTGAAATAAATGTGACAGTAATCGACTTTGAAAACATTGTGAGGATATTATGGAGATGCTGATTCATGTATTTCTGCCTCAATTACATGGTTTAAAGTAAATGTACAAGTTCCTAATTAGGTCTTTGTGCAGCTGTCAGACTACTTTTTATTTAGTGTTATACTTTCAGTCTGTGATAGAACACCAGTTATTACAGGTAGAGGCTTAGAGTGAAGGAAATAATTTGAAATGCATTGAATGGCTTGAAAATAATTAGGTATGTGCTAAATGGCATTTTTCTTGGGATTAGAACTGGGTGAAGGACTCAATGTGAAAATATTTTCCTAAATATTATTCCCTACCCCTCCTCTTAAAACACTTGGGAATGTTTTATTAATCTGAAGAATTAAATACTAAAGTTGAATATTGTTTCCTTAAGGAAACCCAGTAAGACACTTTGTATCTGAAAACCAAAGCATATACACTATTCTCACAATGTGTATGCTATCTCTTTTGCCTCTATGAAGATTCACACTGGAAAGATACCAGTGTCTGAAATAATATTTCTGTGCACAAATATACTTTCCATCTTTATAACTATAATATGAATTTATTTTCTGTAACCTTAAAATAGTGAAGTAAAATATAGCCCAATGCAAATTTTGAGTAAGAAAAAAATAACCAAGTTTCTTGAGGAGATTGTAGTTGTACCATCAATGAGAACAAAATTACTGGGGTGGTTCTATGGAGAAAAGAATGTCTTATTCCCCTAAGGAGGTAGCTAAAGATCAAAGAGGATCCTTATCTTCACATAAAAGTCACAGAGTGAGTGCAGGCAGGCAAGAAAGTGAAGACCACCTGAGGGAGAGAGAATAATTACATGGGTATCAACTTACGCTACTTCCCCTTTAAAATGATAGAAGTTACTAGAGTTCACAAGGATAAAAAACATGACAAAACATTGCAAGTGGTCCTGATAGGTCTTACTTAATGGGGAAATAAACCCACTTGTTTTTGGAGATGCCGTATCACTTGTGTTATAATTCTTACCAGAATATAGACCTGTAATTCTGCGAGCGCTGGTTGGAATTGCCTTGCATGTGGAATTTAATAGAATAAAGAATTGTTATTCCATGGATCCTCTCCCAGGAGAAGCCCCATGTAGTTCTTTAAAAATCAAAGCACAGAATCCCAGGCTTGTCACAGATGGGAGTGCAAATACACAGCTTCCTCTGTAACTATGACATCCTTTAAACACAGGTAACACAATTCTCACAATGAGTTTGTTCGTTCTGAATCTTTTAGAGAAGCCACAAAGAATATCAGTGCACTAAAATTTAGGTCTAAAAGGAAGGGAAAAAATAATTTCTGGCTAATGTTTAACTAGCCTGATTTTGATTTTCTTTCACAGTATATCTTAGACATGAGCATTTCAGCTGAAGTGAGAGGATTTCAATTTCGCAGAGTTCTGTAATTTTTTGACTAAAAGAATTCTTTTGTCTTTCTGGAGGAAAAAAGTCCACTTCAAGTTAAAAAGCCTATATCCTTTTTCTAACAGGGATAAAAGCTTGCACTGAGAAAGCAAGGAAGGCCTGATCCTGTCCTGTATTTTTCTTCATAATGTTTACTTTTCCATTTACTATCAGTAAATCTGAATGCCTTCCTTTTTTTTTTTTATGAAGGTATATTTTATAGAGAAATACGAAATTTTAAATATAATTGAAAGTATGTGGTTTTTAAGACTGTTGTCAAAATTGTCAGACCAGCTGGTGAGATTACAGTATCTTTGATTCCATTATGCTTTCTCAATAACATAGCTCTTAACAGTGTATTATGCAATAACCTGCTTGTGCTGCAAATTAATCTATGGGATGCAGGTGTCAAACTCTGTGGAAGTCTATAGGATCAAAGACTGAGGATGCTGTGTTTTATATATATTAGTCCTGCTTCCCAGATATTGGGGTTTCATATGTCTGATAATTAAATTAGTGTGTAGTACTCATAACATTTGCTTTATATACTTGTTACTGAACAAATCTATAATGTTTCAGTTTTCTATAAATAGCTATATTCTGTGGTTAAAACAGCAGATACAATGCTTGTACTGAGAATTTTTGTTCTCTCCAAAAAAAAAAGTGAAAATGAATAACTGGCTTCAGATTGCATCTAGTTGCTTATATTTGCTCTGTAAATAAAAATAATTCACTCCTTTAAAATACTCTTCTTTCTACACAAGCTTTAATTTCCTGACAAAGGCTTTTGTCTATTACATTTTTTGTGTCCTCTTCAGTGAACTCTCCAGATGATTCATCAGATAAAACAAGGTAACAATAAGGGTCATTTTTTTCTTTAATAAAAAGTAAATTACTGATGAAGAAAGTACAGATATGTGTAGCAGAACATGTCAGAGATGTGCTATATGAGAAATGTCTATAATTTATCAGGAAATGTTATGAGAGAAAGGATATACAGATACCACTTTTAGTTGCAGTGATAGCTTCACAGGTAAACTTTGATCAACAATTTCCTTGTACTGGGATAAAGCAACAAGGATTTGTAGACTTCTTACCTGGAATATGCAACAGTACTGGAAAGCGTAAAAAGAATAAAAGCTCTCCAAAGTGATTGCTCATCCATGTTGCTTCTCATATTACATTGTTTAAACTATACATTCTGGAGCAGGTTTTCTGAAACTGAATGTTTGCAGTTCAGTTATAGTCATGTCTAGGCTAGTTTAGAGGATTCCTGTGCAAACTTCTTAACTTCCTTTTCATCTCTTCAGATTAGGAAAATATTACACTCAGTTTAGACTCTTCGTTGACAGATGGGTGTTTTTTTTTGAGGAAAACCAAGCAGCAAAACAAAGCAAACCATAAGCCTTACAGACATTTTCTTTCTTCTAAAAAATACAATTCAGCTGCTGAGAAGTGTTGAGATTTGTTGCAGGGCTGAGTTGTTCTCAGATGAGGCAAAGCAAAGTGCTTCACTGCTTTCCATAGGGCTTTCATCACTAACTCCTATATTGCCCACCTCCTATCTTGGGAGGTCTCAGGATTTTTACAATCAAAGTATTAGAAACCCCCCAAAACAACTCAACACATCCCTGGATGTGTTTGTAAAAAGGCTGGACGTGGCACTTGGTGACATAGTCTAGTCTAGTTGAGGTTCTAGGGTAAGGGTTGGACTAGATGATCTTGGAGGTCTCTTCTAACCTAGTGATTCTGTGAGAGATTCTGTGAGAGATTCTGTGAGAGATTCTGTAATTCAACTCCATTCTACTTGTACAGAGATGGAAATATAGGCTGATAACCTAGGGGATTTGAGAAAAGAGTTTTGGTTGGAGTAGATGCAGAAGTGAACTAAAACTCTTCAAAAAATATTCCATTTCCTAAACTATCTTTGTGATTTGGTGGTAGATGTTGGCAGAAGTCCAGTAGAAACTCTGCTGTAAGCAGTTTTCTTTAAATCATACATTATATATGGAAATTCTTCCTTCTGATTTGAAAACGAAATTTTAGTTGGCCTCTGAGAATTGTTTTAGAGGCGTGAAAACAAGGGTTATTTAGTCTAGTTTCCTGCACTGATTAGGTGTGTTTTTGTTGTGTTAATCCTGCTTCTCATTGCATGCAGGACTTCCTTTGGCATAACTTTCCTCTGACAGCCATAGATTAACAAGTAACAATAAATAAGCACATCTGTTGTTCAGGCAGATAATCAGTCCTACTGTGAGCTAGCTGGACAGCCTAGGTGTTACTTTATAGGTTACAGTGTATGTCTGGGTACTTCTGGGAGAATGAAAGTAGCTATTCTTACATCTGCTACTGGCAATAGATGACAGATGGCAGTTCCTTTTGCCTTTCTTTGATGGGAGTTATTTTTGGTAATTTTCCTTTTGTTCCACTAGGAAGAACATAGATGTGAAACTTCAACTCGGAATGCCTGAAAGCTGGATTCTGTGTATCTAAATATACAGCTAAATTACACTGCAGATGGATGGAAATTTTAATTAGAAATGAAATGTCCCTCTGACACAAGTGCATTTGAAGCTAAAGAATGTGATTTGGAGTGCATCTCTGGCATATAGGATTATGTTTTGGATGATGATTTTTGAGAGAAAACTGTACTGAAGTCTCAAAGTTCAATCCTTTTGGTCTATGCATTCCTCTCAGTGCTGCTGTAATCCCTGCATCTCAAGGCTGTTAAAAGGCAGAACGAACCAGATAGTGTCTTAGTAACTCTTCTGAGGTTACTGTGTATTGTGTACAACATATACAGACTTCATATCAGCAAATTCTTGCATGAATTTTCAATGCCATGGTACCAGACTGCATGATATCACAGTCATATGTGCATGTCCTTACCTCTATCTTTTCTGTTTCTCATTGCAATATGTAGTGAGGAGTGGAAGACCAGTGAGATCAAATGCCTTCTGTGCTCTCTTTTAGCTTTCTTGTGCTTCCAGTTGCAATTCAATGTATAGTATGTTTTTTTTACTTAAGCTGTGGTATAGAAACATCCAAGACTCATTTTTTTGGGGTGGAGAGGTGTGTTGTCAACTATAACTGCAGTACCAAGGAACTGCAAACCAAGAGAAGTTCTTGGGGCAGTTTGTGGATTGTGATAACTAAAAATAAAATGAGTCGTGTGTTTCTCATTTTTCACCTTGGGTTTTAATATACCTAGGATAATTTTTTCCTAAATAGATTATAGAAAAATGGTGATTTGATAACAGGATACACAGAAGTTGCATTCTCTCTGGAGTGTCCTAGGTAATATTACTTACAAATTTATCCAATATTAATTTTAGAATAGCCAATGACAGAAAATAAAACTGTTTGTTTAGGAAATGATCCTAAAAGCCGTTTCTCTTAAATACCTGGATTGGTGGGTCTAGTGATAGTTTTGTTTTGATTTCTATTGTGCTTCTGTGAAAATTTCCTTCCACTTTTTATGTAGTTTTTCCTTAAGTATCTTTTGGATTGTTCTCCTAAAATCTGTTCCTAATGTTTGTAATGTCTGTTTTCTGGTGCTGATGTTCCTTGTGGATCATCTGTGAATCCCATCTCATGAATTTTAACAATGTTAGATACGTTATTCTGGTATTGATCATGCTGTAAAAGTTGCCTCATGACTCTTGACTCGATTCCCTTTCTTGTGCATACATAGACTGCAGTAATATTCTCATGGTACAAAGATGAATCAGTTTTTCCCGTTGTCTGACATTGGTGTCTCCTTCACAACTGGTCTGCTTGGCTATATTTGTAAGGAATTAAGTATTTAGCTATAGCCAGATGATTACTAAAGTTAGCACAATCATTCATGTGCTTAAACGTAGGCAGGGTTTGGTCATTAGCTTTGCTTCCCTCTCCTCTGAAGAATAAGGCTTTGTAGAATCCTTTCCGCTCTCCCGACTGAAGTTGTGATTTGGGTTCTAGCTTTGCTCTCTTCCACTTTCAGTTATAAATCCCTTCTCCCAGCTTCTCCTTGACCCTCAGCATTTTTCATTTAGGGGCTTTCTGGTTTTGCCTTGACTAATCATCTTGTATTTTTTAATAGCCTGAAGAACTTTAACCAAAATGCCATTTTTAATCTCATATTCTGTTTCCAGCATGCATTTTAGTAATCCTCTTTTCTTATACTACTTGCAATTAATATATCCCATTAGTGTCCCAGATTATCAATGTGTCATTTGCTCAAAGGATTACTGTTGAAAAATGTATTAGCACTAATACATAGTAAATGAGAGAGATTCCTCTTATGCCTTTGACTTCAGCATGCTCACTGGAAATAAGGATGCTTGCTTTACCTGGAGTCCTAACTAGAATGAGCATAAAATACAAAGATTGCTTCTTAATAGATGGATTCTCTAAGATGTTAATTAAAACTCATTTCCAGTAGTAGGCAATATTCTCCTGCAGTCTGTTAAGAACAGAGGTTGTGCACTGTGGTGCTTTATGGTGACAGCCTTTGCGAAATCAATCTGCAGTAGTAAAGAATTGAAATACTGCATTGAATTAGGTTTATAGCTATAGTTTTCAGAGGAAAGAAGAGTACAAAATTAGGTTTCTGGTTTTCTTGGGACTTCTTCAGTTCTTACCAGGCATTCAGAGGAGTAAAACAAGCCTTCAGAAGGATTATACTCTATTGCCCAGGAAGAACTCTTTCCTGTGGAGTGATCAGGGACCCAATGTGCATCCTGGTCCAGTCAGGTTTGAGTCAGTTCTGTACCTTCTTAGGAAATACATTATGTCAGAGTAATTTCTGTTTCTTGGACTAGACTGAATACATGTATATGCATATTCTAATTTTTACATGTCTCCTGTTGACACAACAGGTATTTTGGATACCTTTGGGAAATAATAAATTGGCTTAATCTGTACTTGGCTGTGTTTTGGCTGTGTTTCAGCTGTGGCTGTTACTGTTTTCTCAAACGACAAGGACAACATGCTATTTGTAGAATTGCTGTTTATTTGCTGGGCTGGGCTAACCAAAGCCTCAGGTCTAAGCATTTTCACTACACAATGTTTTATATTTATGTTGCAGGAAATAGGAAATTGTTGCTTCCTTTTGTCCAGAGCCTCTTTCTGCAAGACTCTTTTCTTACTGGCTACTGGGATACTATTTTAGGATCCCTGTTTCTGTATACTGTATAAGAAGCCTGAATGCCTGACATGAGGTTTTAGAATGCTTAATGCTTACATAGAATGCAACCTAAATCTAGTGGTCATAAATGGTCTATTCAATGTCTTTAAAAATAATAAGTTGTTTACAGTTGACAATATTGTGAATGGCAGGCAGTAGATACCCAAAAAGAGTTCAGTCAGGGTCTGCTATGTGTTTTAGCTTTATAACTTTATTCTTATACATGAAGGTTCAGGGGGTCCAGATGGGAATTTTTAACCATAAGGGTCATGCATAACATGACCTGATCCTTCAAGCCAGTTAAGGGAGTATGATTGTTAGAGCTGGAGACAAAATATGAAATTAGATTGTGAAAATCAGGTAGTAGATCAGAAAAGCTAATTTAATTGTTTAAAATAATTATCAATGGTTGGATCTCTTCCCAGCTGGTATTATTGAAAAGAAAATAATGTATTTCTTCCTCTGTGATGTACTGTTCGCATCACAAAGGATTTTTAAAAGTACCTGCATTGAGAAAGAAATTCAGAGGAAGATTGAAAGGTACTCATTATTCCAAAGTTCATACAGGTCTTATGTTTGCATGCTTTCAAAGCTGTTCGGCTTCAGCAACAAACTGTGAGTGTGATAGCATGGGAATGAATGTTACCATTTCTAAGATTCAAAACTGAGGTTGTGCCTCTGTTCAACCATTAGCTAACCTGATAAGGCATGAAACAGGACTATTCATTGTTTTCTGTCAGTAACCAAAACTTGAGGCTTTGCCTTTTTTGATTATTTATTGCAAAATTCTTATATAAACTTGAAATGGGCGAGAGGTTTGTTCTCTGGTGAATATCATGATTTATAACATTTGGGAAGCAGATTTTCAGTAGATTTTTGTATTTGTGCCTGTCTGGATTTCATGGACAAATAGCATTTTCTATATGTTGGGAATTTGGACCTCAGTATTCTACACACAATTTGAATTAATTCCAAGCTTTTCCATCTACAGTCCCAAAATTCACTTGAGTGTGCAAATGTGGCATCCGTATCCTCTTCAGAACTAGGATGTGACATGCTGCAGAACGCAGAATATTCTGGATAATATTGTTAAATATTTTTGTAGGGTTGTCTTCTGTTCTGCCAGTCTTTCAGCTTGTTATATTAAATAAGAACGTTTAGTGAGTTAATTTCTTATCTTGCAAAATGACTTGCTGTATGAATTGACCCACATTGCTTAATAAGAAATAATTTTAAGCCAACCTTACAGTTGCCACTAATTATCTGATTCAAAGTTAGTGCCAAATTTATGGTTGATGAAAGCTGTTTACAGACTGTTAAGGCAATGTAATTTCATATAGTTCATTTAGTGTTTTGTTGACATTAGAAAATAATTGAAAGAATTTGGAGGTTACTTTTAATGGTCAGTTATTGTCTCATCTTAATTCATTCCTTGAATATAATTTGACATAATTTTCTGAAACAATAGAGTATCCTTAAGTCACCATGATTGTCCATGTGATCACTATTATTCACTTAGCCTTTTTTTTTTTCCTAAATGTGTAATGACCATGTTTTCCTTTAGGACTTCTACTGTCTTTCTCATTTTCACTTAAATTTTTCTCTCTTTTTTCAACCTTCTTTTGTAAAATCTGTTTTGAATATAGACCTTTATGACTTGCATAAATTCAACACAACCCCCTTGGCATTCAAAAATCCTTTTGATTTTTGGCCTGTTCGATTCTTCTTCCCACAAAGTCCTAAAATTGTTGCTTGTACATCACTGCTTTTTTTTTTTTTTGGCTTACAGGACTCTGCTATCACATTATGACTATTTATAAATACCCATTTCAGCTGTTTTTTCTTAGAGAATCCAGCAGAAGCAGTTAGGTCTTGCAATGGAAGTTCTTTTAGTTGTTCTATGGTAATTGAAAGGGAGCATGTCTTATTCCATTCACTAAATTGCAAAGCTGTTTCAAAGACCTTGTAGGACTCAAAAGTACCTGCAATCATTACTCTTCAGTGGCAAATTGAAGTTCTTACTGACATCTTTTCAAAAGTGTCTGGCAGTACAACCGTGGAGAGACTTCAGTCAGTGGTTTCCCTTTGAACAAGGCTCCATCACGATTGACTTGAAGACATCAGGGAAAAATAGAAACAAGGAAAATTGTGTCTAACTTTTTTTTCTGAGTGCAAGTAAAGAAAAAAAGATGGATAATTTAGGAAGAAATGCTGAAATGTAGGTAGCTAACTCCCAAAGTGTAATACTGGAAACCCTAAACTCATTTACTGACTAACCCTGGCAGCACTTCTGAATAGAAGCTTCAGGGATAATTTCACTTATCTTTTATTTGCAAGATCAAACACCTAACATAGATCTTTACCTTCTTGGACTATCTCAAAAAGACTAGAAAATTTTAATGCAAATAAAATCTTATATTACACGCGGTCCTCATCAAGTTGTGGCTGCTTGTTCTTGATTCCTTAGCTGGTCATCTTGTGATTGTGCTTTTAGATTTATTCAATACATGAACAGGTGTGAGTTGTGACAATATAGCTCCAAAATCAGGAAAAAGAGAAAACCAGTTTATAAGGAATGATGGGATGTCGATTCGTTCTTCAGCTCATTTTACATTTTAGCAGAAAAAAGCAATACCACACCCATGTGTTGCAACTATGTAAAACTTAAGCTAGCTTCTTCAAATCAAAGATTTAATGAGGTTTCATAGCTCAAAAATAGCTCCCAACCTAGCGAGAGTAGTGCCCTTCTGGGGAAGGGTTGTATGGGTTTTAACCATAACGAAGTTTGGATTTTAGTATATAAAACGAAGGAGGTGCCCTTATTTCTAAACAGGCACCTGCTATCCCCTTTGCTTAATCCCTGAATGACTGAGCATGGGAGATGGAAGCAAGTATGAGGTTGGGTACTTTTTGAGTCAAGACAAGAATTAAGTGGTAAGGAAGAAATAATGCACCAAACCAGGATAAGAGAATAAACATATTATTACTTCCCCCCCCCTCCCCCCCCTTCCTTTTAGTTAATTCTTTTCTTTCTGGCTATTGGGATACTATTTTAGAATCCCTGTTTCTGTATACTGTATAAGAAGCCTGAATGCCTGACATGGGGTTTTAGAGTGCTTAATGCTTACATAGAAATGCTGCAAAAATTCATCTTCATGGTGCCTAAATTGTTTTTTGGACATAGCTGAAAAGAGTTGTATAGTAAAAACACTTATTTCCCTGACATGCTGCCTTTTCTTAATTAAGATCAGGAAGTAAGTGTTTCCAGGAAGTGAGATGCAGCAAGCCTAAATTAAATTTGTCATTTATTTCTAGTGTTATGTTAAAAGCTTGTATTGACCTTCTCAACAAGGACTGATATTTAAAGGGAAAACTAAACAGTTAATGACATTACTAAGTTATCTAATGTGGAAAGATAATGGTTTGTATTTTCTGCAATCTTGATTACAGGAAAAGTTCTATCATTTTGTATCTATTAATGATAAGAAGAAAACGCCATTTTTTTCCTCCTCCATTTTTTCTGCTAAGCAAGAGGTGATTTTTTCTGAAAATTTTTAGTAGTATTTTCTCTACCTGTCAAGACTGATCGGAATTATTTTATAGTAACCCTTATGTCATCAGTCTCAAATGAGGTCAGCATCATTCTGTGTTTCTTCCTTATGCATACAGTGGCAGAGAGAAAATACGTAATAGAGAACCTAGGAGAAGCTATAACAATACTTCGCAGAATTTTATTTGAAAGTATTAATCTAGTGTTGGCCTAGAAAGGTTGTGTCAGAATCAGTATTGCCTTTACTGCAATATTTTTTCCTCTCTTAAAATACGGACATGCTTACATTTGAAAATCAATACAATTATCAAGAGATTTGGTCATAAAGAGAAAACATAATTCTTATTGGCATATAGTTTTTGGACAAGAGACTGATGTGGAGAAAACAGATGTAACAGAACCTGACTGCTCAGGCTCATTCTCTGCAGTGTGCAACTATTCCATGACTCCTGTGAAAAATTACATGCATACTTGATAGCTGTTGTAGCTATGCTAAAGCACAGCAACTGGTTTATGCAGCACAGAGCCGTTTTCTGTATTGTGCAAGAGATGAAAATTAGAGAACACATCAGCTTTTGAGGTCACAGTTCAAAAGGTGCAACTATTGACTGGCTTGTTTTAGTCCTTTTTTTTTTTAAAAAAAATTATCTGGGTTTTTTAAATCAATTTCTTTTCCATGTGCTATTCATTTACCTTCAAGATCCATTCTTTTACCTATCTTAGATAAATGGTCCATTTTAAATAGATGGTATTTCGGTAGATAAGCATAACTAAATCTATTCATTAAGATTTTTTTTACCAAAATAATCTATCAAAAAGGCTATATTTATTACTTGGGTACTTTTATTGCTTATGTCAGGACAGTTTCATGACATAAAAATTAATGCATTAAAATGCTTATAGGATTATGTATAATGCTTAGAATGCAAAAATGTGCTAGTTACATTCCTGTTAAACTTAAACACCATAAAGAAGTTTTTAAGTTCTCAATATCCAGTCTATTGGTAGATATAAATTCTTTCAGCTTTTGGCAAATGTAGTTTGTCCTTTGTGACAAATATGGTGTAAATTGCTGTCAAGAGGGTCAAGAAGTTTTCATGTTCTGCTGCAGTCACTGTAGCATGAACCTTCTCTACTGTCAGTTACTGAATATTTTATGAAGCTATCCCATACTTTTTCATACCTTCTTAATGCCACCCTTAACAAATCAGATTCTTCTTTCCTTCAGCCTGTTTATTAGTGATCTAAGTAAGCTGCAGGATTATGGTATCTCCATGAATGTTTTCAACTGCATTTATCCAATGGTCAGATCAAAAGTTGAAAGCTGCAAGGATTGTCTCCCTTAGAGTAAAAAGAGACCTAAACTCTCCTAGAATACCAAAATTGCCATGGACTCCATTTACAGAAGTTCATGAAGTCGCTACAAGTCAGAATCTTGGAGATTTTCTTACATTATTGTAGATGTGGTCAGACATTGGTGTTAATACTTCAGATGTTAGTGAACAGTAATTTGGGCAAAATAAAAAAAAAATCCACCTTGATTACATGATCTGATTACATGTAAATAGACAGTCTAATCTTGCACTCTAGTTATAGTGTGAAAATCTTAGTACCTGTGCAGCACTAAAACTACTATTTTTCAGATATCAAAGTAAAGCTTGAGGCTAGAAGACCTCTGACTTATTTCCAATTTACATCCATATGCCTTCCTGACTCTTACAATAAGAAACACTATATTCCTCTATCCCTGTGGCTCTCTTGTAATTTATTTACCTGAGGAAGATCTGCCTTTAGATCCAGCATCTGGTTTTCACTGATTTCCTGCTCTTAGCCAGCTGAATTGACTGAATTAGAAGGAGGTCAAGTCTGTTGCCTGAGGTCACACATTGAATGAATGCCTGAGCTTGGATTTAAAGTGAGAACTGGAGTATTCCCTCTTGTTTCTTTGCTGCTTGCAGTAAATACTTAAAATGTCAGGTGTTTTTGGGAATAATCAATCCGTATTATACACAAGCAGGAAATTATAATGCTTAACCTGGCACTTGCCAAGTACATATATAGTTCTTGTAAATGTTATCTGTCAAAGTAGCTAGAAAGAAGGAAAATAGAGTATTTTACAGTGACATATATAGCAATAAAAAATACTGTAAACTGGTCAACAGGGAGACAGTTTAACATCAGATAATTATTTGTGTTAATGGCAAATTTAGCACGAATCTATTTCCTTTAATGATACTTGAGTTAGAAGAAAATGTCTTCTTTATTCTTCTTTTCAATGATAAATTATATTGTGTCCATTCTTACAGAAATTTGAATTAGAGGACCTTCGACCTCTGAATATCATTTTCCCGATATTCTACTTCTGTCTTCTCCACGGACACCCCCTTGTCGTGGGAGAGAAGCTTGCGTGCCCTTATGAGTTTTTGAGCTATGCTGGCATTGGCATACGCCTCCAGTAGGGTCTCCCATGCCAGACAAGTCTCAACTGAAGGGTCAGACTAAGCGTGTTCATGGGTAGGATGAGCTCGCTAGCCTCCTGGCAACCATCCTAGGAGAAGGACAACTCTAACCCCAAACTCGGGCAGATGGAGCTCATTTAGCCCTGTAAGGCCATCCATCTCAGAGAAGGATACTCTAACTAAACCTACGTCCTGAGGCCTTTGCTGTCACTGTCCAAGCTTGCTAGGCCCTGGCAGATGAATCTTAGGAGTAAAGGGTGGGGCCAGTTCCGCGCACGCTGAGCGTCACCAAAAAAAAATTCATTGCACAGGCTAGAAGGGTAC
>VXBA01001281.1:0-149858 GCA_013399895.1 Serilophus lunatus
AGAAAACTCTCGTGTGAGGTTGGGTTTGCACAAGTCCACCTTGGAAACTAAAATAATTCCCCAAAAGTAGTTCTTCCCTGCTGCTGGTGCAGGTGGCAGGTGATGTCCCTGGTCACTCACACACAGAGGAGAGCTCGTGGGAGCTCAGCCAGGAATAGAAAAGGAGCAGGGAATGGCTCCAGTCTTGGTTTCTCCTCAGTAAACCCCATCCCCAATGGCACGTGTTCCTGCTGGGAGGGCTGTTCTGCTTCAGCTGCTTCTCCAGGACTCTGGGCTTGCAATTTGCTTAAAAGGCTTGGGACTTGGACTCCCAGCGGGTCCAAATCTTCCTGTTCAGGCGATGGGGATGCTGCACATCATCCTAAACCTGAGTCTGACCTTCCCTGCTTTCCTTTCTTAACCCTCCATGGAAAATGGGAAGGTCCTTGGACCAACCTGTCCATGAGACAGGAATTAATTTCATTCTTCATTCCTCCCTGGATCATTTCTCACCTCAAAGTCTCTTATCTCCTGTTTTCACCACATTTCCAACAGAGCTCAGTTACGTGGGGTTGGGGTTTTCCTTGCTTTGCTTAAGTGAACTGCTCTCCTTTTGGGGTGTGAAGGGATACACAGAGGGGAAAACATCCTTTGATGGCAGCAATTACAAGGAAGAGAAAAAAGCAAGGAAAACTGGGATGCAAGTGAAGATAATCTGCAAATGATCAGTCCAATATGTATTATTGTCAGAGAGGATGGATCTCCTCCTGAAAGCTCAAGGGCTGTGACTCCAGCTGGCCTGGGCTCAGTTCTGAGATCTGCTGCCTAAGTGTGACCTCCTGAAATGCTGTCACTGCTCCAGCCCTCTGTTTCCCATCTCAAGATTGGCAAAATGTTTTTTTTGAACCTTATTTAAGTGCCCTGAGCTCCCAGGATCGTCTCACTGTGTGTGCAGCACCTGAGAAGGGGGTGTGATCCATCTCTTTTGGAAGCTTTGGGCACTAAACACCAACACATTGATGAGAAGAGATGGTAGTGAAAGCAATGTCTTGCTTACAGGATTGGGAATAAGGGTGTGGAGCAGCCTCTTCAGATGGGACTACGAGTATCCTCCCAAATTGTGCATCAGGATGGCAGATGCCATTCCTGACTTGAGCTCGTTTAAATTCACACACATTTTTTTCTGCATAAAAAACAAGGCAAACAAACTGTTCCACAAAATGTTCCTTATTTATCTAACTCATCCTACTAACTTCTTTGAGCTATCTAAATATATATATATAATTAGATGGGCTTTTTTATGTAACTACCACAAGATACTCACTCTGCTAACCACTTCCTTCAAAGCTGTTCTTATCTGTAAAATTATCTAATTTGGCCATATTCTATTACCAATAGAAACTTGTGATGAACCTTGAAGAAAAATCCTGGCACATGCATAATAGGTTTATTTTTTGTATTTCAGTCAAATGAGAAATCCTGCCTTTTGCAGTATCTTTTATCCCCAGAAATCTCTCGGTACTTCATGCATTTGACTGACTCCTTCTTACAGTGGGACTGTTATTTACTGTTCTGCTGAAATATAGCCACCTATGAAGATAAATGTAGCAGTTGTTTAAATGATTCACAGCTCAACTTCACGTCAATTTGAGATCAGAGCCCCTCTTGGAGCCACTGAGAGGGAAAAGATAATTTAATTGCTTCGATATTTGATATTCCATGAGGTAAGCAGTGTGGTTACTGATGGTGGCTATTGCCCCCAGATGTTTGGATCTGTAGGTGTTGGATTATCCCAGGGAACAAACAGGCTGTTGTTTGTGAAAATTGGGGCAGATTCATCCATATGCATCACCACAGGCTTTGCTGCACCCTGCATGGGCTCAGCTGGCAAAGCTGCTGCTGGGGAAGGTGTGTTTGGGGCTGGACTGAGACCCCAAACTGTGTTTGGGCCTGAACTTGGACCCCAAAGCATGTTTGGGGTTGGACTGAGCTGGACCTATAATAGTACCACAGTTTGGAGCTTCTGTTTTGGACAATTAACTTGGTTTCTAAGACCTTCTACAATCTTAAGATGCCTTAAGGAGCATCTTGGCAGCAATTCCCAGGGAAGGAGCTTTCAGGGGTGTCTGGTTGGGGCCAGTGCTCTGCCCTGAGCACCCTGGAGGGTCCCTGTCCTGAGGGCTTTTGGAAGTGTCAGCATCTCCTCCCTGTCTTTCTGTGCCCCTGAGAGCGAGCAGGATCCCAAACCCTCCGTAACACTTGGATTTATAGCCTTACAACGACAACAGTTCCATCTCCAAACAGGATTTTCTAGGTCACCAAATTCCCTTGCTTTTGCAGGGAACTGTGTCAGATCACCTCATTCATAAAATGACCAAACTCTATTTTAAAAATAAACTAGTTGGGTGGCTTCCCTCCCCCTCCTCTCCCCACGTAGCACTTCCTAGCAGAAGGCATTTTGGAAACCTCTCTCTTGTGATTAGAATCTCTTTTCTTTCCAAACCAAGCCAGGTTTATTTGCAGACACTTCTTGCAGCTGTCTCCTCTGGATTCCCTGCTTCCAGGTCCCTCTCACCTGCTGTTGGCTGACAAAGTGCTCTTAACTTTTTGGGTGCTGCTCTGATTTGTGCCATACCATGGAGATTTTGAGGTGAAGGTCTTGGATTAGCTGTCCAGGTCTTCAGTTACCTTCAAAGTGTTCCACAGCAAAGCAGAGGCTCCAATAATTGTGTGAAGGCCTCGGGGCCATGCAGAGATGTACCTGAACCATGCAAAAGGTGTCTGACACAGAGTGGTGTGGCTGCACCAGGCAGGAGAGGGCAGGAGGATGCAGCATCCATCGGGATCATGCCTGCAAAGGTGTCAGGAGGAAGCCCTCCATGGAGGTGGGAGGTAGGATCCATCTATCTCCCACTCCTGGACTTTGCCAGAGGGGTCCAGGAGCAATCCCAGCTCTCTCAGCCAAACCTGTGTTCCTGTCCCTCCCACTGCACCCGCAGTTCTGAGCTGTGGCCCAGGCAGGTGGGAATTGGACCTTGAGGGCCACAATCATTAACTAAAAGCAAATGCTCTTCTATTCCAAGAATAACAAAGGCTGGGAACGGCCTGCTGGGCAGGGCCACTGGGGCAAAGGCCTGGGGATCAGTCACAAAGCAAGTGACTTGTAGCTGTTGTCCTGAGGGAAATGATGTGTAAAAGGGATGAGCTCAAAGCACCCCGTGCCTGTTACCTGTGTATCTTGTGAGTAATTTGTCTCTGAAGCAGAGGCGTTTTATTTTTCTCCTGTGAAGCTGATTCTTTTCCTCCAGCTTATTTCTTCTCAGCAGGAGAGGAAGATGAATTTCTGTCAAATAATAGTTCATTGCTCTTAGAGCAAGAGTCCAATTAATTGATGGTTTAAAACCTTTGCTTTTCTCGCCATTAAAAACAAATAAGCAGGAAAACAAAACCGCAGCGTTGCAGAGGAGGCTGGAGCATCACAGGGACACCAGGGCTCAGGATCCTGCCTGGCTGGTGCAGCATTGCCCAGCCTCACACCGAGGGATGGGTCTGTTCCACTCCTCCTGCTTTCCCAGCGCTGGATGATGTCTTTTCCCAGCCTGCGTTGCTGTTCAAGGGACACAGAGAACACAGACATTTAATACAAGTATTTTAGCAGCTGGAGGCAAAAGGGTCTCATCCCGTGTCCTTCTCTGGCAGAACAGAAGGAGAGAACATGTAGGGAGAGTTGGGGCGCTGGAGAGTCCCAAAGCAGTTAAGGATTTGGGATGTGTAAGGGAGAAAGCACTGCCTTCCCAAACCCCAATGTCCCAGTCATGGGCTCAGGAAGGCCCGTCAGTTTTGGAAGCACTAATTCCAGGGCCCCTCCCTCCTCAGTCCCCTGCATCTCATCTTCCTCTGCTCTCTGCCCTCCCTCTATCCTCAGCCTCCTGACATTCTGCCCTTCTTCCCAGCTCCTTTCTCTCACTCCTTTTTTATCTGTTCACTGTTCTCCCTCTATCCCTCTATCCTGCCCCGTTCCACTTCCCTTCGTAGTCCCCTGTCCTCCCTCCATCCTTAGAATCACAGAGTTGGAAGGGACACATCCAGTCCAGCTCCTGGCCCTGCCCAGGACACCCCAACAACCCCACCCTGTGCCTGAGAGCTCTGTCCAAACCCTCCTGCAGCTCTGGCAGCCTTGGTGCCGTGCCCACTGCCCTGGGGAGCCTGGGCAGTGCCCAACCACCCACTGGGGGAAGAGCAGGAACTGTCTCCTGACTTCCCCTGCCCCCCTGCATCCCTCCATCCTGCTTCCCTCTGCATCCCTTCATCCCGCCCGCTGCTCCCCGCATCCCGAGTGCCCCGTTCTCTCCGTCGCCCCTCTCCATCCCTCCCTCCCTCCATCNGCTCAGGTACGAGCGGGCAGGGATGGATGGAGGGAGGGATGGAGAGAGCCATGGAGGGGCGGCCGGGCAGCGGGCACCGCTGCCCCGGGCTGGCGGAGGGGGCAGCGCGCCCGGGATCCCCCCGGGATGCTCTTCCCGGCCCCAGCCGGAGCCGCCGCTGCGGAGCCGCGGGGCCGCCGGTGCTCGGAGCCCGGAGCCGCAGCCGCTCCTTCCCCCCGGCGAAATTCTGCCCTCCCCGGCCACACTCAGACCCGCCCCGGCCAAATTCAGCCTCCCCCCGGCCCTAGCCGGTACCCCCCGACCTCCCCCTCCACTCGCTGAAGGACTTTGGGACCAGCCCTTTGCGGTGTTTTAGCGCACCAAGAGTTGAAAAATGCCACGCTCCGGCTTTTAGCGGAGCTGAAGTTCACGGAGCGCGGGGAGAGGGGGGCACTCCGTGTGGCTACAACTCCTCTGGACCACCTGGGAGCCATCCCCGGGGCGCGGGAGCGGGCGGTGGGCAGCTGGGAGGGATGGATGGATGGATGGATGGATGGATGGATGGATGGATGGATGGATGGATGGATGGATGGATGGATGGATGGATGGATGGATTGGATGCTCCCCGCGGACTCGGGTGTTTCCGTGCTCGCAGCCCTGCGTGTCACGCTCAGAGGCAGCGAGCAAAATGCTCTTTTAACTAATATTTTTCTAAGGCTTTGGATCGGAAAGAAAAGGTTCATTGTTCTGGAATGCGTTCCTGTGGAGTTGTGCTCGGGAATAATTTGCCTCAGAATGCGCGAGGTGCTCGTTGCGTGCGCAGACGTGCGGGTTTGATGCCGACAGACTCCTTTAATGATCCCGGGCAGCGGGGGGAAAAACTCCACGCAGAAACCTCTTCCTAGGCCCAACTTTATTCCGTGTGATTTATGCCTAAACTCTGGCACAGCTGCAGCTCGGGCCGGGGCTCTGCGTAGGTGAGGGATGCTGCGAGTGCCGCTCAGCTCTCCTGGTCCGTCAGCACGGATCCTTCCCCTTGGCAGGATCGAGACCTCAAGGTGCTGACCCTGGGGGAAGTTCTCTGAACCCCGCTGGGGTTTGCTCGCTCTCCCACACGTGTGTCCTCTGCGGGGAAGGTGCTGCTGGCCGGAGGCTCCGGCGCCGTTCCTGCCTCCCCGGGGCCATTCCGCTGCCGGGGGATGCTGGGGGACAGCTCTGCCACCGCATCCCGCCCGTGCTGACGGAGCAGTGGGAGGGCTCCAGCGGCCCCCCCCTCCCTCCCCACCACGGGGAGATTTCCCCCCACCCGGCACGAAGCAGCGCTTTGTGTCTCGCAGGCAAGAAGAGCCTTTTCTGCGTTCGGCAGCCACATCCCGGATGGATGTGACCGCTGCAGAGAGCGGAGCCTTCCCCGCTTCCCTGGGCTGGGAGTCGGGAGCCTACGGCATCGGAGAGCGAGGAGCATCCCCGTGCAGTCTCTGGCTCTCCTGTAGAGCTGCCAGCACCCAAAGGCTGCTCCTGCAAGCAGCTCCTGGGTGCTCAGACGTGTGTGCTCACAGGTAGGAGGTGGATGCGACTGTGCTGGGTGCTTTCCTGCCATGCTTTGCTTTAGTCTTGTTTCACAGAGGGGTAGGAGCCATCTGCAGTGAGGCTCCCACCGTGCCAAGGCGTTTTTAATGTGTCTTGATGCAAGTCTGCTTCAATATTTATGTATATTAAGCTGTGTACTTGAAGGGAACCATCTGGGTAGAGAAATAGATGGTGAGTGGCAGAACCTTTGGCTCTCGGTTTCCATTTCGGGGTCGGGCCTGATTAGCAAAGGCAGAAGTTGGGAAAGTTGCTGCGTGGCTCTTTCTGGTTTGCAGGTGCTGCTTTGCCCACGCCTGATGGGAGTGAATACCCTGAGATGAGGCAGCTGGAGCTGGGATGGGGTTAGAGGGAGCTGCCAGGCCGTGCTGGGCAGAGACAGTGGCAGCACAGGGGAGGAGAATGCTCTTTTCTTTAAGTAGCCATTTCTCTTCACCCTCTGTGGTCTGGCTCCTGTGGGGGTGATGCCTGTGCTCTGGGGGGTGGGAAGAGGGTGCCTGAAGAAGGTGAAACCTCTAAGTGAAGGGCTGTGGGTGGGGGCAGGCCAGGGTCTTGGGGTAAAGACATGAGCATCTCCCTGAAAAGAGTCACCTCTGCAAGGCTGGTTCCAGCTGGGGGGTTTAGAGCAGGTGCCTGCAGCTCTGAGAGGGGCAGAGACAGAGCTGCTGCTGCAAGTTTCTTGCTGGAGATTTCTTCTGCAAGCTGTGCAAGGAATGCAAGCCAAGGAGTCATGTGGGCTGGCAAAGGCCTGAAGAGCTCGATGCCAAGAGCACTCAGTAATTTCGGGGCAACTGGAGAATGGTTTGGGGGACTTGGTCTTCAGAGAGCTCAGCAAAGGAGCAGCAAGGCAGATGTGGGCAGTGCTGCCTCCAAACTGTCTGCTCTGAAAGCCTAAATGTGCCAGGAAATCACATCTCTCCTGTGTGTGTGCTCACACTGATGTCTTTGCTTGCTGGAAAAGCAGAGAGTGAACTTAAAACTCGCCAGGAGTTGGGAAAATCCTCAGCTAAATCCTGGCTGATTGAATGAGTTCTGGTGGGAAAGTATCTTGACTGTGCTGGAGGATCTTTGTGTTCTGCCACAAGGAGCTGTTTTGTGTTTATATTCCTCCTTCTCTGGGAGGAGCTGCTGGTTTTCCATGTGAAATAGGGATAGAGGAGACCAGGAAAGGTCTTTGGCTGGAGGAGAAGCTGTGCTTTTACTGGTTAATGCTTGAGGAAGAAAGGCAAAAGGGGCTTTGGTGCCAGGAGAGGAAGGAAGAAAAGCAGGGCAGAGGAGGAGTGTGGGGTGACACAAGTGATGGAGGAGCAGGTACGTGCTTAGAATCAGACGTGGCTGGGCCATAGGGGTGGAGAAGAGCTCCCTCCTCCAAGAAACTTCATTTTCTCTGAGGTGGTTTAAGTTTTACTCCGGGTTTTGGCCAGCACTAAGCATGTGCAGACAGTCGATGTCTTGCCCTTTTTAAAGGCTTGCTGGATGTGCCTTGGGTGTGGATATTGATTCTCACTGACTTTGGGGGGAGATCTTTGTGGGCAGCACTTGTTAGGGGCAGATTTGATTTACTTTTTGTGCTTTTTAGGCAGGCACAAGGCAAGACAAAAGTTTTGCAAGTCTTCAGAAATGTCTTCTGTTCTGGGCAAGAGGTTTCTAAGACAACACATAAAGGCTGAGGAGTCTGTTTAAACAGAGAACCTCTTGCTGTGTGTGAACAGGAGGAGCACTGGAATTGTGGCTGAGATTAGAACAGCTCAGAGGGTGTTGCTTAGACTTGAGGGGATGATACAGAGAAATCAGTGGGGTATCAGCAGCTCCAAGAAGAAAGCTGTGTACAGGAGTGGGGAAACCTGGCTTTGAGCTTGGTCCAGGGAGGAGACTCTGGGAGTGCTGCAGAGCTGTGCCCGTGCACAGGAGACTCTGAACTCCAGTTTGTCTGGCTGTACCCTCAGGGGAGCTACTTAACACTGTCATGGGTTCTCTGACAAGAAAAATGGGGGACTTGGAGAGAGAAAAGAAGCTCTAAAATCTGTGAGGAGGTAATGGAGCAGTTTTAAGGATCCTCATAATAACTTTTCATCTGCTCTGGGAAACGTGGCTTGGAAAGAGAGTTTCTGGGTGTTAATATACAGTGATTTTTGTGTTTGTCCTGGTGCCTGTGGAAGACTTGGAATGCTACAGTGGATGTGGGAGTTATTTGTGATGAAGGTGGAGGAAAATGGGGTGAGGATCAGATCACAGAATCACACAATGATTTGGGTTGGAAGGGACCTTAATGCTCATCTTGTTCCAACCCCTGCCATGGGTAGGGACACTGGATAGAACAGGAACATTTCCATGCTGGTCCCAGGGAGTGGCTGATGGGCAGAACAGAGCTGGCAAGCCCTACCTGCAGTGAATTAGCAGTGATTGAATTGTTCAAAGAGGAAGAAATGGAGCAGAAGTGCTGTAAATCTTTCCCTTCCCTGGCCAGTTACCCCAGTGGGAAGAGGGACCTGATGGACACATCAGGACTTTTGCCATGCTCTGCCTTTACAGAAATCAGACCTGAGGAAGAGCTCAGGTACCAGGCTGGTGAATTTTGCTTCTGTGCCTGCTGGGAGGGGCTAATTATCACTCATGGACTGGGATGGGTCTCACCTTGGGGGTCAAATCACCACAGTTCATACACAGAGGTTGGATGGGTGCCCAGTGGGAAAGCCTTCCTTCCCTAATGCTGTTTGGAAGGCTGAGAAAACAGGAGTTCAGCATGTTCCAACGGACCTAATTTATTTGGATTTTTCATTAAATCCACCCAAAAGAGACTATTTTAGGAAATAAATAGCAGAATGTGGGCAATAAGGGGCAGAGTTCAGTGCTGGCTTTCCTAGTTAAGCTGTAGAAAATAGAAGTGTAATGGCCAAGTGCTGATGGGAGCAGAGACAGGTGATTATGTGAAGGTTCCTCACACTGAGGCTGGGCTTATTTATTATCTTTAATGATTTGGAGGTGGAAATGGATCAGAGCTGGGGTAGAGAGAGGGTTTGCTTTTGCTGGATTTGAGCGTGGCAGTGGTTCAGCAGTTGGTGCAACTCAGGCTTCAGCATTACAAACATGTGAAAAAGACAAAAAACCTGAGTGAATCCTGCCCTGATAATGGAGCCTGGGGGGATTCTGTGGGATCCTACCAGGAGAACATGTAGGGAATGAAGAGATGGTGTGGTTTGTGTGTGCAGCTGACAAGGACGTGGGGCTGTGTGGACAAGCTGCAGGTGATGGGGAGCCAGGGGAGATGCTCTGGTCTGGCAAACAGTGCCCTCCATCTCAGGGGCTCTGGGGAGAGGAGTCTGAAGTGACAATCTGCTCTTCCCAAAGCCTCCCAGGTCAGGGATTTGCTGCTGGAGCAGGGGCTGTGGATCCAGACTGTGCCAGCATCCTGCTGGCCTGGCTGCTCTGACACTGGAGGGGAACTTTGCTGAGTCCTGGTGAGCTGCTCCTCGACCTTCTGGAGGGACCTTGCCCTGGCTTTTCCAAGGGGATGGATGACAGATCCCCTGTTAGTGACTTAGCAGGGATGGAGAGAGAAACTGTCCGTCTCCAGGGGTGGTTTCCTGCCCAGACCCACAGCACCTCCAGCCTGGAGCCTTGTTCGGTGTCTGGAGGGGAGTGTTACCGTGAAGTGGTTGAAGGGTCTGTGGTCTCACAGTGCTGGGAGGGGGATTAGAGAGTCCAGAGGGTTCTGTTTCTGCCTGATTGCAAATCCTCAAGCCAGGTCTCAGTCAGGTGTCAAGGCAACAGTATTTATCCTGCCCATCCTTTTCATGGAAGCAGCTGGATAACACAAGACCCACAAGTACCCCTGGTGAGCCATCCAGCACAGGGGGATTTTCATCTCTGCTGAGATCTCCTGACTTCAAAGTCTGCAGAATTTATTTGCATCCTTCATGAGGGAGAGAGCCAGGAATTTGTGGTGGGTTTTTTTTTCCCTGAGCCTCTCTGTTCCTCCCCCTGCTTCCCCACTCGCTCTTCAGTTTGTTTATTTGGTTAGCTCAGCATCAGCACAATGATGTGGAAATAAAGCAAAGGAGCTTCCTCTTGGCCTTATTGCATATGCATAAATGGTAGAAATAGATCATACTGGCAATCCCTAGCTGGGCTGCAGTTAATGGAAATTCTTCTTTGACCTTACAAACCCTGCTTTTCAAGGGTTTATAATGAGTCTGCAAAAATTCATCCTGGGCACAAACAAGTCATCTGAGGTCTTGGACCCTGTGAGCACAAAGTCATAATAATCTTACTAATTTCCCACCCACTCAGGCATGTGCTCAGCTCCTTATAGATTTTTCTAATTTTAAAAAGCAAAGGGTTTTTTACCTTTTTGGGGCTGTTATAATGTGTGTGTTGGAGGGGAGGAGGGTGAGTGGTGAGGACCAGCTCTCGGAGCTGTGTAACACCAGTTCCCTGCGTTGCCTCCCTTGGGAGAGGGTCCCTCCCTGGCTCTTGCAGGAGCAGTTTACATCGTTTACATCATTACCATCACAGCCTGATGAGCTGTGTGATCACACCTCAGCTGGATCAGCAGAAAATCAGCTCATTCCACCAGGCAGTGGCTCTGCACCCTCTCTCCCCCTTCCTACACGATCTGATAGCAAACATTAGTCTGAGCCTCCTCAGGAGGGGATGGGCTGCTAAAAAAACCCTGCAACGTTTTGTTCAGCCTTAACCTCTTTATAAACTTTTTGCTGGAAACCACAGAGGGTTTTGGTTCAGTGACAGAAGTTGACATTATTCTGAAGAAATGCATTTTGATGCTGAAGGGTTTATTTGATGGCTCCCTGGCCCTGCTCAGAGACAGAGGGACTGCAAGGCTTGTTGTCACTGATGTTTGAGTCTGTATGGGATTCATGCTGGGCAGCAGCCCTGTGCTCTCTCTTTGTAGGCTGTGATGAAGCAGCAAATTGCTGTGTCTGATAGAGTTGATCTAAATGTGGCTTGTGTTGGGTCAAGTGCCTGAGCCACTGGCAGAGCCTGGCTGCAAACTCACCAGTTCATTGAAAGCAGTGCTGATCTGCAAACATGTGCCCAAACTGCTTTTTTCACCTCCCCCCCAAAAGGATTATCAAAATATATGTTACTCTGCCCACACTCACAGTTTGCCCTTGCTGTTTTCTTGCCTGGTCTGTGCTTATTTTCCATTTTTTACCCCACCTCATGTGTGATCTGATGTTAAACGATTATGTGTGCACGGGCAGCTCTGAGAGCAGGCTATCACATCTCTCTTTAGACTGAAAAATGTTTGGGGCAGAGACTGTTCTAATGCTCACAGAGCATCTGGTCCTCTCCAGGTCCAATTCATCACTGTCTTGCAGTTTGCATTATTGTTCACACCGAGGGAAAGTGGGTGTGAAGCTGGAATAATAATGTTTCACACTTGCTTTGCATTGGTTCTGATACCCAACAGCATTTGAACCTATCAGAAAAGGCACGGAGAAATTGGGTGGTTGGAAGCTGAAAGCACAGTTGACAAGTAACATGTTAATTACCTTCGGTGAGGAAATGACCGCTGTGCTCGATATTGTATCGATGGCAAATGGGAAAGCAACGTGGGATGTTTAAATTCTGATTTAGAAGGAATTAGCAGGTGAGAGGAGCAGCAGAGCTCAGTGCAATGGTTCCACCAACCTCAACCTCATGCTGTACACTTCTTTCAGATACAATTCCAGCATAGCTGGGAAACAGGGATGTTTTCCTGACCCTGCAGAGAGCCCTGAGAAATATCTCTGTATTATAATATGCCTTGTTTCCAAAGGGGTTGGTTGGGATATTAGTGGTTAAATGATGAATGTCAACGTTGTAGTTGCTTTAATGGAGCCTAATGGCATAATCATGTAAAGAATTTAATGCTATGGGGTGTATCAGGAGTTTTGTGCTTAGAAAACAGGATCTTTTGATAGTTGGACCTCCCAAGGGTCTTTCAGGAGACGTGTCTTTCAGTGATTTGGACTGACATGTCTTTTGTTCTGTTCCTGCTGAGTGTTAAATAAGATTTAAGTCTCCTCAGTCACTATTTAGTTATTGAAGAACATCACAGTCAACACAAATGCAAACAAAACTGTCTGGATGTTTGTTTATGCAACAGATCATTAGGAAGTCTGTAGGAAAAAAATATTCCGGTCTGTTAGATAATTAATCTGCATTTTAAGAATTGTCTAAAGACATATTTGCAAGCTAGTCCATTGAGCTTCTGCTCATCTAGCCAATAATCCCCATATTTAATAGTCCCTAAGAATGTATTTCCATAATGTGCTGTGAACAGTTGAGAAATCTGCGTCTTTTTTTGTCTTAAGATGTCAGTGCTCACACACTTCCTATGACAATTTTTTTTTTTCTGACTGTGGGTGAAAAATCCAGACATATTATCTTCCAACTGGTAGGGCTGGGGGTAGGGAAAGCTGCTGAAAGCAAACCCCTGGGTCCAAGATCCCTTGGAAGGCTGGATGAGTTTGCAGTTTCCATCTGGCATGGGATGCAATGTGCTGGCAGTGCTGCCCAAAATCCACCTCGTGGGCACAGGGCCTTTCCTGGCTCCCCAACCCCCCAGTTCCTTGTCCTGTTGGTGTTGGAGAAGCAGGAGTTTGCGTTGGGGGGGAGGATCTGAGGTGTGCCATGAGCTCTGCCTGCCCTTCTGTTGTAGGAAACGCTCTGCTGGAGTCCTGGTGTGTGGAGGGTTTATTCTGGCAGGAGCCTGGGCTGTGGGTACACTGGCAGTGCTGGGAGTTGAGGGATGGAGCCTGTTTGGCTCCTGGGAGCTGGCTTTGCTGCAGGAAAGCTGCTGGGACCCGAGGTTGTGTCTGGGCAGGGACTCCCCTGTTCCTGCCGGGATTCTGATGTTCGCTCATGGGTGGCTCTGGTTTTGGGGTGTGTGCAGCATAACCCAAGTCCTCTGAGCCAACACATCACAAGCTCCCACACCGAGCTAGATGTGAGGGCTTGGATCAGGGGGTGAAGTTCAGACAACTATCCTGGTTTGTAGTGGAAAAGGGTAAGTGCACGGAGAGCTCGGCTGGGTGTGCTCCCTTCCTAATCCACAGCAACCAGAGCAGGGAGAGAAACCCACACTCAGAGGGAGGAACCCCCTGGGAGCTGCCACATCAAGGTGAGAAGCTGGAGCTTAATTTCATTATCTTATCAATAACTAGCTGGTCTTGTGCTGTGTTGTGAATTCTCAGGAGTGTTAATGCTATCTCTGGCTGTCTAAGCACAGAAATAATGAATACAAGCAGGAAGAGCATTGTCTGCAGTCATGGTATCTATACCTTAAAAATGATGTTGGCAAACTGGGGAGAGATAAGGGGAGAGCTACGGGGATGATGTGAGGTCTGTAAACAGGCTGGGGAGACAGACTGAAGCTCAGTCTGTTTCTTTTAACAAAAGGAGTAATTTGATTATTGTCTGTAAGTACTTAACCAGGGGAAGAGACTTGTGCCAGCCAGATGTATGAAGGCAGGACATGGTTCATGATGCTCAGCTAAATTCAGACTAGAAAAAAGGCATGTTTTATTTCTGTACAGCTTTACATTTAAGCACAGGAGCAAATTACCCAGGACTTGGTACATTTGCTGTTTTTAAATTGAAATGATACATCTTGCAGTGTTCTTTTAGGTCAACTGCAGGTTTGGTGTGGGAAAAACTCAGCATGAGTCAGTCACAACTAAAGCAAGATTTTCAAAATGGTCATTATTGTCCTTCAACTATTTCAGTTATGCCATGGATCTTTATTTTTTTCTTTTGGTGGGGAGAGCAGGGATGCAAAATCCAGCAGGGCTTTGGGCTGTAGTTTAGAAGGGATTGGGGTTGGTGTCAGCTGAGCCCATTTCTAGGTCTTGGCCAATTAAAGAATCCCCTTTTCCCACTGCTGTTAGGACAGGAACAGCCTGTTTGGACATGCTCAGGGTGGCTGAAGAGGTTCTGCTTTCAGCAGCCCCACGTTCCTCCTGCTCTTCCATGAGACACCCCAACATTCCAAGCCTCCTGCACGTGCATAAAAACAAGGGATGCTGCAGCACAAATCCCTCCTGCCACCACCTGGGATATGTTCAGCAAACCCAGGGAGTGGGATTAAGAGGCATCGTTACCATGCAGTGGGTGGCTGGCATGTTAACGAGGGCACGGGGCGGGCTCAGGAAGGTTACCTTCACCTCATCCTCAGCTCCTCGCCACCCTTAGTGCTGCACAGGGTGGTTGGAGTGGAAAAGGAGCCAGTGGCAAGAGAACGCAGCTTGAAAGAAACCACGTTTCACAAGGGAATGGGACAGGGGAGGCTGTTTAGCCAGTGCTGCCTCCCCCTTCCAGATGGAAGGTGTTGCCTGGTGGTCATCCCACAGCTTGGTCTTCATCCACCCTTTGACTCGTTTCTGTGCAGAATTTGAATTATTTCCTTTCAAACGGAGGCATCTGAATTTTTTTTCTATGTTCGATGTTGGTGCGTTGAAGAAAATTAAATTAGTGCTGTATCAGTACAAGGGAGAGATTACCATTTGCAAAAAAGCCATGTTTTGCTTAAGTTAGGAATATTGTAAGTGTTAATTGAGTGTTCATTGATTGCCTGTCACTACCTTGATGTAATCTGTTCTTCTCTCAGGCGGGTGCCCTGCCCCTGCTTAAACAGTGGAGCTGCTCTTGCACCAGTTAAACTCTCTTGGCTGCTCATTTTTTTCCCCCCAGTGATTCCATTTTACCAGCTTTATAATTAGCAGCATCTCCTCCTCTTTGGAGTGAGCTCAGCTTGCACACCATCCTTGTTCTCTCCCAAGCACCTTTAATGCTTTAATGCTTCAAGGTTTTTAAGTGCCCTAGACGAGAATTTAAGCAGGGGATGCGTTTGAACTCGGTCCAAGAGCTGTTGCCTGAGTGGATTTAGGGTCTGAGTTTCCCCAGAAATTGCTTCGTTCATTAGAGGTTCTTTGTTGCTGAGGGTTCAATTATGGAAGTGAATAGTGTTTTATGGGAATGGAGGTGGGGAAAGAAAAGCCAAAACCTTTCTCTGTTAATGGTGTCTGTTATGTAAGTGGCTCTGTAATCAGGTAATCATGGACAAGTCGAGCTGGGGACAAAAGTTGTGTGTTCTTTTCACTGGAAACTTGACAAAGCCTTTCCCAGTGTTTCAGTGAAGCCCTTCAGGCTCCCTGGGGTGGTTGTGAGAGTTCAGGTGTGAAAGGTTCCTGTGCAGGATGCACACACTGTGTAGAACAGGAGGGTCTGGTGTAGCACCTGGATCCATGTCCTTGTGTCCTTCAAGTCCTCTGATGGAAGAGGAGGAGCTGGGAGCACATTCCAGCAACTCCCTGCACTCAGTGATGCTCCTCTTGTGTATCCAACCTGTCCAGAATAATCGAAATTTTTCCCCCCCAAAGAGTGAGACTCGTGGCATAACGTGGTGCAGTTCTGCATATTCAGTTATTTCTCCTCTGCCAGGTTTTGCAGCAAAGCTGGAAGATTTGTAGTGGGGTTTCCTGGAGCCATGAGCTGGTCTGAAAGATCTTTCTGGTTTGTTTTTGGAGGGCTTCGAGCACTTTTGAAAGATTAGTTAACCTGAGGTGAGAGACTGTGATTTAACATTTATATAGGATGGAGGGAAATTAATATTCTTTCTGTCATGCTGAGCGTGTTTAAACTTCTGCTTTCAGCTTGTCTGACTTGGAATATCTTCTAACTTGTACAAATGATAGAACAATTTGTTTTAGATGATGAGTTATGAGAATATTGCTCATAGACCCAGAACACGACATTTTCAATCACATCTTTATTGCATTGGTAAGAAAAAAATGATTTTCTGGATCTTGATATGCTTATCCTTTGGAGACCGAGTCAATTATCATATTGTATAAGAATTTATTCTGTGGCTCTTTGGTCTTTGGGAATATCATCATGTCAAGAGGAAAATCCTGCAGGGTTTATTGCAGCTGTTACAAAGTCGAAAGGATGGCACGAGTTCATATCTGCAGGTGGCATTCAGGAACAGGAAAATGACTTGATAAAGGTGTGATGGGAAAATATATAAGCTACAGTCATTTTGTCTCTTCAGTTTTTGACGACTTTAAGCTTGTTTTCAGGACCACAAGAACCAGAAACATGGTGATAAAGTAGAGATGGAGATTCTCTTGCAAACTGCTTCTGGGGATCCCAGGCTATTCAGAAATCATGAGCTGAATGATCAAACCATCCTTTACTGCCCTTAGCTGAGGCCATTGATGGAGTTTGTTTGTTGGTACCAAGGTTCATCCTGCTGGGAATTCCAGTGCTTTGAGTTGTCCTGCTTGACTTGATGGAGTTGTTGTGGTCACGGTCACCACGCTGGGAAGCCTGTCCTCACTTGGATGAGCCTGTGCCCCTGGAATGTGGCACATGAACATGGGATGATGCTGCAGGAGCTGGAAGTGCTGGTCTGAACATTTAACTCGGAGCAGTTTTCTCCTTGACTCTATTATTGAGCGGATTCCCAGTCACAAAAATATCCGAGTCCCATTTGCAGGCATTGGTGTTAATACAGTGCAGCTGCTATGCTCCATTTGCTTGCATAAATGCAGCTTTTAGAGCTGTCACATATGCTAGATGGAAACACTACCCCTCACCTGCTCCTTCTTGGAGTGGCAATTTTTGGAAGGGATTCCCAAGATGAGGGAGATGATGGTTCTGTCTGTGCATTAGTGCATATGTCAGGACTAGAAACCCACCATTTCCAAGCTGCTGTGGATAGATTAAATGCTCAAAATGCAGTTACACAGATGGAATTTTTGGGCTGTAGACCTTGGCTCGAGCCCTCCCAGTTTTGTAGCTTTGTTTAGGTGGAGGTTTTGTGCCGGAGTTTGATTTTCCTGTTATTCAGGTGGTTATATTTTTACAGACTTGTATTACTCATTGATTCCTTTTATTCCTTTCAAGTTTGCCAGCCATGACTAATGAAGAGTTTTGCTTCAGCCTGTTGTGGAGTGGACATTCAAGCTGGTTTAAAGGGGATTTTTGTGGGGCTTTTTTTACACCACTCAGATTTGATACTGAACAATTGATGCTTTTAGTGGAAAGCTGCAAATTGAGAAGTTATGCCTCCTTTCTTCCCCTCCTCCGGCCCAGGAGGGGATGATTCAAAACTTTAAAACTTCTCCAGTTGGAATGTTGGCCGGTGCTTCAAGACCAGGTTGAATGGAAGGTGGAAGGTGTCCCTGCCCATGGCAGAGAGCTGGAAATAAATGAAGTTTAAGGTTTTCCCAACACAAACCTTTTGTGATTCCATGGCTTTGCTACTCAGATTAGTCCATCCTCTGGTGAAGTACCATCCCCATGTTATATCCTGGGAATCCTTGACTGAGGGCTGTGTTTCATGGGACCATCAGGACTCCTGGTGGATGGAGTGGGTGGATAGGAGGCAATGTGCTGCCTTTTCCAGTGGGAATAAGGTTCCTAGTTCATTTTGTATCCTTCACTGGGGTGTTTGTGGCTTAATTAACAGCTCTAATATGGCAAAGAAATCAGTTAAAGGGATGAACTTCTGTTGAAGTGGAAATCTGAGGCATTGAACCTGCCAGCAATGGCTGTTGTTGCATTGTGAGGGTGGTTTTCCCCTGGGGTGCCTTTGGTGTCCCAGCCTGTTCTCCCTGTTCCCAGCAGGATGACCTGTTTGGGATCATTTAATACCCAACACTGTTGATATTTTCTTTTCAGTGCTGGCCCTTAGCATTTTAACAAGGTCACAGGCAGGGACCTACATGTGTGTTGGTTATTTCTGCTTCGTTGCTGAGTTGCTGCCACCGTTTTTATCTTTCTCTGCCTCTCTTTACACAAGGCTTTGTCTTCCACACTGAGAAGCTCAGCAGCTGACCCAGAGTCTGCTGTTCCATCTGTTTGGTCGCATTCCTCTGCCCTCAACTCTTGCTGGTTGAGCTGATGCTTTCTTGGCAGTTTGTGTTTCAGAAGTCAGTCAACCCTTGGAATGCTCCTGGATGTGAGCAGTGAAAAAGAGCAAGGAATCAAACAGTCCTTTAACCATAAATGATTCTCCCCAGCTTCTAAAGCACAGCTGCTTTGCCTGGACACCTTGCTGAACTAAAGTTTAAAAAGCCATCTATGAATTTCAGTTTTAGAGTGATGGACACTGGATTCACTGACATTTGGGATATGCTTTGTGGTCGTGGTGTTTTAGGATCCTGACAGTGTTAGGAAGAGCAAGTGGGTACTTTGAGTGGCCTTTCCACTCCATCTTCCAAGAACAATGGATATATATATTCATAAAGGATATGTGAGAATTTGGATCTTTATGACCCTGCTTTGCCCTTCTTAACTGAATAATTTGGGATGTGGAAACAAGGAGTTTTGGACAAGCAGCCATGAATTTCAATTAAAAATTTCAAATACCCTTCCTAAAAAAAAAGAAGACAGTACAAAAACAGATTGAGATGACTTTTTTTTTTTTAATTGGAGGAAGCTGTTGTCTTGTGTACCTGGGTGTTCCCACGGAGATGACAAGCTTTAGAATTTTAATTCACTGCACGTTTTTTGTTCACTTTCTTCCAGATTCTCTTCCTGAACTTTGCCCTGTGGGTGGAACTGGTGTTCACCTTGTTAGAGCCTCTAAGACCTCTAATTATTGAGGAAATGGATTTCAGTGGCTGAGAATTATCAAATCAGCTGCTGTGCATGTGTTGGCTTTTTGGTGTTTTGTTTTTCCAAGGTCTGGAGGTAGCTACTTAATTTAAACAACAGGGACATGTAAGTGTGATTGGTGTGTCTGTAACTGGTCTGGTCCTGCAGAATGAGGTGTGCTGGGGCGTGTGTTTTCCTGTCATGTATCCACTCCTGTCTATGAGAATTGTTTTGTGTTTGGAGTATTGTTATTTTGCAACTGCAATGAAGTAACACGGATTTTCTTTTTTTTTTTTTAATTTTTATTTTTTTAACGTGGAGCCACTGGGAGCAGTTAGTCAGTGAATACAAAAAGGCACCAGCCCTAATGATGACAAGGAAAAGTTCTTTATGGGATCTGGGAGCAAAAGGCAGGGAACAAATGGATACAGCCTGCTGAGGCACAGGCTGGAATTCATCAGGGAAGCAGGGCTTCCAAATAATTGTGTATGCAGTTGTTAATGTCTCAGGTGATTAGTTAGGACCTGCTTGTCCCATCCTTCCTGGGCAAAGTGCCTGCAAGAAGGAAAAAGAAGGTTGTAGGAACTGAAGAGAGATAAAGAAGCGACACCAAGGGTGTAGCAGTGTTATAGAGTGGTGTGGAAGAATGAAAAACAAGAGGAAAGACTTCTAATGGAGGCATCTATCTGGATTCCAGCTCTTTGCAGCCAGGCAGTTATTGGCAAGATGCTTTGTGTGTGTGAAACCAGCCTCTGGCACAAAGAGTGGGGAGGACACTTTGCTGCCTTGTTTCCTTCCCCCATCTGTCTGTGAAGGTGGTGAACTTCTGAGTGCCCTTGTCCTTGCACTGTTGGGAATAGGAAAGCCAGGCAGGACAGGCTGGTTTAGGAATACTGACCTGGTGGGTGTCCCTGTCCTTAAAACTCCAAAGGAGCAGGACAAGCTGAATTGCAGAGCAATTGTACAGGTTTGGGGCAGGGATGTTATCACACATGGAGCTCTACTCTGCAGTTTAGGCACAAAAATCACCCTTGGACTGTTGTATCTGTGAAGGTAATTAGCTTGTCTGAAACAAAAGCTGACTTTTTGGGTGCCCAAATCTGGGTACTGGCATCTGCCATCTCTGTGTAAGGGAAAATCAAGCCAGTTCCTTTAGAAAGTGACTGTTTCTGTTTAATTTTGGTTGCACACAGAGCTCCTCTTTAGGCTGGGCTGTTCCTTTGGCTGGGCATGCACAAGTTTGGATGGCGATTCAGCAACAGCAAATTTCTGAGCTGGGCTTGCAGAGGGCAGTTCAAATAAGATGGGCCATCAGTTCTGTTCTGTAATGTTTGATTTATTAAGGGCTGGAAACCTGCGGCCATCTCAGCGTTGAACACATGCCCACAGGAATCAAAGAGAAACAATCTCAAAGAAAGGCAATGAACTCTTCCCAACAGCATGAATTGCAGCAAGAAAAATTGAGGCTGGACATCAGGAAACTGTTGTTGAACAGTAAAAATAGTGAAGCGCTAAAATAGATTGCTAGGGGAGTTTGCAGAGTATCTGTCACTGGAGATTTTAAAGCACAGATTAGACAAATGGCTTGGAAGGATTGAAGCTTGTTGGATAGACAGGAGGACTAACAGAGCTCTTCATTTACTCCCTATTTCCCACGGTTCCTCCATCAGTGTCACACAGCCTGCACTGCCCAGTGGAAGCCTTTCTCCCCCTGCCTGGATGGAGCTGTGCAGAGCCCTAAACTTCACCTCAGCTTAGCACAGCCTGGTTCTGGGGCTTGCAGACGCCTGGGGATGGGGAATTTGGGGTTACCTTGCTCTTAGAGCCTTTTTTGAGCTCTCTGACCACCGGGAAGCCCGTGCCAGGTATTGACAATAATAAATGAGCAGCAGCCCTGGGCTGCTACAAACGTGGTTTAATTCATAGCCCTGCCACAGACCTCCCATGAGACCCTGGGCAAGTCATATTAACCTCCTGAACACGGGCCAAAATTAAAGCAACAAGTAGAGGTCTCCATGTCAGGGACTTGAGATAAATGGTGTCCTTTTACAGGCCATGGTTGATTAGAGATAGTGGTAATAAAATGGTTTGGGTTGGAAGGGACCTTAAAGCTCATCCAGTTCCAGCCATCAAGTTGCTCCAACCTGGCCCTTGGACACTTCCAGGGATGGTTCAGTCACAGCTTCTCTGGGCAACCTGTGCCAGGGCCTCACCACCTTCACAGTAAAGAATTTCTTCCTAATATCTAATTTAAACCTACTCTTTCAGTTTGAAGCCATTCCCCCAACTTTGCAGTGATAAACTGCTCTTACCCTGCATTGACAGCTCTGCACCCCTTTTTGGTTCTGCTCCCCGTGATGTGCAGCCTGTCCTTTTCCAGCAGGGTTATGTAAATTGGGATGAGCCTTGTATGAAAACGTCAGACCTCAAAGGCTTTGAGGGCTCTGGAAGGAACAAAAAAAAAAATTACAAATTTGGAAAATTAAATACTTCTGACTAGGGCATGCTAAATCTTTTGCTGTTTAGGAAGGTGAGAAATTAAAATTGCAAAGCAGCCGGCGAGGGAGCGAGTCGATGTGCGTGGCAGGGTTGGCTGGGTCCCTGACTTCAGAGAGGCTGTGCGAGGGAATCAGCAGAGAGACAGAGCTCCTTCATATTCAGAGAAGTCTAAAAAGCCCCTGTGTGACAGGGCTGTGGGGCTTCGTTTGCATGTGCAGGATAACAGCAAGTTCTTCCCATGCAGTGCTGAGCCTGCTTGTGTCTGGAATTATTTGACTTGTGTTTTCTCTGTAGTGCTGTGATAGGAGAGTGCTGGGAAGTCTGAGGTGGCAGGGCTCTATATTTTTGTCCCTTCACTGTGTGTTTTAACCCACAAAATCTCTCCAAAGATAAGTTGGGGAGCGAGTTGAATGGTAGGTTACGGTTGAAAACCAAATTTAAAAATCCATAAGCATGGGGAGAGGGAAAGGAGAGACAGGCATGGGTTTCCTGGTGGTCTGCAGAGCTTTGGGATCAGCTGTGTGATGGGGAAACCTCTGACTGTAAAAAGAAAAATCACAGTGTGTTTGATTTGATGTGGAGAGACTGCATTCTCTGTCTTACAGGGCTGTGTTAGCACTCTCAGCGTACAAAGCACAAATTATGTCCTCCCCGTGGAAGAAAACCACTTCTGTTCGGCCTGTGCTGGCCTGCTGGGTCCCTAAGGCCAGGTTTTGCTGTTTAAAGCAGAAGATACCGTTGTGTTTTATTTCAGACTGGAGCACAATCTCCACAAGATATCTGACGCAGGAACCTGCCCAATGTCCTTACTGCCATCGCGTTGTGTGGCCAGGCCCTCAAACGTGAGAAAACCTTTGGAAACCCTGGGTTATATTCCCTGGGACTGCAGCAGCGTTTAGATATGTCAGACACTGGTCTGGGATGTGAAGTTCTGGCTGGGTCCAAAGCGTGGGTTTGGAGCAGGGTGACAGAGTGGCAGTCAGGGGGTGGAGTGGCTGGTTCAGAGGTGTTTGGAGCATCTCCATAAGATGCCCGGAGGGGATTCTGCATCTCCAGAGACCTCTGTTTTTTCTCAGTTGGAAGCTTTGAGGGATGAGCTCGCCCTGCAGAGGGATGAGGGAACCCCTTAACCCCTGTCCCCAGCCCTCCTTGGGGTGATGGCAGGCGGGTGCCAGGCAGCCCCTTCCCTCCCCTGAAGCGTGGCCCTGGCAGCTCCAGTGCCTCCGTTACTCTGGCAACAAAAACTGCAGGCAGACAGCACCAAGCAGCTGAATCCAGCCCCTTGTTCCAGGAAAAAATGCTCTCATTGAAGCTGAGCCGGAGCAAAACCCTCCTGCCTTTATCCTGCTGAATGACACCGACATCCCTTGGGGCACTTGGGACCTGGAGGTGGGGGGTGTGGGAGGAGAGCAGAGCTGTGTCCCCATGGGACACCGAGTCCTGTCCCTGCTGTTTGGAGGTGTCTGAGCCCCAGGGACGTGGGGAAGAAGAGATGGTTTGGGGAGGTGGGAGTGCAGGAGAGAGCAGGGATGGATGGATGGATGGATGGATGGATGGATGGATGGATGGATGGATGGATGGATGGATGGATGGATGGATGGATGGATGGGGGATGCTGGGATGGGGTAAGACAGGGAGAGCCACTGGTGACACCGGGAGCTGTCACCGTGACGGGGCTCGACGTCAGCAGGAGATGGGAATTCTGCCCTCATCCCACCAGCATCAAAGGGAGCCCTGCAGAGCACCCCCCTCTCCCTGCTTGTTTGTCAGCTCGCAAGGGTAACAAAAGCATTTGTGGCACTGGGGATGTGCTGCTTTTCTGGGATCGTGGGAGCTGCCCAGAATGATAATTGGATGCTTTTCCTTTTTTTTTCTTTTTTTTTAAGGAGCTAACAGGCTACTGCACAAAGTAATTAACTGGACAGATGGATACAGCAGAATTTGTAAACGTCGACAGCAACAATAAGGCATTTTTTTTTAAAGGCCTTGTGTCAGCAGAAGGGCTCCAGGTTGGGGCTGGCTTTCAGGGAAGCAGCTAAAATAAATGAGTCTTTAAAAAATTAATAATCTTCATAGCTGCAGATGATGCAGGTGTCTGGTGGTGGCAGTGAGGACAGCCAGAAGATGGGAGAGCAAGAAGGCCAGGATTTCAATGGACCTCCTTGCTCATGGGTGCATTAATTTTGCCCATAAAGAACACCCCCTCTTTGTGCATGTAAAGGGGTGGTTTCTCAGCAAGTGGTGAGAGGACTGAAAGAAACACAGTAGTTGCAGTACCAAGTCCAAGGTGTTTTTTTAGATTGTTGCCTGTACTCTGGGACTCTGAGATTCTTTGCAACTTGCCTGTAATGGGTGATTGAAATGCTGCTTTTGCTGCTGCCTGGTAGAGTTTGCTTAAAGAGGGAAGATGTGTGTTTCTCCCGAACTTGCTCATCAGTCCTTTGAAATTTCAGGTCTTTCCTGTGTAACCCATCAGTGTTATTTGCTGGTGTAATTATGTGTGGGTTATTCTTCCCTTTGTGTGGAAGAAATGCTGGTCCTTCCTGCTGCAGTGACCTCCCAGTTGGTGGCCTGTGAATGTGGTACCAAAGGCAGATAAAACACGAAGCAGAGGCAGTGGATGTAGGGAAGCAGCTCACACAGAACCACGGGAATGGTTTGGGTTGGAAGGGACCTTAAAGACCTTCCAGTCCCATCCCCTGGTTGCTCAGACCTCTGTCAAACCTGGCCTTGAGCATTTCCAGGGATGGACCAGCCACAGCTTCTCTGGGCAACCTGTGCCAGGGCCTCCCCACTGTCACAGGGAAGAACTTCTTCCCAATATCCCATCTAACCCTGCCCTCTACCAGTTTGAAGCCTTTCCCCTTCGTGCTGTCATTATGTGCCCTTGTAAACAGTCTCTCCACCAGACTTGCTTGGGCACCTCTGGGCCGTGCTGCATTGTGTAATTACTCTGACTTAAGCAAGAGTGAAGTGCTGGTGTTGATTTATAACAGTTTATTGGCTCTGTGCTGATGTTGGTCTGCTCAGCAGGACTTGGAGGATGTTGTCCTCCAGCATCAGCATCCCAGGAGACGCGTTAGAAGTTAGGCAGAAGCCCATCTTCCCTGTCAGCTCAGTGTATATCATCAGAACATCCATCCTTCACATGAAATATTGTAGACAGAGGGAAAGACACTTGTTGCAAGCATGTCCCTGTGCATACAGCCAGCAACAGGTTTTTGGGTTTGATGGCAGCTCCAACCCCATTCCCACCCACAGTGGTCGTGGCTGGGCTGGGGATGGAGCATCCCAGGGCCAGGGGGGCCTTGCCCCAGGCCTGGAGGGAATGGTTTGGGTTTAGGTTTTTTTTTCTTTTGGCTTATTTGTTTGGTTTTAGCAGCGTAAATGTGTGCCCTCATTAGGGCTGGAGTGTGTGGTTTGTGCCGTGGGGGTTTCAGTAACATCACAGTAAACACAAAGTGGCTGCAAAGGTTTTGAAGCTACACCCAAGGAGAGCATCTCTGTCATCATCTCCAGGCTCTTCCTTTAATTAGCAGGCAGGAATTGGGACAAGTTGTACCAAGGGCATGAGGGGGGCATGTGGGGAGGGGAAGTGCCCAAAATTGGCGTTGTATTCATGTGGCAGAATTCAGCAGGGAGAGGGGAGTGGTGCAGGCATCTCCTCCATCCCTAACGACCCCTGCCTGCCTCTGGCACAGGGAATGGAGAGCATTTGACAGATCAAACCTTGTCAGGAAAACAAGGAACAGCAGCGGGGGAGCCTTTGCCTGAACCGTGCTTGGCTTAATCAAGTTAACTGTTCTTTGGGATTGTGATTAGAGGTTTCAATACATTGATGGCAGAAGCCCCTCTGCTGTGGTTTGTGCTTCTGGTTTACTTTTCCCCTCTCCTCGTGGAATTACCCTGCTTTCCCATCCCTGATAACGAATTATTTATTTATTCTTTTTGAAGGCGTTGCAATGGAAAAGGCTTGGTTTGCAAAATAAAAAAACCCTCTGTCTTTAAAAAAAAAAGGAACGAGAGAAGCCTCATGATTTCTGGGGTTTGGATGCAGCAGCTTGAATTATTGTTGAAGCTTTGTTTTTTTCCCTGCCTTGCTGTAGGACTGAGGGACTTGTTCTGCTCTGAGATTGTGCTGTCTGCACTGGTTTTGGGGATGAATTGAGAGTTTTGCTTACTTTCCCCTTTCCTTAGTTCAAGCTGCTGTTTGCAATGAGAGCAGGAGTTGGGCTGATGTCCCAGGGATCACATCTCCTCTGCAGCAGTGTCAGCATCCCCTCTGCTCCTGGCTGAGGGTTGTAGCTGGATTCTCAGAGAGGAGGGGGAATGTCTGCTGAGATCTCATGTCCAGGGGAGTCTGTGCTGAGTGTTCCTGGGAGCAATGAATTCATCTTTTTCCATGTAATTCAGTGTCTGCCTGCAGACCTGGCTGCTCCAAGATATCCTTGAGTTCAAAGTCATTCAGATTGGGCACTCACAGGGACAATGGGAGAATAAAAGCAGAGAAGTACAAGTATTATGCAGCTGGGATTTTTTTTAATTATGTTTTAAAGAATAGGAATTTTTCTGATGCTGGAGATGGCAAAGGCTGAGCATAATTCTCCCTCAGCACAGGTTAATCTGCTTTTCCTTTCAACTTGTTCCAAATCTTTTGGTTTGGTCAGAAACCAGATCTAGGACTGGCCATGGCAGCACCCAATCTTGTGGAACAATTATAAATTGTGATGATCTCTTGGCTTCCAGAAGGTGAGATCCATCGAGCTCATGGGCCACACCAGACCTTCATACGAACAGCAGGGAAAAGGGAAGGATCTTGAAGTCTTTTGTTTGCTATAAAACCAACTTTACAACAAACTGTGTGTTGTGGATTAATTGTCTCCACTTAGACCAGCTGCTCATTCTTCTTTTCTGAGAAAAGCCTCCAAACATTTTTGGGGTGGGTTTGCTGTTAAAAGCGAGATGATGTGAAAAAGGTGGAGTCCCCTTTATCCAAAACCTCTGCCACAGGCAGAGGGACTGCTGGGAGCACAGTACCAGTGTTGCATCCCTTGGATTTCTGTTCTCCCTGGCAAAATGTCCGGGTCACTGATTCATAAAATAAAGGGCTCCTGACTTCTGCACAACAGCTCTGCTACAAACTGTGTTAGTTCATTACACTTGGGTAATTAATAGATGCCCTTTCAAAGCTCCTGGAGCTCTGAGCTGTCAGGCAGAGGGAGCAGGAGCAGGTTGGGAGCCTGTTTGCTCACCAGAGGGGACAAAACCGAGCAGAGCACTGCGTGTGGTCATGCAGAGGCTGAGAGGGGGGTGCTCTGGGGGCACTGCCTCTGTCCTGGTGATGCCAACCTGAGCTGAAACCGGTCCTGGAGCTGCAGCAAGGGAACATCTGCCTGGGCTCTGCTCCAGAGAGCCTGAGGCCAGGGAGAGAGTGACTGGAAGTGCAATATTTGGGCTGGAAGAGGGAAGCAGAGGTCAGAAACATGAGCACACACACACACACACGGTACCCTCGATGTGCTACACGCAGAGCACAGGGGTTTTTCCTGCTGTTCTGTTTGCTGCACCTTTTGCCAGTAGTGAATAGGTAACCAGTAACTGGAAATATCCTAAGGGAGACACAGAAATCAGTGGCAGCATCTGGAATCAAACTGACTCCATCCACTGACACCTTTTCTGAGTGGAAACACAGCAAAGTGCAGCCCAGCAGCCAAGAAGGACCAAGCTGGGCTTCAGCATCCAGGCAGAGGGGGGAGGCTCTCAGCAGTTGTTACAGGAAACTTCTCCAAGCCACTGAAGTGGGAGGAAAAGCAGTAACGTTTTATATGTAAAAATACATGAATAGTATAATCAACTGGAGTATTAACTCATGTCAGCAGGTTGGAAGCACTGCTGTGTCCCTGAATGGAGCCACTTGGCTTTTAGGTCATGGGAACAATTGCACTGGGGAGAGGAGGGGAATGCAGGTCATGTCCCTTCTGCTCCATCATCCTGGGATCTTATCCCCGTGGGAGAGGGAACCTTCTCTGCCCCAGCCTGGGGCTGACCCAGCCAGAGAAGACACATGACAAGGAGAAACCTGGATTCACCCACCTGCCTCCTGCTCTGTGTAGGCTGGAGTAAACCTGTGAGAGTTGGAGGAGGCTCCAAAATAGCAAAAATACGTACGTGGAAAAATAGTTGCAGTTTTGGAGCTGAAAAACAAAATTCACGTAGCTCCTTCTCACGGTCTCCTTTCCCTTCTGCTCTTTTTTCCCTTTTTTGTTTGCCTTTGCTAAGAGCTGTTTTCTCCAATAACCCCTAATAAAGGAAAGAGAAACCGAGTGTGTTACTTGAGGGGTTTGTGGGAAAAATTGGAAACTTCTTGGTGAGGGGGCTGAATTGCAAAAATTACCCGTTTTTGGAGGAAGGCCATTCTTTTGACAAAAACTATTTGAGAAATTCTCCCCAGCTTTAGCTCCAATGTGTTTTGGCCACCGTCCTGTGTAATCACGGTTCATTATTTCTGAAGCACGGATGCTGCCTCATCTGAAATATTCCTCACGTGAGGAGTGATGATGCCTCAGTCAGCAGCAGCACAGACCTGCTCTCTCCCATTCTGACCCTCTGGCAAGATGTGTTGGCTCCCCTCTCCCCTGGACATCTCAGCTCTTCGGGGCAGTCTGGGAATAGTCTGATGGCTCCATAAAACACAGCATGCTCAGATTTCAGGGTCCCCTTGGTCGGTCCTGCCTTTTGGTGCAGCAGGGATGGGCTGGGCAGAGCAGCCTCTTCTCTTGCCATCACTTCTTCCCCCTCTTCCAGAAACTCCTCTGGCTTCTCCTGTGCTCCTGACTGTGCCCCAGTACCCCAATCCCAAATGCCAGGCTGGGAATGTGGATTTTCTGGCCTCTGCCTCTGCAACAGGGCCAGAGCAGAGTGAAAATATACTTTTATTTTCATTCTGGGCCATGGCCTGATGGGTCAGCTTAAAGACCCTTCTGTTTTTTCTCCTTGGAGCAAACATGAGCGTTTTGGAAATGTTTTGAAGTCCCAGTGACAGCAGCACAATCCCAGTACTGTTCTGTTTAGTTGCTTACTCTACTTCTCCAGCCTCCACTCCTCCCTGAACACCTGCCTTTTATCCAATTTAATTTTCACACCTCCTGCTACTGCTGCTGTCCTTGCCAGTCATCTCTGTGGTTCTGCAGTGAGTGTATCTTTATTTTGGTGTTTGCCTTGAAGATTCCCATCCCATCCCAACTTCCATGGGCCTGGCAGATCTGGCCCCAGAGCTGACTCTGCCACAACTTCCCTCTGTCCTGGGGGAAAACACCTCAGATTCCCCAAGGAGACAGAACTAAAGCACAGGGTTAGCTGTGAATTTGTGCTGAGTTTGATTTGAATATAAACAAATATCTTGATCATCTGGGTTGTCTGCGTGTTATCACCACACCAGGAGGGGGGAGGGAGTGGGACATTCCTCCTCTGGCACTTTTCAGTGGTTGCTGTTGAGTGCACCTGATGGTTCTCTTAGACATGTGCACCTCTTCTTGGTGTCAGGACAGATCTCACAGTCACTTCAGTGTGGTTTCATCTTTAATTTACCTGGGTGCTTTCAGCCTGTGTTTATTCTCCTTGCTCCTGCCTGCCCTGCAGAGGCAACGCAGCAGCTGGAGGAGAATCATCATCTGCTGTGGCTCAGCCATGCCCAGAAGTGTTAATGAAGTCTCAGCTGAAGGGCCAGGCATTTGCTCTTCTCTCTCCCCGAAAACAGAGCCAGAGTCTCCCGGGCCCTGTGGCCTCACAGGCTGCATTTGGTTTCTGTGATCTTTATGACTCATAATGGCCAAAAAAGAAAAGACCCAGCACGAATCTGCAGCTGCATCTGAGTGTGCAGGAGGGGAGGGAGACAGAGGGATGGCTCTTAAATGAGAAATCAGGGCTTGTGTCACCAGAGTAACTAATGTCCCAACAGGGATGGTTGTCCTGCTGTGCTGGGTTTGCAGGGCAAGGTTTTGGTGGCAGAGGAGGGTACAGGGTGGCTCCTGGGAGAAGCTTCTAGAAGCTTCCCCCATCTCCCATGGGGACAGTGCCAGCCAGCTCCAAGGTGGAGCTGCCTCTGGCCACAGCTGGGGCATCAGCAGGGGTGGTGCCACCTCTGGGTAACAGATTTATTGGCAAGGGGGAAAAGGTACTGCTCAGGAGGGGTGGGGGGAAAGCTGTTCTGAGGTTTGGGTTTATTCCTCAGTATCTCACTTGGATTTGACTGGTAATAAAGTAATTTTCTGAAGTTGAGTCTGTTTTGCCTGTGACAGTAATTGGTGAGTGATCTCGCTGTTCTTCACCCACAGGCCTTTCATTCTGAGGTGCTCAGAAATGCTCAGTTAGAGGTTAAGAACAAACAGGATGCTCCTCCCTGGATGAGGGATCCACTCTCTTTCAGTTGAGTGTCCAGTGCCACCCTAGAGAGGATGGAGTAATTTATGTAGGATTTTTCTAATTCAGCTGGGACAAGGCTGGAAGGATTGGGAGGGACTGTTGGCACTGCCCTGTGCAAAGTGCAGAACCTCAGAACCATTGTCCTCGAGGTACAGATGTGGGATAGGAGAAAGAAGGACTCAAATTAAGACAGTTATGTCCATTTACCCTCATTTAAAACAGGTAACTGTACCCCCAGGTGTTTTTCTAAGTACTGTTCTTGCTCTGTACGTAATACTTAGTTCTTGCAGGAGAAATTGTGATCTGGCCATCACTCAGAAACAGCTTTCTGGACATCACAAAGATTTCTAATGTGCTGCTGTGGACACAGTGGGATGGAGGGTGACTCCTCCAGGGATGGAGAGGGACCCTGGGTGAGCATCCAGGACTGCTGGATGTCACTGGAGTAGTGATTTCTGGCCTTGCTTTGCCTTGGCTCTACCCAGATCCAAGCCAGGGTGGTGGCAGCAGTAACACAGGACAGTTCCCTGCTCTGCCCAAATCTCTGCAGGAGTGTGTCTGCACCCCCACTCTGGTTCTTTCAATAAACAATGAAGCCTGAGGTGATTACGAGGGACCTTCATCAAACAGACAGAGGTTATCCTGACTGGGAGGAAGGAAAAGCTGGTGCCTGCACAGCAGGGCTGTCTGCAGCTGGGAACCTGCCTGCCAGCTCCGGGGTGCCCTTTTTAGCTGAGGAGGCTGGGAAAGGGGAGAATTGCCATCTTTTTGTGCTAGGATGAAAAGACAACAAAGTATGAATGGTCATAATTTAGTGGGCTCCTGGGTAAATTTGTATTTCATTCCGATTATTGAGTGCATTCCCTAATTGCAGCAATAAAAAGGAATAGTCCATCTTCTAAATGCGAGCAGTGGCGCTGATTGTTATTTAATTAGTTGATTCCAGTGGTCGAGGGGTGAGCTTGGAATTACAATTGCAGCTTGTATTATTTCACTGAGATTGCAGAATTAATTAGGAGAACAATGAGATCCTTCATTGTTGGCATCTTAAGAACTTGTGACAATGATTTTAAAAGTGAAGGAGTAACAAAAGGCCACGCTGGAGTTTTCTCCTGACACATGGAGAGAGACCAGGAGGCTGCAGTTCCCCCATCTCCTCTTTCCTCCTCCACTGCCCTTCCCCATTCTAAAAGCCTTTCAGGCAAAACCATCAGGAAAGACAAGGTAATTTAAAGTCAAACTTGAGTTGCTGATGTGGGTTAATTCCTAAGTATCATGGAAAAATAGCCCGTGGTGTTCATTGTCACACGGTATAATTGAAACCCAGAGCAGATATTTATGTGGCTTATCAGACTTTTTACGAACTTGTAAGTGTAAAAGCATAAATGAAATAGAAAGTTATAAGTTCTCATGCTTCAGGACATGACCTAACTTCGGCTTAATGAGAGCTGAGCAGAGACTTAACCTCAGGACAAGCTCTTTCTCTCCTCAGCCTCTGCACTTTCTTCTCAAGTACTTGGTGCTGGCTGAGAGCCAGAGCAGGGAGACCTCTGGAACATCCCAAGGGAAGCTGGGTCCAAGCTGGGAAGTTCTCCTCAGTGCTCTGTTGGCCCTCCAGGAATCTCACTGTGATGGTTTTGTCCAACTGAGGAAAAATCAGGAAAACCCCGTGTTCCATTCTCATTGTTGGCTGGGGATGGGTTGCATCCATGTCGGAATATTGGTCAAGTAAAATAGGTCTGTCTCACTCCTGCCATCGTCCAGACACCCTGCTGGGGAATGCAGGAGAATGGGAAAGTGTATTTCCCTTAGGGCTCCTAATGACCCCCAAAAGAATCAGGGCAATTTGCAAGTGCAGCCATGAAAGTGGTGGGCAAGAGGCATTGAGGCTTTGCTCTGAAAATGTTGGCTTTATTACTGTTTTTCTCTTTTTTCTAAAAAAAATTATTGGAAATGTGTTTCATATAATGGCCTTTGTTGTGATGTGACTTTTATTGTAGCTGACTGAGTATTTGTGGGGCTATTACAGCCTTGCAGTGGAAGAAAATATGAAACATGTTCTCTCAAAGTGCACGGGGGGAGGCATTATTATGTTAAAATAACCATCTTTCCTGACCAAACTTGGCCTTATTTTTCCTGGGTGCTCTGCAGAGAGTTGTACCTTTCTTGTCTATATCTTTGTATTGTCAGGATTGATTTTTCAGAGGGAGAGATCTCCATAAGCTGAGTGTTGCCCACTCTTTCCTTTTTGGGAGCATGAGATTGGATTTTTTGTTTTTTTCCTCTCATTTTGTGTGAGTTTGTGTTGATTGGAAGTACTCTGAGGTAGACTCCTTTCCTCCTGGATTTTTGGGAATGTGCAGGACCCATCTAAGATGAAGGGGAGCTTGTGAAAAGTTGGTGTGTGCAGTGAAGCAGCTGCTCCTGCATCAAGGTTTTTGTGTCCCAGTCTGTTCCCTTGGGACTCTCTGAGGCAGCCCATGGAGCTGGGAACCCACTGGGAATCCCTCTGCCTGCTCTGTAGGCACCAAGGTGGGCAGTGCTGAACGGAGCAAGATGGAAAATGGTCTGACATGGTAAATATTCACATATTCAGGGTGCTCCTTGGTGGATATTTGACTTTATCTGCTTAACATCAGGTGGAAATGCATCCCCAGCCCTCCCAACTGCCAGCCCTTCTTCCCCTCCTGTGTCCATCTCCTGCATTCCCCTTCCCTCTCCTTGGCATGGCTGAGCTCTCCTGCTCCCAGCTCATCCCAGGGGCTGTATTTCAGCTGCCTGCAAGACCTCTTCCCCTCTGGCTGTGCTTCAGCTGAGCTTTTAGCCAGGCATGAGTAACTGCCTATGTCTCAGCGTGGGCAGGAGCCTAATGAAGGAGAGCTGAGCCAGGGCCTGAGCTGGGAGTGCAGGTTTTTGGGAGATGGAGGAAGTGAGGCTGAGGATGAGGGGGTAATGTTTGGGGCAGGAATGGGGTAGAATGGTGTGGGATTCTTGGAAAGGGAGAGGGAAGGGCTGAGCAATGGCAGGACACCTGAGGAGCCTTTGGGCAGGGTGGCACACAGAGGAGACTGTTCAAGAGCTGGTGGGAGGGTTTGGGCAGAACTCTCCCTGTCAGGTCTGGCATTTTCTCAGTGTCTTGGCAAACTGCAAAATCTCCTGAGCCTAAACTGGGGTCTGGGAACCAGGGAGAGCGAGTGTGTGTATGGGCAGGGAGAGGGAAGGGGCTGCCTGGGGTGAGGGCACAGCAATGGGGAGGGAAAAGGACAGAGAGAATACAAATCCCCCCATCCCCACTGCCTTTGATGCTTAAGTTCTTTTTGCCACAGCAGAAGGAAGAAGCTCATTGCATCAGTTTCTTCTCTTTACTCAAAATTGGTTGAAGAACAGAGCAAAATAGTTTGCAGTGTCTGCTCTTTGTAGCCTGGCTTCCCCCTTCTCCTGTCCTTCACTTCCCAACCCATTTTCCTCCCTTAGCTTTTTCCTGTACCTGACAAGAAAACGTCTCCTCTCCCTCATCACAAGCACCTTTTCTTTCTCCATTCCCTGATTTTTCTCTTCTCCAGAACATCTCTAATCTCTCTTCCTGCACTGATAACTGAAATGAGTTCTGTTCCCCAGCCAGCAAGAGCTCATCTTGGACAGGGCTGAAGGGCAGCTTTGCCCAGGCTCTGACTGACAGGGGATCTTTGGGATATTGTGGGCTGTGTTGAAATATTTCCCTCTTTCTCCCTCCCTTCCCTTGGGAGTTTGCCACCTGCAGGAGAAAGGGCAAGCAGGCTTCATTCCCAGAGTGCAGAGAGCCAGGAGAAGGAGACATTAACCTGATAAGGGCATGGGTGAGATCAGCCTTGCTGGGCTTTGGTGGTCATGAGTCCCTCAGCCAGGAGCTGTGGAGAGAAAGAAACCCCAGGGGAGAGTGAGGAGAACTGGAGAGGTGAGGAAAAGAGAGCAGCAAGGAGGAGAAAAAATAAAGAATGGCACCCTGGAGATCTGGAGAAGAGCCAGAAAGAACAGGGTACAAAATACCAGGGAGCTGACAGTTAATTTACAGTCTCCAGGGGAAGAGAAAGGGAAAAGAAAAGGGAAAAAATGTCTTTGTTGTGAAGAAGCAAATGATACAGAAGAGAGTCTTTGGCGATGTGGAAATATGTGGCATCTTCCTGACTCCTGGGGTTTCTCCTCGTCCTAATGCAGTAGTCCTAAGTGTCCTAGTCAAGGCAAATTACATCTTCCTGAGGATCTGAGGGAAATCCTTTTCCAGGAGCTTTCCCCTGTCACCACGGGGAGGTTCTGGGTTGGACAAAGGTGATGGAAGAAATACCAGAGCTGAACTGCCCCCTGAGCAAAGGCTGCTCCCAGTTAGAGTGTGAAGCTGGGACTTGGGGTGTCTGGTTTTGGCACAGATTGGATTGGAAGGGGATCAAAGGGTGTCATTGTGGTTTCTTGTTTCTGTGTCTGCTGCCCCCAGAAAGGGCAGCACTTTGCCCTCTGGTCTGGTTCCAAGCATTGCCTGGTGCCATTTTCTCCTCCCACAACAGAGTTCCTGCATTTGCAGAGACTTTGCCCAAATACTCTTCAGGGTGTCTGTTCCTCAAGGAAACACTGGGATTTGTGCTTGCTGACTTCAGAGCTAAGGTTGACTTTTTTACCAGTGCATTGATCGAGTTCAGGTTTTGAGGGATAAAATGGAGCTTGTGAATCCAGAGATGGGAAACCTTGTGTTCTTCCTGAAGGTGACAAACGTCCCCAGGAGCAAGAAGCTTAAAGACAAGCTGTGCTGAAGGGGAACAGGAGAGCAACTCTAAGAAATGCTGTTTCTTTGTCCTTTGAGTTGAGAGCTCCCCACGGCTCCGAGCTGGAGCTGTTGGAATGAGCAATCCGTGAGGGATATGAGGATGTCCCTGCTCTTCCTACCACGAAAGCCTTGCTGGCATTTACCAACAACTGCTCCAGCAGTGCCTGTCTCTCCAAAGGCTCCCTGGCAGCTGGAGCTGTGGTCTGTGCTGTGGGATCAGTGCTCCCTGCTGAGGTGCCACCTGCTCCAGCCTCCTCTGCCCAGGACCTGCTGCACAGAATCCCTTCCTGCCTCCTCAGCCCCACCTCCCAGCCCTCTGGGACCACCAGCTGCTCTTGGGTTCATGTCAGCACACGTGGCCCTTCAAAGCCAGCGTGTCCCCCTTCACTGTAATTGCCACTTGCTGAATAATTCACAGATTCTGTATTTTTGGCTCAGATGCAGTGTCCTTTCCTGGAAGAATCCTCATTGAGGTTATAGGATGCTTTGGGCTGGCTGAAGTCGTGGTACTAGAGAAAGGCTGGGATGTAGTGGAGCTTCAGTTTGCTCAGTGCTGAGACTTGGGAGTTTGAGCAGCACAGAGGACGTGTCCAGGTAGTTCATTTGCTGGCCCATCAGCCACTGTCTCCCTTGACAGGAATATAGATGCAATGGTTCTTTTTCACTCTGTCTGAAATAGCTTTGTAATAACAGTAGGAGTTGGAGAGGCATTTTTATTGATTAAACAATTGAGGCTATTTGTCTTTACAAAACCAAAAATATTGAGGTGTCTTTTTCTTCCTACATATACATTATAAACATTTATTATATGCAGCAGTCTCTGTAATCAAGCTGATGTTTATGATGGACTGGTTTATAATGCTGGATTGAGACAGTATAATGGGAACTGAAGTGCAAAGGAAACCTGATGTCAATATGCTGAATAACAAGGTCTGGGGTTGAGGCAGCCTCCGAAGGGAGGCAGGAAGGCCAGGAACTGGCTTCTTGCAGGAGATGTGTGATGGCTGAAGGATTGGTTTTGCATATCTGCTCCTGTGCTGTCTCCCAGCAGTGCACTGGTGATTGCTGAGGTATTCCTTTGATCAAACTCTGTTTCAGCTATTGGAAAATTTGTAGCTGTGTCTTTCTCTTGACCCTTCCCGTGACTGCAGAGTGTCTGTGTTTCCCTGAGGCTGAGCAGGAACCATCCGTGGTGTGTGTGGCTGTGCAGAGGAAGGGCATCTTGGATGCTCCCAGCTTCAGCTGCTCTGCTTTTGGCACACAAATCCTCCCTTTTTAGGGGCTTTCTCTGCCCTCCCCTTCTTGGCTTTATCAGTTTCTGGGTGGTGATGCACCAGTCCCAGAGCATAGATACAAATCTCATCTTTTTATTTGTGTGTCTGTACCAGCTTGTGTGTAACTGAGCCCTTGGGAATTATCTCTGACTGCTTTTACTCTTACAGATTTCCTTCTAATCTTTCCTTTTTCTTCCCTTTCTCCACGTGGTCCCCTCAGCCTTTATCTGCAGACACGAACATGTGTGTGTTGCAGCTTTTAGGCACGTGTGAACTTTCTGAGGTCAGACACTGAGTGTGGTTTGTGTAACTTTTCCTGCTGACAGCATGAAAGCTCTCCTTGCTGCGTGTCTGACTCGATCCAAAAGGCTGGCAAAAATTGGGGCTTATTTTGTGTTGGCAATAGCCAGGGTCCTTCAGTGGGCTGTGTTTTTCCTTGGTTTCACACTTGCAGTCTCCCATACCTGCCTTTCCAGGCAAGGAAATGCAGTCTGGGAAGGGATCTGAGCCTTACCAAGAGGGGAGTGAGTGAGTGGTTTGTCCAGACGGGAGTGAAGCAGCTTGAATTTGGCTGAATTATTAAGTGATCATTTAAATTTCAACACCTGATGCTGAGTTGTTTGTGCTGGTTCTTTAGGAAGCTGTGGCATACGGATTGGAGGGAAACCAGTTCAGCAAGAAATGCCTTTGTAGGTGTGTTTGTTTATATGGTATCTTGGGTGCACAATATGTCTGTGTATGCCACAGCCACCTTCATCTTGAAGGAGTGGAGGGCTTGGCTGAAAACACTGTGTGTGGCACATATGTACACGTTGCTCTGTTCTCTCCGTGTGATGTGTTGAAGGAATGTTGGATTTAAGCCTAGACAGGGACCTTATGAGCCTGCAATCACAGGTACCTGCCTTGGGAACTCTTAACAGGCTCCACCTCAAAACTGCTCTTGGGTTTTTCCCTCTGCTGATTTTTGGGAAGGCAGTTTTAGATCCTTGCTGCTCTGATGGATGGGAATGCCTTCAGAATGGCAGAGAAATTAATTTAGGACTTGCTTGGCCCCATTAGGAGTTGTTACATTAATATTCTTGGCCATCGACAGTCATAGAGGGGAGTTGTCCCATGAGTAATTTAGCCTGGAATTGTGCATCACAGCACGTGGATGGACGAGCCTCCTCGGGTTGGGTTTTGCTTGAGAGTCCCTTTCAGCCCAAAGTTAAAAGGTGCCCTTGTCACTGCAGCATTGCAGGGGGTGATTTACATTTCCATACATTCCCCCCCTTCAGATGGACTTGTCAAACTTTGCCAGGTTAAAATGATAATGAAGAAAACCAAATACAATGGGTAAGAAAGAAAAGGTATCTTGTGAAAAATGGTCTTTAATGGAAAACGTCCTTTTTGATGTGACAGTCTTGTGTGTGTGAAGTAAATATCACAGCTTTGATTTTCCCATGATTTAAAAACAATCATCTCTGTTGTGTCCTAGAAGGGAGGAAAGGAAATGATGGCAGTAGAAATAAAGTGGAATATTTGCTGCTTTGATTGGAAGTTGTCTGACCTCTCAGAGGGCACTTTTGTCCCTCAGTTTCTTCTGAGCTGAGTCAGCCCTTGCCCTGTTTTCTCATCTCTTGTATTCATTGAGTGGAGCACAAGAAAAATAGGATGATTTAACTGGTATATGTGTGTGGAGGGTTCACTGAGTCTTCTTTATTCCACTCTGGTATTCCTTGATTCTAGTCTTGCCATATCTGCCTTAATTGGGTGCTGCAACAGTTATGTATGTTAAAATAAATGAACTTTTTACTGCAAAATAGGAAAAGAAGAGAGACAGATGATCCCTCAGCAACAGCTGTTTGGAGAAAGAATCCCACAGAAGCTGCTTCCTTTGCTAATTAGAAATCTGCTTTCCTTTAGGAAGGATAACGTTTACGTTCTTGACTCCTGTTCTTGCTTCTAATTACTTCTTGGAGAAATGAATAAAGACACTTTCATATGTTTTACTCAGAGTTGCTGAGGCAGAGAATGCTGCATGGAAGTGTCTTTTGGAGATGGGATGGAAGACAAGAGAAGGAAATGCAGGTGTCAGTTGGCACTTTGAGGAAAGGGGGGGTCGTGCTTGTTCCAGCAAGAGCTGCAGCAGCGCTGGGTGAGAGGCAGAGGGGAAGCTCAAAGTGGAACCTTCTGGGTCTCTGGGGAAACTCTGTCCCCCTGCAAATTCCAGCCTTCTCACACAGGGGTTTCTGTGCCTAATTTAAGGAAAAAAAGAGCTGTGTTTGTTGCAGGAGTTGTGCCCAGCCAGGGGAGCAGGAGGGATGCTGGGCAGAGGACCCTGGTCCTCTTGGAGGGGATGCAGGACAGAGGTTTAAGGAAGAGCAAGCAGACATCCAACTCCTCATGCCTGAAGTTGGCTTTGGGTTTACAGAAGTGTTATTAGAACTGACATAAGTACTCAAAAGGGACATTATTTGCAACGTCTCAATTGTGACAAGAGAAACCGAGACCCGCTGTTTAAAGTTTCATAAATTGTGAAGAAGTTTCCTTTTACCAAGAAGACAAATTGCTCGACCGAGCCAGCAGGACACGAGCCAGCTCCTGAGTCACGACCTCAGGCAACTTATCAGGCAAATTAACCTTATAAAAGGATAATTTGAGGAATGAGATGTGCCCTAAATAATCACCAGAGACCCTCTTAAGAACCCACCCACCCAAACGAAGAGAGCGATTGAGGGCTAATTAATGCAACAAGACAATTATTAACTGAAAGACGATAAGATGCTAATTAAGAAGAGAACTATGTGACTTGTAGCCAATGAACACCGAGCTCCTTGTTTGCTAAAATGCATAAATAGTTACAATCTTTGTTAGTTGGAGTGTGGGTGTCAGGAGGGGCGACTCCCTGAAATTACAGGGTTAGAGAACTTTTATTTTCCCAACAGTTTTGGTGACAAAATCAGGAAATTGTAGGAGGTTTCAAACAGGGGGTGGGTGGCAGGGAAGTGAAGGTGTGGCAGGTCTGTGGGAGGGAGGAAGGTGAGTCACAGGAAGGCTCCACAACCTGTGCTGTGCAGGGGCTCCAGCTCGGATTTCTCCTTCCTCCCCTGGACCACAAGGCTTGTTTCTGAAGAAGGAAACACGTGGAAAAAAGCCCAGAAAGCTCCATATCTAATTGTCACAGCTTACAGTGGGAATTAACTATGGAAACCACTTTTGGGTTCTGGCTTAGTGATTGCAAGACAGAGGGGGGGATCCACTTGTGCTGTTTGATGTTTGGTGAATAGAGCAGCTTCTATCAAGAGGCATTCAGTAAATTCATCACAAAACAAGTGCTTAGAAAAATGGGATGCTAAAGCTAAAATTCTAGAAAAGAGTAAACGTGCTGGTTTGACACTTTGTGAGAAACACGCTTTGACTGTTTGCCAAGAAGGAAGGATTTTGTTTTGAAATGTGCCTCATCTTTTTATTAAGGTTGTAAATATTGAATTTGGAACAAAGAGTTTTATTCAGGCTGAAACAAAGAATTCTGCCTTTTCCCCAGTAGCTGGTGAAGGTTGTCTCCTCCAGGCTGGAAAAACTGCTTCTGCTGGGTGTGTTGGAGTGCAATGGGTGGTGATTTAAGCCAAGCCTTTCTCTGTCTTTGCTGAACTTTTTAAAGCCTTGAGCAGGTGTTAGTTTGCAATCCAGCAATTCAATTACTCTGGGCAATAAATTTCAAGGTAAATGTTGAAAGCTCCATCAGTTGGAGCACCAATGTTTTTCTTTTTTCTCCCAGTTTTCAAGGTAGTACCATCAGCAGTGGAAGTAATGAAGCCTGGTTTCCTATGAATTTCTTTCTCATGGTTGGATTCTTTGATAACTAAATAATTTTGAGCTTTGACTGAGTGCCCCAGCCACAGAAAAAGCTGCCTTGTGTGTAAATTCTCTAATAAGAAGTGAGCTTGCATTGCATCTCTGAGGATGCTGAGAGCCTGGATATTGTCTTCTTGCTGCTCTTGTGAAACTGGGAGTGTTTGAGGGAGCTGGCTCTGTCCAATGTGCTGCAGGTGGATTCATCTGTGGATGTGGGAGGCTTGTTTCCATAGGAAAGCAGGTTAGAAATATAGCTGGGTAAAGAACATTTTGGAAGACAGACCTGGTGGAGTCACTGACACCATTTCTGGACTCTGAGAGGAGGAAGGAGAATGTTTTCTTCTGGGAATGTGTGAATAAACATGTCCCTTAGCACGGTGACAAACAGGACTTGACATGCAGGGTGGGGAAGCGTGGTACTTAAATTAAAACTGCTCGTTTACCATGACCAGTGGATGGGATTGAAATGCTTTGGCTCCTGTGTTTGGTACCATAGCTGCAGTTACCACAGGATTAGTTAAATTGCACTCAGCATTAAAAAAAATAAAAAGATCAATTTCTTCACTGTAGACACAGTCACCCTAAAATCTCTTTATCTTTTTTTGGTGTCGGTAATTTCGAGGAGTGTGCTTAAATAAAAGCACTGATGAGAAGTGCTTGTGTGTCTGGGCAAGAAGGAGGAAAAGGAGTGAAAAATGTGTTTCACCTCTTGCCTTAGAGCCCTACAAACGAGCTCCCATCTGCTGAGCCTGTGCTTTGGCAGCTGAATTCCCCCAGCCCTAAATGGGATGGGGATGATGTTCTCCAGCTTTGACCTGCAGCATCCAATGGAGGAGTGAAAATCAGGGGGGGCAAAATTCCAGGACAGTGCCAAATCTTTCTGTACAAGTAACAGCTGATAAGTGAGGATTAACACAGTGGGTTAAATGAACTGATGGAGATCTTATTTGTGCAGGGGTTTGCCTCAAGTCTTTGAGCCCTTTCTGGAGGGAGTAGCTGTGGAGGGACAGACATGTTCAGAAATTAGCAGTGACTTTGAAGCAGAATAGATGATTAATGGGAATTTATTGCTGGTGATGGACAAATGAAGCACCTCCAGCTTTCTTGGGAGTGATGTTCAGTTTTGTTTTCTCCAGTAAATGCCTATGGCCACTCAAACTTTTCTAAGAACAACTGGAGGTAAGGAGAAGGGAGAGAAGGGAAGAGCTGGCCCCTCTCGGCCTGATTTATGATCTACCTCTTTTGTAACAAGATTCCCAGTGTTGTAAAATATTAAATACATCCTTATATTCAATATCACATTTTGATACATTTCATGCCTCATTTGCTACTGGAGTCAAGGACAACTTCACATTTTTCATGGCACGAGGCCCAGATTTGTCTATTTATTTATTTTTAATCACTACATTTTTCTCTTTTTTATACCTGTATCACTTTGAATTAAATCTTGGCAACCATAGCAACCTATTCCACTGGGTGGATCCAGGTCTCCAGCACGTGGGAACTTTTTGGCTTGCCTTATTCCCCCCAGGCTGCTGTGCAGTCACCATCCATAGGATCATGGTTAGCAGGGAATGGGTGAGAGGTGGTTTTGTGCTGAATTTTAGACTGAGGCAGCAGCTCTGTCCCCAGTTTTTAAACAAAAGGCTATTTTATTTAACAGCTCACGTGATAAAATGAGGGGGATTAAGTGGGATTTGCTGCCACAGTTAAAGGAAGATGCACATGGCTCGTGCTAGGTAGGAAGGGGTTGGTATTTGTGCCTTGATCCATGTGGGAGTTTTTTGTTTATTGCTTTTCACGTTGGGGGAAAACAAATGAATCCTTTTGCCTTCTGTAAGGAGCCAGGGGCTCTGCTGCTGCAGGTAAGGATGGCAGGAAAGGAGGGAGGGATGGCAGCTTGGGGTGCAGCAGAGCTTGTGCTGGATCACAGCATGGATTCCACCCTATTCCAGCTGTGGAATGTGGAATCCATCCTGTTAAATTCCCCTGTTAGGCCAAGGAGTTTCTACAGGACTGCTTTAACAGCTGAGTGGGACGTGTGTGGTGGCCAGGGTTAGATTTTCTGGGGAGGGCTCATTTCTCTCACATGTACCTTGCCCTGGATCCATCCCACTCACCTGCACTGAGGTGGCTCATCTCCTTAAATCAACAGAGAGGAATTGGACTGTGTTCCCTCTGAGGTGATATCTCAGATGTGACTCATTCTCCCGGGCTCAGGATGTCTTTCTCTTTTTACAAAATCCTATTTTTTTCTTCCTACTGCCAAGGTGACTCCAGTTTTTTTATCTAAGAAAGTACAGTAAGAGCCACTTCCAAGTAACTGGAGCTCAAGGAACTCTGCCTAGAACTAAACCAGACGGTTTTGAAAAGTGAGAGTAATTAGAAACTGTAATATCTCCCCCAAGGCTTGTGGTCAATTATCCATGAATGGCAACTTTAGCTTGTGATTGGATGCTTTTCCTGAAAGATGTGGCTTAGCTGGAGTTGGAATGAACTCAAGAAGGCCCATGGCTGGTTGTTTTGGAAGGGGGCCTGGACAACCACAGGGTTCCTCACTGATCTGTAAGTGGGAGCTGGTTTAGCAAAGGAATCCAGCATTCACAGAATGTTTTTTTCAAGGAGCTCTTTTGAACAGCTCCAGCTTTGCCACTGAAGCCAAATTCCTGAAAGAATGACCATGAGACTCAGAAGAGTTTGTCTGGGTGGAAAATTTTACAGCTAATCTGCTGCTGGTGCTGCCCTTCTGGCCCTCAATTGCTCACATCTCCTTTCAGAAGTGGTCAGGACCCAGAAATTAAACCTTTCATGTTTAAGTGGTGACATAATGGGCAGCCTTTGGGGACAGGTCATCTCGTCACCCTAAATGAGTGACTCTGAAGCTTCTGTCCTTTGTGAAGGAGTTTGTGAGAGATGAGTTTCACAAATGACAAACAAACAGATTTTCTCCCTAGGAGAGCTTGTATCTGAACTGGAAAACTTCTAAGACTTTGGATCAAAAAAAGCTTCAAAGCCCTTTTTTATCAACAGGAGTCGGGGGCCTTAGTTGAGGGGCTCTTAAAAATCCCACTAGGTGCTTATCTGCCTCTTTTGGTGCTTGATATCCTTTGAAAATCTGTCCCAAAAGTACTTGAATCACTCCTGAAAATGGAATTTACACTTCTAAATTACCTGGTTGCCTGAAAACACGTCCATAGCGTTGCCTTTTCCTAATTGCCACATCAATTAAAAGCCTTTCTGCATCTTGCTGCCAGCAGCCCCTTGTGTATGGTGGGGAGTGCAGGAGTTTCACCCAGGCTGCTTTTTATGATCCCCATTCTTTGGAAATGAAACAAAATTTAGTGAGGGAACCTGTCTTTGTTCCCCTCCTTCCCATACAGCAAACTAATTGAAAACAACATGAATGTTAATGATGCATTTCGCATTTGGAAGTTAGAGGGGTGATTAATACATTGTACATTGTATATTAACACCTTCTCAGGGGCATAATGAAGACAAAATATATGCTCTGAGACGAGGCTGCTTATTTCACATTGTGTTTCCTGTGTTCCACCATCCCTTTCCACGTTGAAATACAAGCTTTCCAATCCAGAGGGTTTTGCTTCAAAGCATAATTTTAAATCAATCAATAAACTTTTATGTCTTAATCTTTTTTCCACCCCCCTTCCCCTTTTGATTGGGTAGCTGGAACAAAACACAGAGGGAATGGAATCTGAGGAAGGCAGGGGAGGGGAGAGAAAGGCTGAGAGAGGGTGTTGTGAAAGGCCAGAGATGTGACACGTTCCTGAAGCTGTCACCTCTTGGTGGAAATGATCTCCTGTTGGAGGAAGGCTGACAAAAGGCAACCTCAGAGTCCAGGGAAAGCTTTTTCCCCTCCCCTCCTTGACCGATGGCTCCAGAATCCTTGTGATGCTTTTTTTTTTTATAATTATTGTGATAAATGGCTCTTGTGAAGTGTCTGGCCTGGCTGGAGGCCAAAGCTTTTGATTAATCTGTGAGGCACTGAGTGCATCCATGTGACGGGCAGAGATCAGTCTCCTCTGTCCCAGTTGGCACTGGGATGACAAGGGCTGTCTTAACTGGGCTGCTGTGACCTGTGACTGCACCATCTGTGCCCGTGGCTTCTCTGTGGATGCTCCTCGCCCTTCCAAGGCATGTCACCTTCCAGGGTTAAGCTGGGATTTGGGAACTGTTGTTCCTCAGCCTTGCTGTTGGGCTGTCCCAGCTTCTTGTCTGTGTTACATTCCTCCCTGGGAGGGTGGGCAGGCCCTGGCACAGGGTGCCCAGAGAAGCTGTGGCTGCCCCATCCCTGGAAGGGTCCAAGGCCAGGTTGGAGCAACCTGGGATAGTGGAAGGTGTGGATGGAGTGGGACTGGATGATCTTCAAGGTCCCTTCCAACCCAAACCATTCTGGGAGTCTGTGATATTGATATTCTTCTCTTGCTTTCTGTGGGTTTGGAGGATTGTTAACTTTTTGTGTGACTTTGTGTCGTGACCCTGGAGTTGTTCACTCAGTTTGTGGTTTTGGCTGGGGTTGTTTATGATGGCCAGGGATGTGATTTTTTATTTTTTTTTTGTAATAAAGTGTAGCTCTGGTTCAGATGTGCTCAGATAAACACATGGAATCCATTGCACTTCTCATAAATCTCATAAATCTTCAGGGTCAGTGAAGCTGTAACCTGGGAAAGCCTCTTAAACCCTTCAGGTGGGAAGGCAGGACATTGGTGTTCCTTGCCTTACGTACCAGATGTTGAAGGAGAAGTGAGCTGGTCCACAACCCCATGATGGATACAAACCTCAGCATCAGGCTGAAGGGTTTTTCCAGCCAGACCTGGATCTGAAATGTCCAACCCACAGCTCCTGCAAGTCCCTGTGGCCTCCATCCTTGGGCAGGCAGGATGTTTGCTCTTCCCATGGTCTCACGGACTTCCCAAGGACCACAAAGGCTGATGGGCACCTGCACATTTTCATCCCTCAGAGTGTTAAGCTCTGGGAAATGACTGTTTAGCACAACTCAGCCCTTGTGCTGGAATGTTGTTGTCGTGGGTGGAAGCGTGTGGTGGTGGCTGATTGTGTAACTCCAGGAAGGGGAAGGCGATCACGGGAGCTCTAACACGTCTATAATTAAGGACAACAAATAGCTGCAAAACAACAAACACTTTTAAACGCCCGTTCTTGGCCACAACTGAATTATTTTTCTCCTTTAGCAAAGTCATTAAAAGGGAAAGGCAGGGGGGTGGGGGAGAACACGTAGGTATCAATCCGCTCTGTGTGTTTGAAACCTTTTTTGGAGTGGTTTTTTTTTTTTCTTGATGAATGGAAATTAAAGTCTGAGAATGGGTAGAAAGTCCCGGTGAGAATGGCTGAGCTCCTTCAGGCTGTAGGCAGCCTCCTATTAATAGCATCTGGCACTGCTATTCCCACTGGTTGGATAAAGAACCCCAGTTCTGATGTGTTTTTCCAAGGGGGAGGGGTGGAATCAACCCTGAGTAATTACTGTTTTGCAAGTTGAGTATTTATCGACTTTGTGAATGGTGATGAATGGAAATGTGCTTTATTTATTAAAACGAGTAGAATGACTTTTTTTTCTTTGGGACTTGACATGTTTTTCCTGCCCTTGCTACCTCCTTAACCCTTTGTGTCTGCCATTAAGCCATGTATTTGCATGAAACCAGCTCTGTCTCTGTTTTATCTGAAGTGATAGTGGGCTCGAATTAAGGCCCTTGAGCTTCTTGATGGCCCATCCCACCTGATTTTCTTGGCTCTGTCTCCCTGCCCTAGGAGCTGTATCCTGTGGCTGTGTATGTGATCTCACCCTGCTGTGGCTTGGCTGTATCTTAAACTGCTTCCTTGTTTGGGTCTAATTAATCTTCTATTAGTGCCTCAGCCCAAGAGAGACAGCTACAGATTTTAGTAGTCCAATATAGAAAGATGTGAAATTTAGAGTGATGTTACCCAGAAAAGCCATGTAATCTTTCAAGTTTGTGTAATAGAACAATTTTATTCTCCTTCTGCAATTCCCAGGCCAGCTGTGGGGGGAGGCAGGATTTACTGCTGCTCTTCCCTGCCAGGCAGGGTTGTTCCCCTGACCTTCTGCTCCAACAGGCATTGGAACCTGGACATAAATCTGGGGCTATTGCTTCTCCCAGTCATCTTGGTGATCTCACTGCTGCCTTGTGCTCACTGTTGCATATCTGTCTGTCTGCCTGCCTCTTCTCCTGTGCTCACATTCCAGTTTTTTGGGGGTCATGGGGCTGTGTGTCCTTGCTTATCTGCAGCTTGCATGGTGCTGGAGAGACAGAGGAGGGGGAAGGCTGTGCTTTCATAGTTTGGGCAGCTTGTCTGGTGTGGAACCTGGTGTGTCCTGAGCACGACTTGCTGGATCTGGGAACAAGGAGTAACAGGCTGGGGCTGGGTTATGGCTAACTGGAAAATGGAGATGGTGCAGAAACCTCCAGGAGGTGGTGCAGGAGCTGCCAAGGCTTGGGTACCTTCTATATCCTTGAAGTTAATGATTGTTTCCTGTAAGGGAAACCATGTTAAGGGAGGAGGTTTACGGTCCTGCTGCTCCTGATCAAAACCTTCCCAGTCCTTTGGGGATTCTTCACTGCTCTGGAATGGTCTGTGCTGTGCTGCAGCTCTCAAAAGCCTGGAAGGATTGCTGATGGCATTGCTCAGAAGGGATGTTCTGATGGGTACATCAGCAGCTCAAATGTGCTGGAATGGTCAGGCAGGAGCCATAAGTGACTGCCCTTATAACTATTCCCATATGGAAGTTTCTCTTTCACACCCTGATGCAGCAGCACAGCGTAAATCCAAACTGTCATAATCCATAAATGTGAGTCCTCATGTACAGCCCTTTAGCAGAACTGCAAGAGCTGCTTCCAGCCCAATAATTCAGGTGATAAGGAGTCCCCAGGTTCAACTTAGTAATAGCTTGTAATGACTCCCAGGAAGTGATTCCAGCATCCATAATCCTCCTGGCTGTAATGCCTGTGAGGAGCCACAGCTGTGGTCAGAAAACTGAATGCAAAGGTGTTGAGGGGGGGCACAGGTACAAATTTGGGGAGGGGGACCTTTGAGGAGATGGTTCTTATCATGGAGTGTGTGGGAGACAGCAGTGGAGCAAGGAGGAGGCAAAGGGGACTGTGCTGGTTGAGCAGATAAAGGCTCAGACCTGAATGTCATTTTAGAAACCTGGATCAAAAAAAATTCGACTCAGAGACTGTTGGGACCAGAATGAAGGCTTGGATCAATAGGCTTTGAATGAATTCCTGTAAAAAGGAAGAATTTGGTTTTGACTTTGTAGGCACACTGCAGGAGAATCTAATCCATTGTCCCCAAAGGAGCCGTTCCAGCCCTCCTCTCATCGAGGTACTCAGGGATTTTAATACCTGCCAGGTTTTAGGAGTGTTGGAAAAGAAAAAAAAAAGGTAGAGAAGAGGCGGAAATTAAACCACAAATGTTCACAATAAAATTGTGATAGAAATGGAGGTGGACAGGGAAGAACAGAGCATCTGAATCCAGTCTCAGCAAACCAGGAACTTCCCAGGGCATTTTTTGGCTGTTCTCAAGCCTCCTGCCTGTGTGCTGCAGAAAGCTGAAGGCAATCTGGTGTTGGGGTTTTGGCACATTTTGGTGTCAAGCCCTGTGATTCCCATCCAGGCAAATGATTGGATGCCCCCACCTTTTGAAATAAGAGTTGTCTGAGCCTTAAATCTGGGCACAAAAGTGAGTTTTCCCAGTGCATGCCCAAATGTTTTTGCCTTTGCCCTTATCAAATCAAGCTTCTACAAGCTTATTTTCTGCAAACAAACAGATTTTCCACCTTGAAGCTGCTCTCTGTGTGTGTATATATGAGAAACTTCCCTTTTTTTCATAGTGATAATTCATTTTTCACTGGAGTTTCTTGGCTCTTGCTCCCAAATCTCCTTACAGAGGGAGGTATGACCTTGTCAGTGTGTGTGCATGTGTTGCTGTGTGCCCTGAGAAGGAGCTGAAGGCATCTTCTCTTCTTGTAGCTGGTAAGAAATTACTGCAAGCAACCTTTGAGTCCCTATTGAGACTTCCAGGGAAGTGTATGGCATAAGTGGAATGGCATTTTGGAAGCACCTTTGGAAAGGTCCATGCAGTACCAAAGCCAGAAGAAATCTAGTAAGGAATACTTTCAGTGTTATAGAGGTGGAAGCAGTGGGAAGAAGAGGCAGGGAGTTATTTAAGGGTAGGGAACAGGGCAGTTGCAGGGCTAAAAATGGATTTCTGGAGTCACAATTGACTAGACCAGACTCACACTGTGTGTGTTGGCTTTTACAGGCTCACTAGAGGCACAAACACATACCCACCCACACAGCTTTAGTCTCAGTTGCTGTGTCAGACGTTGCTGATGGGTGAACCCTGAAAACTCCAGGAGGCAATTTGAGAGGTGTTGCCAAAATTTCCCTGGCTGCTAGTGTAGGAATGCCTGCCCCTTGGGTCTACCAAACTGAGCTGGGAGCCCTTGGAGAAGCATCTGTTATTTTTAGTGGTGGATTTCCTGGGAAGTGGATTCCCCTGTACACCATCAAGCTGTGATGTTGTCCCTTGCATACATTGCCAAAAATAGGAATGAAACCATGACACTCATGCTTCTTCCCCATGAAAATGTAAAAATCTGGGTCACACTTCGGTGAAGCATCTACAGCACACGGGTGAGACTTGATTCTCTTTGTATTTGCCCAAAGCTTGGTTGATCAGGTAATACCGAACCCAAATCATGTCTGAATGCACAGGTAATGCTTTGATTTTTTTTTCTTGGATCTTCTGGACTCTACAGAGTCCTGATACTGGGAGGTGCAAAGTTGAAAGAAGTTTTCTAGCTCCATTTCATGAAATCTTGTCAGAGGTAGGTTTTGTTGGTTTGTCGTCTTGGTTTTTATTGGGAGGATGGGATGTTTCAGAGCTTCCAGTGTTATCCAGTGACCTCAGTTCAATGTCCTGTCAACCACAGGCTCCCTTTGGGATTCTGGCAAGTTCTTTTGTCTCTCTGGGTCTTGGTTTTCCCTTTTACAAAGTGAAGATGGGTAACTGCCCTGAGGGATGTGAGAAGAAGCAGGATGGGAAGCTGTGCTGAGATGGGGTCCTTGAGTCTGTCACCTTCTGACCCGTTCTGGTGGCAGGAATGGGGTTTATTTGCACATGGCTGTTTGGAGAGGGAGACTTGAATTCCTGTCTAAACCTCAGCCCATTGCTGTGGGACAGCACAGTCCTCAACAGCCTTTGCCACTGAGCTTTGATTCTTTATTTACACATGACAGGAATGAATTGTAGACACAGCGGATGACTAAACAGATTAGTTACCACGTCGTTAATTACCTTCATCCCAGCACTGTTCTGGACGATGCTCTGAGGCAGAACAGTGACCTGATGATACCAGTGCTGTGTTGCTTGTCCTGAGCTGTCAGTGGGAGAATTATTAGAATCACTTCAGCTGGTAAATCACTGGCGACCGCTCTTGTTTGGTGTGAGCGAGAGCATTCCTGTATGAGAAAGCTACCCCACGTAACCCGTTTGGTTTGTGTCAGCAGTGAAACCTTGGAGTGACTTTCACATGTCCTGTCCCACTGTGGAAGGGGAATAGGAATGGCTGAGCTTGCTGCACCCAACAGAAGTCCCTGTGAAACTCAGTGGAGATGAGGATGTTTTAAAAGCTGTTATTTTCTCACTTTACTAAATATTAGGCTCTTCTGTGAGGGCTGGGTATGAACAGAAGGTGTGAAATGTTAATGGCAGCATCTTCTAATGAGCCCAGCACTGCATCGTGAGGGCTGGGCTCTGTTTTGGGTTCCCTTTCTGAGGCACATGGTGGGATTCTTTTGTGCAGGGCCAGGAGCTGGATGTCAGTGATCCTTGTGAGTCCCTTCCAACTCAAGGCATTGTGATTCTAGGACTTTGATTTGCTGTGTGGCTCAAGGCTTATCTTGGCTTGAATGACAGGCCATAATGTTTGGGGACAAGGAGCCTGGAGGATTTCATTTGGAGTGGCTCAAAGAAATGGCAAAGTCCAGCTAGGGAGGGTTCAAGGTATAGGTTCGTTGGGGCTGGAGGGAGGGAAATGCTGTCCAAATGCAGCTGGAGAAAAGCTGCTCCAGGTTTCCAGCCTCTGGGTTATTCCTGGCCAGTGCTAATGATGATATATGAGTCTTACAGAACACTCTTCATCCTGACACCTTCACTAGAGAGGTCTGTAACATTATTCTCACTAGGTACAGGTGATAGAATTAATGCATTAAGGGAGAAAGTTTAGCCAACAGCAGAGCTGGGGAGGAAATCTTGGTGCCCTGAAACACTGTCATGCTTTGACTCATAGGAGCCATTGCCTTTTCCAGCTCCTGGACTTGGCTGGTGCTTTGATTTCTAAATCAAGTCCTGCTGTTTTGGAAGGTCAGCAAGCTTATACCCCTTGTTCATGCATATTTGCTTGTCTGTTGGCTTCCATGAGACCCCACAAAGTGCTCCTACCCCTCTCTCCCAGCATCTGTTGTGGCTGCCAGCGACAAAATCAAACACAAGCTTATCATCATCATCATCTTCCTTCTGCTGAGCAGCTGCTGTGAATAGCACATGCAGTGCTTTAGCTCTCAGGAATTGCTCACAGCCTGGGCAGAGGTGCTGCAACAGTTTTTAGGGTTTTTTGAGGGGATATCAGACTTTCTAAAGCTCTCTGAAAGGGCCTGGAGAAGTGTGAGTCCTATGGCTGTCTGGTTCCAGATACACAGAGATCCCTTATCCTGGCTCAGGGGTTAATCTGGGATATAATCCTTATTTTAATATGGACAAACCAAGTTTAAGGGCTCAATTATATCACTGGGTGAGTCCAGTACACTGGCTGCTCCTGCAATGCATCTCTACTCCTCTCTCCCTCTCTGGATCCTCTCCTAGGGAGCAGAACTTCGTGTCCCTCTATCTTTTCCCTGTTCCCTGCCCTGTGGCTCTCAGTTTTTAGCAGCTGAATCCTGGTTTTTGCACCTTGTGGGGTTTATTTTTCATGTTTTCCTCTCTGCATGTGTCCTGGTTGCACCAACCAGAACTCCTCCCAAGTGTACCTGTCTCTGTCCCTCCTCTTTGGCTGAATCCAACACTGTGCCACCCTCACTCAGGCATGTGTGTTAACTGTGGGTATTTTTTCTCATCCCCCAGACTGAGTTTGGTTCTCTCATCCCTCTGCTCTGCCATGTGCTGTGCAGGCTGGCTCTGGGCATCTCACTTGATTTGCCTCAAGCCATGATTTCTCTCCTTTCTGTAACACCAGTGCTCCTACCCTGGTGTCAGGGGGAATGTGTTGGCCAGGAGGCAGCTGGGCACACAACAAGGAGAGGTGGATCAGCACCAGTGGGAGGAGGACCCTACAGAAAGCCAGAAAAATCCTCCAAATTGGCAGAATCTCCCACTGGGTTGGACAAGAGCATGTGTGGCCCCTGCTTTTGAAGGCTTTGAAGTGCCTAAACTGCTACAGCAGTAATGATGGGAAATACAGATTTTTGGGGGGATTGTTTTTAGGTTTGGTCCCTTCAGTTGCAGGCAGGGGCTGTGGCAGACACGAGGGAATGCTCTGCCCATTCACACTGCCCCCGTGGCATCCTGAGCTGCCTCTCACTGCAGCTTCTCCTGAGGTTGTTCCCTGGACTGTGGCGTCGTGTCACAGCTTGTCCAACATCTCCCAGTTGTCACTTGGAAGGCTGTGTTGGCTCTCTCTTGGGACATTTTTGTTCATTAAGGAGTCTATCATCTGAAGAAGTCACTGGGGTGGAAAGAGCCGTGTGGAAAATCCCTGCCATTTATTTGGAGAGCTAAAGGTCAGCTTGGCAATCGCCCCTATTTAGATAAAATGGGAAACACTCCTGCCCTTGCTGTCTGTGCTTGCTGGACCACTTTTTGGTATTCCAGCGTGCCTGTTGGAGGGAGTGATGGATTGAGGGGACAGTCTAGTGCCTCTTATGTTTCTTGCTAACTCAGAGGCTCTTCTCACATCCCTACCCTATGCTCAGAGACTGCTGCTGCTGAGCACAGGCTGATTAAATGCAACACATTGAAGTTAAAGAGAGCCTGGGATTAACCACTGCAGCTGTGGCTGATAGGATGTGCCACAGCCCAAAATTCCAGTCAGCCTAAAATCAAATTAAAGTTTCCCAGCATGATACTTAAGAAAGGGGGGGTGGAAAAAATAATAAAAAGGAGGTGAAAAAAAAAAACACAAAAAAAAGGCCAAACCAAAAAAAGCCCCCCACAGAGTTCATCTGGTGGATGGAGTTACATTAAGCGAATGGAAATTAAAGGCTTTTCATAGAGATCTTCAGTATAATGATGGAAGACTTTAATTATTTCAAAGTGCCTAAGAAAAGGAACTTGGAATGGTTTTTTGGGGGGGTGAGCTCTCATAAAAATATCTCTTTTCACAAGCGTTTTGAGCTGTTGTTGGGCTGAAAGGCTGCTGTCAGCTCAGAGAGAGGGATGGGAAAATCCTGTGCCCCACATCCTCCCCAGAGACCAATCCCTGCATGAGTGGCAGTCCCTAAGAGAAGGCCAGGGAGCTGCAAGGAACAGCAAAGAACTGAGTGCTGCCAAGCAGCTCCTTTATCAGCCTCCCCAAGGCGTGAAGGATGGAGAGGGCACCTGGCTGGGAACGTGAGGATGTGGGGAATTTGGGCCTCTCTTGGCATTTGAGACTGAAGAGCCAGAGAGAAAGCATCTTCTCTGGGCACCCCTGGGAGATGATCCATTGTAGTCGTTGTGCTGAACTTGTCATTCATCCAATTCTTGCTTGGACAGCCCAGGAATTAATGGGTCTTTGTCTAGACTCCAGGTTGACATCAATTCATGCATCTGGAGACTGTCCATTCTTCCCCTGGGACTTGGATGATCTTCTGCCTCCAGTCTGATCACTTCTAGGCAGAAATGTGGCCTCTTCACACTCTGAATGCTCGGTGCTTTTGTCTTCTTCTCTTCCCCCGATGCCCCTTTCCACATTCACCTCCCCAGGAGAAGGGCCAGGAAGCTGCAGGCAGTGTGGGAGCAGGACTGTAGGGAATCACAGGATCATCTGGAAAGATGGAAAAGCCCTCCAGGATCATGGAGTCTAAGCTGTGCCCCATCCCCACCTTGTCCCCCAGCCCAGAGCACTGAGTGCCATGGCCAGTCCTTCCTTGGACACCTCCAGGGGTGGGGAATCCAAACCTCCCTGGGCAGCCCCTTCCAATGGTTAACAACCCTTTCCAGGAAGAAATTGTTCCTGACCAGAATTCTGTCCCCCAGCCATGGACCTCACTGCACAGCTGCTCCTTGCTGAGCTTCTGCTGGGCTGAGACTGGAGGAGGTTGGTCAAGGCTGATGGAGTTCACATCAAGGAATGGTTTTTAGTTAAAATGCCATGAAAACCAAGCTGCTCTCACTGCTGCAGACACATCCTATGCTCCCAGGCTGTGGGGGAGGATGGCAGTGACGAATGGCAGTGGTTCAGTGAATCTGGGAGTCTTGCCTGGTTCTCCACAGCCCAAGGGTTGTGTCTTACCAGGGATTTCCCATTAAACTTTAGGAAGCCTTTCCTTGCTGTGTCTCTCCCCATGCCTTCCCATGGTCCTGATGTTGATTTGGCTGCGTGGGGCTTTGTGGGGGCCGTGTGTGCCCTACAGTAACTCCCTGTCAGGCTGTATGTTGGATTGTGGCACTGCACTCCTCTGCAGGGAAGCTCTGAGGGTAAACACTGCCAAAGAACTTCATAGCAAAGGGAAAAACAGAACCATCTTGGATAAATAGGTGAGATGGGGAGAACAGCAGGATCCATTCCCAGAGAATGAATTGCACAGCAGTGGAAGGCAGGAACTCATTTCTCCTCCCTGAGGATGGGTGAGGAGGGCAGGTGGCTGGGAAAAAGGCAGCCTTGGTAGCCATGGGGATGGGAGAAGGAGGATGTTTGGAAGTAGGAGTTGGGGTGAAAAGGAAAGGCACACGTGTACCTGGCTGCACCAGGCAGAACAGGAGGGGAGCTGCTTCCCTTTTGAGCACCCTGTCACTGTGAGTGAGCACTGCCAGGCAGCAGGGTCATGGGTGAAGCAGTTCCAAACAGGGAGCTGCTGGGAGAAACATCCACACGACTATCTAGGGAAATGAACGCTGGCTTTAAGAGGCTCCAGTGACTGCAGTCATCCAGGAGAGGGGGAGCAGGCACTGCAACTTCAGAGAGGAGCTTGATCTGAAGGAGCTTTGCGTGTGTTCAGCCCTAATGAGCAGCTCCCTGGAAGTGCTGTCAGGGGAGGTCCTGCAGGACTGTGTATCTGAGGCTGGTCAGAGGCCAGACTTAATCCAGCCCTTCAGTTAATAGCAGATTATGCACTGTTTATTGCTGAGAATGTTGGGTTCTTTGGATTTTTTTTCCCTTGATGTGTCAAAAGCTTTCTGCACCGATCGTTCTTTGCTGCATTTCCTCCCTAAAGCTGCTGCTGGAGGAAAAGGAGCCTGAGCTGAGCACTTGGCCAGGCTCCTGCGTGGTGTCACCGCAGGAATTTGGGCTGTGCATTTAACCATTTCTATCTCCTCTGTCAGCACCCAACCACCCTCCCCCCCATCCCTCCGCCTGTGGTGTCACTGGGTGGAATCAGAATCCTGTCACTTCATGAAGCCTGGGAGCCCCTGCAGACGATGCTCAAGATCAGTGGCTGAAATCCAGGTGTGAAATAGCTTTTCCCTGTGTGTGTGTCATCACAGAAAGGCTGCTCTGGCAGAAGAGCTGTTTGGGTGGAGTGGTGGATGCGGGGAGCTTCCCAAGTGACATTTCTTCAGGGCAAGGACTATTGCTATCCCAGGAACAAGCAGAGTGGTGGCAGTTGGTTTTGTTTTCAATTTAAGGCTCTATTTGCACGCACCAGGCTGCCCTTGTTCTGGTAATAACAAGTGTCTGCACACTGGGGTCACCATCTCGGTGCACTCTTGGAGGATTTGTTGTTGAAACAGCAGCAGTTGTTGGGGGTGGCAGAGAGAAAACGGCCCCCTAATGTTGGTGATTTAATTCTGGAAAAGCAGGATGAGGGTGGAGGGCAGGAAGAGCTGCCCCAGCTCAGGCTGGGGGTCTGACAAGTGACCACCTTCATACCCCTCAGTGTTCTCTGTCCCTCTCCCACCAGCAGTACAGAAACTATATTTGAAAAGGCATAATGTGGAGTTTAGCATTAATAGCTTTACATCTGGGAGCAGGAGAAGATGCAGAGGCTGCCAGGCTGCCATTTGACAGCAGTTAGCAGCAATCAGCTGGGCTGATGGCTACTGGGCAGCTGGAATAGTTTGGAAGCCTGCTGGGCTCAAAACTGGTTCAAAATGAGTTGTGCTGAATCACAACCACTCAAAACGTCCTCTGCCTGGAGTGTGTCTGAGCTGAAGTGAATTCCAGAGGGTGGGAGGAGAAAACCCAAGTGGTTCTTGTGAGCTGGGGAGTTAAGGCAGCCCGAAGTCTAGTTTATGCCTCGTGGCTGAGTTCAATAAGCTCTAATTGATGCTTTTCCCTACATTTGGGGCATGCATAACATCTTTCCCTTGTGGTTTCACTGGTGCCTAATGGGAGTCGAGCTAAACACGCAATCCTTCCCTCTGTGGAGAAGTCTTTCTCTCCTTTTCTAGACTATTATTTCATGAACCTCATAGAAAAAGGTAGTTTCATGAGTCTGCATCCTCCCGAAATTTGATTTGGAACTGGCCATTGTATTCCAAACTAAATAGGGATGGCAACATCAACGAGCATTGAAAGCTCCATCGTGTAAGCCTTGTTTGCTCAGCTATTGAGCCCAAACCAAAAGGTGCCTGGATCAGAAAGAGCAAATTCAGGATGTCAGATGTCTGAGTCCTGTTGGCTCATCTGGCCAGACAGGCTGTGAATTTGGGCTTTAGGGTAACAGCCACATTAGAATGTGGTGCTGGGGTTTGGATGGATTATAGGTCAAGATGCAAACAATAAAGTTGGGCTTAGCCTGGTTAATGAGGACAATTTATGACATGGCTGGAAGAGAATGATGTGAGGAGGGTTTTCAGAGTGCTCAGCGTGGGCATAACTTAGTCCCTTTGTACTTCCCTCATTTCAGCAGAATTGATGTTAAGCCAGTGATGAGAACAACTGAAAAGCCAGCTCTGGAAAGGACTGCTCCTTGCTCAGTTTGGAAATTGGATGTCACTGATGAGGATGAGTGCTCTGGGAGCAGTTTGGAGAACGCTGCTAAGTCAAGAGCACAGCCAGCCTGATTATAGCTGACTTGGAGCAGCAGAAAGGCAAGGTGGTCACAATGAATTTGTTCAGTGTGCAAATTTGTTTTTCATCCTGAGGCAGTGTCCTGTGCCTTTGTGGGGCTCTGTGTTACTCTTTGTTAATGAAGTCAAGTGATCTTTGCTGGTTGCACGTGGAACCCCTAGAGAAAGTCCACAGCTGTGGTGTCACTCTTCATCTCGTATCACACTGCAGATAGGAGTAAGGATGGGGTAAAGTCTCCTGAAGTGTCTGTGAGATTTATCCCTGCTTAACTCTTCCCAGTGATGGAAAAATGGAGGCTCCACTTGAGTCCCAGGCTGATTTGGGTTGGAAGGGACCTTAAAGCTCATCTTGTTCCACCCCCTGCCATGGGCAGGGACGCCTTCCACTATCCCAGGCTGCTCAGAATCAGTGATGAAAATCTTTGCTGGGTGTGGGGTTTTACTCAGGGCTTTCCTAAGGGTAGTTTTCACAGCAGTGCAAATCCCATTAGTGCTTTTGGAGATCTCTGCTGGCCTTTAGTGTAGAAGAGCTTGGATCTCTTGCAAGAATGACTCTGTCTGGGCAAGGTCTCTGCAAAGAGAGGGCTTTTGGCTTGCTGAAGGGAGAGATGGTGAATAACTCAGGTGGGACCATGTGTGAAGGCTGGAGCTGGCGCTGGAGCTACCCAGAAACTGTGTATGTGAAGTGGCCAGATATTTGAGAAACAAAGGATATAAACCAGGCACAGAGCAGTTATCTTGAGGCTTATGAAACTTGAGTGGTGCTTTGTACAAAAGCACTTCTTGTATCACCAGGCAAGCTGCTCTGAGCTCATATTCCTTGTGACAAAAAAGGCTCTCCAAGCCTTAAATAAATACATGAAAGGCCATGAGACAGAGGGAAGAGTGTGGTGAGAAATTGAGAGATGCCAGAGCCAAGACTGTGGGGAGAAGTCATGTCTCTTACTGAATTTTCTGTGCTGTTATGAGGGGAAAAGCTGAGGAGCTTTTTGCCAAGGATGTGTGTGTGAAGATTTGTCTGGTCTTCCGCCCAGTGATGTATGACAGGCATGGTAAGAAATTTCCTTTTGTTGGCCAACATTTCCTCTCTTCTGTCCTTTCACCATCACTGCTACAAGGATGCTCCTCCTGCTGAGCCAGAAGGGTGAGGGCTCGTTTCCCACTGAGCTCTTTTTTAGACTATATTGGATTAAATGAAAATCCTGTTCCCTCGGGCTCATGCCCTCTGCAGTGACCCAGGGAGGGAGCTTAGCAAATAGTACCCCCAGAAAACCATTGTACACTTGGGCTTGTCTGGCTGGTATTTGTCTTGTGGCCAGGACTCCCCTCACTTTGCTGCTCCTGAGGTGAGATTTCATGTGTTGGTGCAAAAAGCAGAGGAAAAGTGCCAGAGCTGCCCATTCTGGGGTCTGGGGTGTCTCACCTTGGTAGCACAGGAGCACTGTACCCCTGCTTGATGCTGTCTGGTGTTAAACAGTTAATCAAACACGTATTTTTCTGGTCTGAAATCTCTTTTCTTTTTGTCACTTTTTTTCTACAAGCAGGATTAAAAGCTTCTCTTATGCAAATTAATGCCTTTAAATACAACATCACATACCAGTCTGGACTTTGATTCTGCTTTCCTGTGCGAGACTCTTTATTGCTGGAGGCTCCTCCATTGCTCTTTTGCATCTGGTTGTTGTGTGTAGCTCTACTGTTGCATGTATGAGCATCCCCCAGCTCCTGGGCTTTCCTTCTATACCTTTAGTTTTGCAGTTCCTTGCTCTCTTGTGCAGACTGTTCTCCTCTGCCCCCAAGCTTATCACCCCTGTGCTTTCTTGTTCCTATTTTCAGCTTGGCATCTGTCCTCTTTCCCACCTCCTTTCAAGTGCATATGCTTACTGTCATCCAAATGCACCCCCAACAATTCCTGCTTCATTAAAATATACAAACATCATCTTCAGCCATTCACAAATTCCCTCCTCCTAACCTCAAAGTACAGGTTTTTTTGAGCCTGTATGGATCAAAATGTTCTTTGGGTGATAGATGGGAGATTAATCTATTTGTTTCACTTACAGGTTTGGCAGCTATGAAAAGAAGCAAAACTAGCTTTTTGGCCATAAACCTCTTCTTGAAGGTTGATTTGGTAGAGGCTGCTTTGTTTTCCTTTCTTTTCCCTCTTGAATCTGCCAGGGCCTCTAAGTTAAATAAATAGATTAATCTTCTTTCTGTAGCCCAGAGATCAGGTTGATGCATTTAAGAGCTTTTTCTCCCTCCAGACTTCTGGGATGTTCACAGATCCGATTCATATTTTAGAACTTCCTTCATGTGTAAAGAGACTCGGTGGTGGCAGTAATTCTTCACTAACAGCAAATAGGGCTTCGTGCTCCTTGGATTTCTTTTCTTCTGAGAGAGCTGAAAATTTTCCATCAAAGCATTTTTGATAAAAGGAGACTTTTGTGGGAAAATATCACTCTTTGGAGGGGGTGGGGGGAACAGCCTAAAACCTGAAGGTCTCCTGCAAAAGAGAAAGTTGGTATTTTGCAAGACTGTGAATCTTGAAGGTTGAATTGCTGCGAGCCAAATGGCTGAGAGCAGCTTTCCAAAAGTGTATATCCTTATCAAAACAGATCTGTGAAGAAGTGTGGCAGAACTGGAAAAGTCGTTGCTTTTGAGGAGGGGAAAATAGTTTTCTGAGCAGCTCCATTTTCTGTGGTGAAAGGTTATACACAGACTGTAAGGAGATCTCAGGGAAAGGGGGTTTTGTAGCAGTTCCTTCTGAACACCGTCCCTGGCACATTATAAAGTTGGGATCCTGAGGACTGAGTTTTTCTTCCAGCCTGTGCACTCACATCGTGGCTTAGTGAGAGAGAGTCAGGAAAGTTTGAAGAACTGGAGGTTTAATGCCAGTTGGTGCTTGGCTCTTACACTGCCCAGGAAAAGCTGTTTTGCTAAAATCGTGTGTTGTGTCCCATTTGGGCTGAGCTTGTGTCCAAAAATCAGAAAATAGTTTGGCTTTGAATGGACCTTAAAGACCATCCAGTGCCACCCCCTGCCATGGGCAGGGACACCTCCCACTATCCCAGTTGGATCCAGCCTGGCCTTGGACACTCCCAGGGATGGAGCTGCTTGGGAATCTCATCTGAAAAAACCCACAGTGGTTTGGTCGCTATTGGAACAAAACTAAGACTCCCAAACTCAATTTTTTTATCTGTTTCTCAGTATAACGATGGTTTAAAGCCTTTTTGCTGGTTAAGATTTTTAGGAAGCCAGGGCTCTGACTGTTTTCATTTATTCAGGGACTCACAGGTTTCTCTGTGAGAAGAGACTTGTTGAATAGCTGAGATTCTGCTCACCCAGGAGTGTGCCCAGGCCACCCCAGCTGGAGAGATCAGTTTCCATTTCGCCTTCCCAAACAGCTCCCTTATACTTGGCTGCACTCTGTGCAGTGCAAGCTGTCTGCTCTCTCCCTCACCAGGGCTGCTTTAATGGAAGTGATGACCCACAGAGAGGGTAGGAGTCTTCTACTGAATAAATGTGGCATAATGTTTGATATGAGAGCCCTGGCCTTCTTAAAGAGGAAAAACAGCTGGTGCACAGCTGTACACTGAGGCTTCTGTGCATGCCAGGTGTGGGCAGGCAAACAAAGCTTTTCTTCCTTCTTTTTTAGTTGGTTTGGAATCCAACCTGCCAGGAACTTTATCCAAGGGAAACAGCCCTCAGACATGTAATTATTATTATTAGTGTGCTTAAAATGACTAAAGATTGAGGTGGTGTCATGACACACAGCTCTTAGATCAGAGGGGCAGTGCTGGTGTGGACAACTCTGGCCCCTGTTTAATGACAGTCTGCTGTCCTCCCCAGCTGGAAGAAATCCTGCCTTTCTCCTTCCACCTACACAGTCTCTCCTCTTCCCCCAGCCTTGTTGTGATTTTTCCTTTAAGATAACAGCTTCAAGCCAATTAAAGAGTGTCTCACACAGTTCTCGCTGTGGGAGACCACAGTGCTTTTAACTGCTATTGTTTGTTAATAAAAATAAATTGTGGGCACTAGGGAGGGAGAAAGTCCCACGTGGTCTTGGTTTTCTCTTTTCCTTGTGGTTTTTTTTGTTTTGTTTTTTTTTTCCTCAGTGAGAAGTGGATCATCACAGCCAGGAAGGCTTTGACAGATGATGCCAGGAGGGATGTACTGGGATGGTTTGGCAGGGGGTTGTGATCCTCCTGTGTGTGTGTCCCCATGCTTGGCTCAGATGCTCTGTGTGTGTGCAAATCAGTGCTTATAAGCCCTGATGGGGGGGCTGTGAGCAGGAGAGGGATGAAGCAGAGGCAGAACTGGTGTTTTGCTGCTGCCACGAGCAGCAATTTCTGGCAGAGAGGGATGGAGCATCCTCTGGGTCTTACCATGAAGCTGGTGGAGCTCATCCCTCACAGCTCCCTGCTGCAGGAGCTTGGCTCAGGTTACACCAAACAATCCTGTCAAAGGGCCCCACACTTTATATACTGGGGAGTTTTACTGTGTGCATCCATCATTTGATGCACCTTGGTGTCTGTTTTCTCAGCAGCCGTAGGAATTTCTTCACTGAAGGTTTTGCTGTGCCTCAGGTGAAGCAGGACAGAGAGTCAGGGGGCAGCAGCACAGAGCCTGGATCCTTCTGTGTGCCCAGAGGGGTTTGCCAGTGGGGTTATACTGTCTAAATTCCCTTGTAGAGCACCTGCTTAAACCCATTCCCTGGATAAAGTGAGCTGCCCCAGTAAATGAGTTTTAGTGCTGTCAAGTCGATGCTGTAATGGGACTTTTTTAAGTGTAACTGAGGGGGCAGGTGGGCTTTTCACACTCAGAATTCACTTAGCTGTGCCAATAGAGCTTTCAGGTATTGACTGACCCTGGGAGGCCTGATAGGTCGTGTGATAAACCTGCGGAGGAGCAGATAATTGAATAAAGATGTCCTGTGACTCAGCCTCAGACTGCAGCTCAAGTCTCCTTGTGTTCACAGGTCTGTGGTTGATAATGCTGGGGAAAATCTAACTTTGAGATAGCTGAGTCTCTGTGCAGCTTGTGTGAGGAATTAAGATGGGTACATAGTGCTTTTATCTCTAAGCAGTGATAGGAAAAGTTGATCAGGCTTTGCTAATTCTGGAGAGGATTGAGAGGGTGAAACAAGTCAGAACTCAGAAGAGTGGAGAGAGAAAGTTAAAGAAAATAATCCACAGGAACGAGAAATGTCAGGAATACATTTGTCCTTCTGCTTCACTGCCTCCAGAATTCTTTTCTCCTTGAAGTTTCTAGCTTCTTTTTCTGGAAGTCACGAAGGGTGGAGGGGAAAAAGAAGAAGAGAGGGATAAAAGAACACAGTTAGGAGAATTAAAAAAATAAATAAATGAATTTTGTGTATGGGCTGAGCAGGTGTTTATCACTAATATCACCTTCCCTTACATCTCACCTGCTCTGGGGTGAGCTGAATGACCCTCATGGAGTGGTGCTGTCACTGTGGTGTGATGGAGAGCTGGAGGTTCTTTGATCCCCCTGACACCTGAGAAGGAGAGATACCACTGGTGTGTCTCTCACCTCGGATCAGCTCATCCCTGGCAGTGGGAGGACAGGAGAGCCATGGTGGCTGGAAGTAAAGCAGGCTCTTTAATGCTGATGAAATCTAAAATGAGACATAGTTTTTATAGGAACATAGAAATTGCCAGACTGGAACAGAGCTCAGCTTCATATTGTTAAGTATCCTTTTTTAGTACTAGCTGCTTCCAGAAACTGTGTAAGGAGTTTTGCCCCAAGGGGAGATCCTTCTAGCCCCCACACATGGGGAGTTGGCCAGTGCCTTGCAGCACGAAGGGCTTACTGCCATCCAAATCTTATTTCAATTGTGGATTTTTTTCAAATTTACTATTGTAATTCTAGCTGTTCATTCTCCTTACAGATGTCGATCCTTCTCTCCGTCTTACTGAGGTTTTTGCAACAATACCTAGTGGTAATGATTTACCCATGCTAATTATGCATTTTGCAGAGGGAAACATGTTGTTCGTAGCTTTAAATGGAGTGATTTTTCAGTTTAATTGAACTTACATCTTTGTTTCCCCGGGGCAGGCTTGCAATGCAGTTCCTCCCCTCCCCCTGAGACACACAAGCACTTTCCTGAGCCCAGCAACAGCCACTTGTTGAAATGTTTTTCAGGTTCTTTCCCTCTTGTCTGTTCCATTTCAATCTGAGCCTCTCTGCAGATGAAGCTTTGCAAAAGGAAATAGCTCTCTTTGCCTGTCGAAAGAGTGAAAAAGGCCCTGTTAAGTTGTTTGGTTGATATTTCCCGACAGTTTTTCAGAATTCCTCGCCGCTCTGCAGCTGTTAAATTTGTTGTCTCAGCTGTGAGGATTACTCTAGCTTTGCTTGAGCTGCATTTTCTCACCATTCATCAGACTCCTGGTGATGCACAGAAAGATCCATCAACACCAAAGCCACCTCCAAACTCGTGTTTGGGTAAAACTCGGCCTCCCGGTCTCCTGGAGAAGACAGAAGTTGGTGCCAAGTCTTAAAAGGGTGTTTGTGTTTCTCCGTGAGCTCGTGGGGGGGTTTGCAGTTGGGGTTGCATCAGGATAAAGCCCACAGTGGGGTTTTGGGAAGCCTGGTCCTGGCACTGCCTCCCAGCACAGCTGGAGATGCTGGGCCCTGTTTTTCTGGGATGCAGCATCTCCAGGGCTCCCCACATTTCCTGGGCCAGATGTGGCAGAGCAGGTGGCAGATCCTGCAGAGCAATGGTCACACTCTGCAGGGTGACGGAATTTTTGGAAGTGTGAATAGAAATCACTGGCACAGGTTGCCCAGAGAAGCTGTGGCTGCCCCATCCCTGGAAGTGTCCAAGGCCAGGTTGGAGCAGCCTGGGATAATGGGAGGTGTCCCTGCCCAGGGCAGGGATGGGATGGGATGAGCCTGAAGGGCTTTTCCAACATATGATTCTGTGAAATATGATCTGTGAAATCCAATGCACCTGGATTTCTTGAATGTCCTTGGCAGGTTTGGCAGAGGGAACAAGTGGCTGATTTTCAATGGTGTCCTCATTATCAGTGTGGCAGCTTCAGAAGGGTAGAGTTGGGTTTTTTTCAGTGTGATTTAGCATTTTCTTCTGCCTTTTGGCTTTTGCTCTACTGTCTAAGAATTTTTCTGCAAAAACCTCCAAATACCAGGACGCTGTGGTGAGAGCAGTGAAGAAGAGCACCATCTCACAGTCATTAAAAATGTATAAGTAGTTTCAGAAGCAAGTTGCTCCCTCTGAGAAGCAAATCGTCCATAATTCTGCTTGGTATTTAGAGACTTTTATCTCCAGAGAGAACTCAAAACTCTTCAGTATAGCCCTGATTTATTTTATTCTCTTGATTTTTCAGAGCTAAAGATGAGAAGGGGCTTAACAGAAAAAGAATTAGATACTTAATGCTGCACAGAGAGAAGCCAGGGGTCAGCACATGATCCACCAGCTATTCAGCAATGCACCCACCACCCTGAAGGACTCAGAAAACTCTTTTCCAACCCTCCCACTCCTTTTGGGGGTAGCAGATTGAGAGTGCTCTGCAAACAGCTGTCCATCAAGCAGGCTATCATAGCATGCTGTCAGTACAGTAAAGAGGCACCATTACAGCAAGAGCTGTAAATGTGCAGGCTGTGACATGTTCCTGGTGGAAACTTCAGCAAAGGAAGTTGGTTTGATTTATTTTCAGCAAACTGTGCCGAAGATGAGTCTGGGATAAGTCATCTTCACATGCACAAGACTTAGTGCAGCAAGTTGCTATATATCCTGGTCTCCTTAAGTGTTTTCTTGGCTTGCAAGGCTTTCTGCTTTGTGTTGTGTGAAGGAAGGTTATTTTCCTTCCCTCCGTGGAATTTCAGGCTGCACTGGAGTCTATACCCCAGCTGTACCTCTGGTTCACTGGTGCACCTGGGCAGAGTGGATGTTTTATGGCTTCTCCTGGGGAGATGAGGGCCAGGCAGGTGCACCTTGCAGCTGTAGGGACACAAAAGCTGTTGGGAAGGTGAGCGAGCCCAGCAAGGAAAGGTTTTGATTCTGTGTGACCCTCTCATGCCTGAATTTAGAGAGGAGGAGACAGCTGAAATGTGGGTACTGGGCAAAGGAAGAGGGTTGTGAGGACTGAAATGCCTCTTTGCTCCTCTGAGTGTAGAACCCTTGTTGCAAAGGTAGGAGGAAAATCCCCTCTCTCCCCTTCCTCATGCTAAAGCCTGAATTCCAGCCTCTGTTCCCGGTGCAGGTGTGGTGGTGGGGAAGCATCCTTGTGTTGCACCCCCCAGGTACTTTGCAAGCCCCTCCATCAGGCAGATGGTCCGTGGGTCTGGCTCGTAGGAGCCTGTGTCGTTCTGCTGTTTGGCAAACCCCAAGGTGTGTTTCTATTGCTGACAGCTGTTCCCGGGGCTCCTGCTCCAAAATCCAAGTACTGGGAAGCCGTTGTGAGCAGTGGGTAATGCGTTAGGTGGAGGCAGCATCCCTCTGTGCTCCATGTTCTAGGTAATTACAACCCCGCCGCTCGTGGAGCAGAGCTCAGCGGGTGCCTTGTATTTATTATTTAGCTTTGCTGTTAACTCTGAGCTGGTGATGCACAGGCAGCTGCTGCTTCTCTGGGAATCTTGTCATTCACCTCTTCACCAAAGCGGGCTGCAGACAGGAGAGGGGGCCTTGGGGTCTGTCCCTCAGAGCTGGAAGTCACGGAACCCTTTCCCAGACCTTGGCTGGAGAGGTGACTCTTGTGCAGTTTGTCTTTGCTGAGTCTGAAAGGAGAGCCACTTGTGGTGATTCACAGAAGCATTTGGGTTGGAAAAACCCTCCCAGACCATCGAGTCCATCGATCCCCACCTTGTCCCCCAGCCCAGAGCACTGAGTGTCACATCCAGTCCTTCCTTGGACCCCTCCAGGGATGGGCACTCCAAACCTCCCTGGGCAGCCCCTGCCAAGGCCTGACCCCCCTTTCCAGGAAGAAATTCCTCCTGATGTCCAACCTGAGCCTCCCCTGGCCCAGCCTGAGGCTGTTCCCTCTCCTCCTGTCCCTTGTTCCCTGGGAGCAGAGCCTGACCCCCTCGAGCTCCCCCCTCCTGTCAGGGAGTTGCAGAGAATTCCAGGTGCCTCTTGAGCCTCCTTTTCTCCAGGATGAGCCCCCCCAGCTCCCTCAGCCCCTCCTCATATGACTGGCTTTCCAGACCCTTCCCCAGCTTTGTTGCCCTTCTCTGGACACACTCCAGCCCCTCAGTGCCTCCCTTGAAGTGATTCCTTGGAGCTTTGGCAGAGGATGATGGGGATGTGAACTCCAGCATCCTCCTCAAACGGCAGGCAGGCATTTCCCTCTATTTTGGCTGGGAATTGTTGGATCTGTGTCTGCCTTTCCCTGCCCTAGTCTTGCTCTGAGGCCCTAAACCAGATGCTTTGCTGGTTGAGCTGTAGTTGTTAATCACCACTGGCTGACAAGGGCAAAGCACACTGGGGAGAGCAGTGCAAGAAGTAGGACTTAAAGAGGAGGAAAACAAGATTGGGAGTGTTGAGGAGAAGCTGGTGTGAGTAAATTTGACATAATCCTGCTGTTTTGTCAATATCTTGGAAAGTTTTGAAATAACTGCTTCAAAGTGCTCAAATGATATGTTGCTCCACAATCTGTCTCTGCTGCTGCCAACGCTTCCAAGCAACCAATTTACCATGTGCTTAACCTTTTAGGGCTTTTCCTCCTTAGGAATTACTCTGTAACTCCCACTGAAAAAAAAAAAGGGAAAACTGCCATTGCCCTTCTCAGGGGTGGCAAATGATTTCCAGGTGGTTTGGGGGAGTTTCTGCTTTTTAAAAATGGGTTGAGAACACTGAAATCAGGATGCTCTTCCGCTGTCCAACTGACATTTGAGCATGGTATCCCTCAATTTTCTGGAACAGAGAGAATTGAGATGCAGGAGGCAGTGCTGGTAGTGTGAGCTTCCCAAGGAAAACGTGATCCACAAAGTGATCAAACCCCAAGGAGTCGGAGGTGTCTCAGGGCTCCCTGTATTGTCTTTATTTCTGTGGCCATGCCTCAGTATTTCCTGTCTGTAAAAAGGGATAGTCCCTATGGAGACTGCTGAGATAAGCTGGAGGAAGTCTAAATGTAATCTAAAAATAGATTAATTGAAAAATTGCAAGTAAAACGCTACATCTTTCTCGGACAAAACTCCTGGTAACTTCAAAGGCAGATTAAAGACTTTGCCTGTGTCAGGACTTTAATATTTGGCCCAAGAATTAGACAAATGGAATAGTGTGAGAATGTTTGCCAGAAAATTGGAGAAGGGAGAGATAAGGTAACAGATGAAACACACAAAGTCAGCATTTAAGGACATTGCTGCCTGTGGAGATAATTTTATCAACTCGAGAGACAACCAATTTTTTTTCTATAAAGTAAAATCTACCCTCCATGCAGCTGTTTAAGATGGTATTTGTTACAAATTTATTTAATTGCGCTGTGGGAGTTTACCCTGGGACAGCCAGTGCCAATATCTGTGCTAGTGACAAGTTTTTTGTGGGTTCTCCACCTACTGCTCTTCACTTTGATGGTGTTTTGACTTTGGAACTCAGACCTCTGTGTGTTGGGGTGGTGTTACCTTGTATGAGGAGAAAAAAAAAAAGATGATCCTGCTCTCTTGGTCTTGTGCTGGATCCTCCTGATGCTGAAAGGGAGGGAAGGAGGTGGTGGCTGTCATGGGGGCAGGAGTAGTGCAAAGAATTGGTTTCTAGTTTGGTGACTCTCTGTCTCCTACACCCATCCCTCAAGTTGTGTTTTGGCATGAAAACGTTTTGTCCTATCCTAAAACCAGAAGTCAGTATTATATTTTGCATTGCAGGCTGCTTTGAGCAGAAAAAAAAAAGGGCTGAGTGAGAATAGAAGTTAGAGATGTGACTCAATATCAATTTCTACTTGTTTTTGCTGAAATCCTAAAAATGCCAAGATGAAATATTTGGACTTTTCCTTGTGTTTCTTTTCCTTATTTTTTTTTTTTTGTTAGAAGCTCTTTGCCCAGTTTGATTCCAATTCCTGAATAATTCATCGTCTGTAAATAGCTTCCTCCTCCCTTTGGTAAATAGACTCTTTGTGCCGAGGGCTTGGCCAGCTGGAAGCAGTGCCACCCTGCCGAGGGGGTGGTCAGGGAGCAGAGGTGCTCACGGGGCTCTGTGTTGTGTCTCCGCAGAGTTATGTCATGCCCAGACCACCAAAGGGCTCCATGAGGATTTATGGAAGATGCCCCGTGTCTTGGCGCCTCTGGTGCTCCTTCTGCTGTGGCTGATGAGGATCTCTGCCAGCCCCCATTCCCTGAGGATTGGTGAGTACAGACCTGACCTGACCTGCCTTTAACCATTGTCCACTCCCTGTTTGGCCGCTCTCTGCAGGAATCCTTGGACAAGGGGATCCTGTGGAGGCTCCCTGCCTCGGTGGGATGCTCGCTGTACACGCTTGCTGAGCTCCCACCTGCATTTTGGAAACGTTCTCTCCCTCCTCTTGGAAATAAAATTCACTTTGTGCTGTGTTTACGTATTTGCATCGATTTTTACGGTGCTAATGTTGCCCGATGGGAATCTCCTCCTGTCTAAATTCAAAGCCACTCCTCAAAGAGACACTGAGGAATGAAACTTGCCCCCTGCCATGTCCTACCCCCTGTAGCTCCACACAAAAGGAAACAGTTCTCTGTCACAAATTTATTTGTCCTCCTTTGATGAGTCAGAATGTTTGAGCCCAAACAGCCCCTAGTCAAGGGTTGCCACTAGAACATCAGTAACTCCAAAACACTCCGTTTGTAAGGAAGTTCTTCTGCATTTTGTGCCTTTGGCTTGTATTCAAAGGTGCTCAGGAAGAGGCACCATCATCTCCCCTTGCTGCCTGTGCAGATTAGGAAGCAGAAATGCATCCAGAAAGCTTGTAATGAAACTTGCCTCGAAGTATTGACACTTTGCTCTGTTGTTTAGAAAGGAAACTGCTTCTCCTGGCTGCTCTCTCTGGAGCAACCAGCTGGCTTTATTAACTATTTGTTGTAGATAAGAAGCAAATCTATTCCTGTCTCCATTTGCAACTTTCGCAGGTGACACTTGAGGTAAAATTACTTCTCCCCTCTGCTAGTGGAGCATGAAGCAGCTCAGAAATATGGCAGGGGAGGGTCTGTGCTGGCAGGAGCCTGGGAAGGGTGGCTGGGTGTTTTATATCCCCAGCATCTGTGATTCATGTGCAGCACTCACACTGCATGGGCTCAGCTCTGCAGACTGCATTTCATGGTGATGGGCAGATCCTCCACTTGAGCCAGCAGACTGAGATGGGGGTGGGTAGTGAATTATCAGGATGCTGAAGGTGGAAAATCCTTCGTTATTCCTCGTGCCCTTTCTGTGGGGGAAGTACTGTGGGTGTTTGGGAGTGGGAGGGGAAGGGGACCTCCCACAGCAGTGCTGGGGCTGCAAACCAGGCTGGGGGCTGGGGGTTGTCCACCTCCACAGCACAACCCAGAGTGAAATAGGAAGATGTTTGAGAGGTGGAACTGTGCTTTTGAGCTCCTGGTTGAGAACTGGAAGCTAAAATCCATCCTGCACCATACCTGGGGCAGCTTCCAGGTGGGAATAGCTGCTGCCTTCCAGGTCTCAGCTTGGCGTGCACTCAGGGGGTCCCCAAATGGTGTCGTTGGGGTTTTGTTGAGGGTTGTTCCTTCAAGACACAGTTTCATTTTTACAGCATCTCCAACAACAAAGTTAATAAAAATAAAGTAGAAAATAAAAAGAGGGGGAAAAAAATATTACTAGCAGCCCTGAAATCATTCCCAAATGCGTGCTTTTGGCAAGGCAGGGAGATATGGTATCTAGCAACATAAATCAATGCTCTGCATGGAAAAGGAAAACAGACCAGAATGAACATTTAAATATTCAAAGAGAGTGCAGGCAAGCATTTAAGATAATCCTCAAAGCCATCTGCTAATGGGTTGCTGAAATGCACAGTTACATGATCAGTAATGGGAGGTGAATGTGGGCAGTGTCCTGGCGAGTTCTTCACCATCAGGAAGAGATTATTGCCTGCAGCTCTTGCCTTCCAGGTAGAAGGAGACACGGTGGTGCTGAGTCAGGGGCACTTGGCTTGTAAACCAAGCACTGAGCTTCCCTGCTGCTGCTTTTTGGGATTTTGGGTGGATCTTGGCCGTGACACTTCTCAGGGAGTTTCTAGGCAGCAGATTGTTTAATCTTTGAGCACACAGTGACGGGAATTTTTGCTGGCCTGGACAGGACCCACAGTGAGTGTTGCATTGCAGTGAGCTTTAGAGGCATCATCTGTGCAGAAAAAGGGAGCAGAATATTTGCTACAGGGTGACCTTCCCTGTGCCTTTGGATGCGTGGGAAGAGGCTGTCATTTGCTCTCTTTATCTCCTTGATACACAGGAAAAACATCAGTGCAAACACTTTTTTCCCAACCTGTTTCTTCAGCCTTAAACTCTGTTTGCTTCTGATCCAGTCCTGGAGAAAGTCTCCTTGTTCACATTGTTCTGGAGACCTTTGTGGGGAAAAACAGATTTAAAAGCTTCATCCAAAATGGGGATGTTTTAATAAAGTGTCTTTTGTTTGTCAGTCAACAATCCTGGTCTGTCTTGGTGAAATATTTACCTCCATAGGTGTCAAAAGTTGGTTGTGAGCAGGATGTGAAGAAGCAGGCAGGGATGGGCACGTTCTCAGCAGTTTTAAGAGCTCCAGGAGCTTTGTAAGGAATTATCTCAGGACATCATTTAGGCCTTGAATGAGCCTCCCAAAACGTCCTGAGACCCAACAGTTGGTGCTTGCCCAAGGTGTGCCTTTGCACATGTTGTGTTGCATCCAATGACATCAAAAGATGAAACCTATCAGCTGGGGAATGGCATCTCCCCTGGCTTCCTGCAGCATGTCTGTAGAAGTAATTCTGTGTTTGTTTTTTGTCTGTTCACTCATGCTCAATAAAGTGTCAGGAAATGTGCTTGAGTTATTTACTGAGTTATTTACTTGCTCTTACAGAGCAGACCGTCAGAGCCCTAAATTGGCATTCTCTTGCTGGATTCATTGGGTGTGCTAACAGCTCATTTGAAATTCATATACAAGCCCAAGCTGTGGTTCATACATGGCATTGCCCTAACTAGCAGCAGGCTCAGTAGCACTGGCCTATGATCTACTGACAAACTCCTTGCAAGGCCTCCTGTAGCCCTTTAAATTGCTCTTGTCTGTAACTGCCTCTGCAAATCCCTTCCCTGCCCCTGCCTCCCAACTTTGCAAACTTTGACCAGCAGGAGAGCTGCAACATGAGCATTAAAGGTATTTTTGGGGTGAAACTCGGTGTTTTTCTCCTCAATACCCAGTGACTGTGCTCAGCTGGTGGACAATCTGCACTGCCCTCCCAGTGCTTTGTGGTTTCATCTACCAGAGAAGCAATTTGTGGTCAAAGTCTCAGTGAATCCACACTGGTGCTCAGGTGTCACTAGAAGTGCCAGCCTGGGACGTTTGTCCATGTTTCTAGGCATGTTTCCAAAAATCTGCAATGCCTAAAGGGCTATGACACTCCTGCATCTGCTCTGGTCATAGAACTGTAATCACAGAATGGTTTGGGTTGGAAAGGACCTTAAAGCTCATCTCATTCCAGCAGGGACACCTTCCACTATCCCAGGTTGCTCCAACCTGGCCACTTCCAGGGGTGGGGCAGCCACAGCTTCTCTGGGCACCCTGTGCCAGGGCCTCCCCACCCTCATAGGGAGGAATTTCTTCCTAATATCCAATCTAAACCTACTGTCTGTCAATTTGAAGCCATTCCCCCTTGTCCTGTCACTCTAGGTCCTTCTAAATAGTCACTCTCTGTCTTTCCTTTGGGCTCCCTTCAGTCACTGGAAGGCTGCAATTAGATCACCCCCAAAGCCTTCCCTTCTTCAGACTGGACAATCCCAATTCTCAGAGCTTCTCATGTCAGGAAAATATTCTTGGGATCCCCTAGAGCTGGATGGAGTTGTGGGGAAGCACTGGCATTTCTATGCACGCTGAAGTAGGTGGGAAGAGGCAGACTGGAGACCTGCATCCAGCTTTTCCTGCACCACCTTGGTTGTGTAGTGCCCCTCTATTCCCTGCCTATCTCCCTGGGTAGCAGAGCATCGTTTGTGTGGTCTTGAGTGCCTGTGTAATTACCCTCCCGAGGTGCTTATGATATACTTAAGCCACTTTTTCAGTGAGCTGAAGGCCCCAGAGCTGCCCTGTCCGATGCAGTTTGTACATTGGTGTGTCTGAGCTGGAAGGAGAAGCACTGAGCACTGAAAACGTGTGAGGCAAAAATGAACGATAATGGCAATGAACAGAATTGTGGAGCACTTAGTTCAGCTTCCCCAGCTCCCAGAGGATATACATAATTCTCCTGCAGGCACTGCAGAGAAGATCCCACAAGGCAGTGTGTTATTTAGCATTAACATTTTAAAGGGTGATGGTGACACTGATGATGAAGGTGCAGCCCTTCCCCTGGATGCTGTAGATGGAAAATGCTGATGTTGGCCCTGCTGGGCAGGTACAAAAGCCTCCTCACAAGGTGTATGTGGGCTGAGTTGGGGGGAAACTCAGCTGTGCCTTTTATTGCAGGCAGGGAGAGCTGTAGCTTTGTGGCAGGTTGGCTTGTGCCATGCCCAGTGCCCCATATCCTATTTCCAGCTGCCTGACAGCTTGAAACTCCACTTCTCTCTCCTGCTGGAAGCAGAGAAGCTCATTCAGCACAGCCAAAGCTGTGCTCCTTTCCCTGTGCAGTGCTGCTTGCTGCCATATCCCAGCCCTTTGTGGACGAAACTGGTGCAACTGGAATAAACTGTCCATGGATTTGCTGCTCCCCAGCAGAGCAGTGGCCTGACCCTGGCTTTGAACCCGGCGAGGCTGCTGCGAGCAGCTGGAAGCAGAGAAACAATCTCTGAGTCTCACATGGTGGTGCTGTTGCTGGAAAACCTTCCCACTTGTAATTAGGATTAGTGGTTAAGAAAACAAAGCCCTGGTTGGGGTTGGGTGACTCTGTCAGAGCAGGGGGTGGGTGCTGCCTGGGTGTGGGGGCACAGCTAAGGACCCATCACCAGAAGGCAGCAGAGCAGAGGGGAAGGTCTGGGCTGGAGACAAAGCAGGTCTCTGAGACACACGTGACTCTCTGGCTGCTCTGTGTGTGAACCTGTTTTTAAAGGATTAAAAATAATCCTTAAAAAGAAGCCATTGTGAGCAGCAGGGCCCCGTGCCTAAGGCTGTACCCACACACCTGAGGGGCAGCAGCACTCCTTGGATGTACATTTTCAAGTCTTTTCGTGTTTGGAATGTGATAATTCCAGCCTGGCTTGAGGAATGGGATGGGAGAAGAGTGCAGCTATAGGGATAAAATATTAATATTTTCCCCAATATTAAAAAGACCTAGTTAAGTTCATTAAGGTGAAGTAGATTCACAGTTATTTACAGCAGTAGAGTGGTGAGAGGTAGAGAAAAAATACAATATTCATTTGCTATTTGCCCTTTTAATTTTGTTTTGATTATTCTTCTAGGAGCATGATACCTTATTTAGGGTTTTCAAATTATGTGCATAAACGTTTATTTCTGCAAAAGCCACACACAGATACCAGACCATTTCAGCAAAGCCTCATCTAGACATAAAATGAATCTCAGAATGGTTTGGGTTGGAAGGGACCTTAAAGCTCATCTTGTTCCACCCCCTGCCATGGGCAGGGACACCTTTCACTGTCCCAGCCCAAGGCCTGTCCAGCCTGGCCTGGAACACTTGCAGAGTTGGGGCAGCCACAGCTTCTCTGGGCGAATGTCACCCTTTGATTCTTTGCAGTTCTCCCCAGGTGAGGTTGTGTTACAGTCCTGGGAAGAGTGGCTACCTGTGCCCTGTCTCCTTGACAGCTTCCTTGTCCTGGGAGCTCTTGCAAAGGCAGCTCATCCACGGGGGCTGCTTCCAGAATAAAAGAAGAGGCTATTTTTTTTTTTCAGGAAAAGTCAGAGAGGGGCTGTGACTGCTGTGGTCTCTTATCTCACCTGTTCCTCTCAGAAACGACCTGGTGAAAAGTGGTTTGCAGGACATGAGGCTCAGCAGAACCTGGTGACTGGGTGGTTGCCTTGTGCAGTCAGGGGTCTGCCCACCATTCCCACTGAATCTGTGGATGCAGATTTTCCTGGGAATGTGCTCAGCATCCTCTCTGCCTGCAGAGGCAGGAGGCTCATTAGCACCATGGAAGTGTGAGTGAAAACTGCTGGAGGAAAGCGAGCGCTTCCAAGCCAGGAGCCCTGGGAGAGAGCGAGTGGGAACTGGGCTGAGCTTGAGGATGCACAAGTCCTGCATCCCCTGCTTCATTTTGCTCTGGTTTTGAGCACTGAGGGGCCTGTCTGGAATACTGACAGGACTGGCTACCAAAAAGGGAGGGATCGATGGTTTCTTCCACGTCGAGGTTTCTGCATGAACTGAGTGTGATCAATGTGTTTGGCTTAAAAATGGACCAGTCCATGTTCTCCAGGGAGACTCCACAGAGGAAAGAGGGGCTTGGTGCAGAGTGGGATGAGCTGCCCTGCTGTTGGTGATGCTGTGCAGGAGGAAGGTGCCCATGGTGTGTGGCAGGCAGATCAGATCCCACCCAGCAAAGCAGTGCCCCGCGCGGGAGGGCTGCACGTCTCTCCAGGCTGCAGTTCTGCCACATAAAACATAATGAGCTCCTAGTCTGCAGCTGAGGAATCCAGCAGTATAGTAATATGAATAATAAATAATAAGCAGATTTATATTTTAGGGCAGGGAGTGAGGAGAGAGGTGGATTCAGCGAGACAGACCATCTCTTTATGTGTTTTGCACCTCTGTGGCAGAGTTATTTTTACTGATCTGTTCCTGTTCATTAATGTCCGAGAGGCAGGTTATATTGTACATCCCAAGAGGCCTTTAAGCTTTGTTTTGATTCATTATATATCCACATACATATTATATAGCTATAGATCTCTGTTTGCAGAGCATCTGGATGGCAGAGCCAGCTGGTGGTTATGGAAAAGAGCTGTGATATTTAAGTAGCAAATCAACACTCTATTTCTTCATTTTCTTGTTTATTGAAAGCCATTTGCCCACCAGGGCAGGGCAAGTGACAGAGGATGGACATGGAGAGGTGCTTGTGCAGACTTTTGCATCAGAGGTCTGGTTTTTAATGTTTGTTCCTGAATGTTAAAGATTCTCCCAAAGCCAAGGATCAGGATCTGAGAGTAATGTAACTTGTTTTATATCTAAATACTGTTATTGCCCTGGGCAGCACTTTGTGTATTCAACTGCTGGGCCATTTTTAATACAGATCTTTTTGTTTCATAGGGATAAAGCTAGGAGCTTGCAGGAGCTCCTCTGTAATTTCTTTCCTTATTTTTTTCACATACATATATATATATATATATATGAATAAAAAAGTCAATTACATGAATGAAATATCCTTGGTTCCCTGCCTAAACAGCTGCCAAAATTAATTCCAACTCTGAGCCAATTTCAGCAAAGCTGGAATTTCTGCAGAAAGCTCCAGTATGGTGTGAGATGGGATTGTGCATTAGCCTGCATTACAGATTCCTGCTGCCCAGCCCCTCGCCCTTGGCTATCCGTGTGGGCAGCTGGGGAAGGATGGATTTCACACTCTCTCTGGTGAGCTTGACTTCGCTGCAGCATAAGCCTGAATTAAATATCCTTCTCAGAGCCTTGCTGGAGCGAATGCCATCCCACTGCAAAGCCCTGGCAGCCCAGAGCACCTGAAAACTTCGTGCCAGCATCAGCAATAGTCTGAGCTTCAGTTCTGTCCCTCCCCATGGGCCAATTAACTTGAGCGTAAAGAACCATCTGAATTGAATTTGGGGGATGTGGACAGGAGCTGGGTTGAGGTACAAAATTCAGATAAGAACACAGGGGAAGCAAGTCCCCCATCAAGGCACGAGCATTGCTGAGGCTGAAGAACATGGTGTTCATTTTTAGGGAATTGCCTACCTGTGGTGATGTGACGTGAGTGGAAGGTGTTCAGGATGTGAGGGGGAGCATTGCTTTGCAGATTTAAGGTAGTGACCCAAGTTTCTAAAGACGGATTGAGATAAAACCAATTTTGTTACCTGTGAGCTGTTCCAACCTTCCTGAGAAGGGAGGTGGAGGAGGAAGGCAGAAAGGCACTCCAGTTCCAGTCTGTTGCAGCAAAAGTGAGATCCCCACGCTGCAAGGGGTTCCTTTCTGCTTCAAGCAATACACCTTGTGCTCAGAGGCTTATTCCTTGCTCTTGGCATGTTCCCTTGTCCTTGCTGTGTGGATGGGTGGACTGCAAGCTCAGGAGCTCTCCAGGATGCTGAGCTCAGTGAGGTGTCAAAGCCCTCTTGCCTGGCATTAGGCACTGCAGGGCTGTTGGGCAACCTTCCCAGAATAGGTGCTTTTGACCTGAAAGGGCACTTATCTCAAGTGCCCCTCTGCAGATAATTGCTCCTGGCTCGGTGTAAGACAAACACACACCCCTGCAAAGCTAAAAGCCCAAATTGGCCTGGCTTGGATTCAGAAGCTCTCACTCTTGATATCCAGGTGTTAGGAACCTATAGGATTTGGAAAAGTCCCAGCCTCAGAAGTAGAGAACAGGCTGCTGACAATGCAGGTGGAACAGATCCTGGTGAGAGGTCTTACCCTTCCCCACGAAGCTTTGCTCCCAGTTTTGTGCTCCTCTTCTCCCTCACAGAGACCTCACTGTGAAGGGATTGAATTTGCTGCCTGAAATTGCTGAAAAAAACGCTGAGGAAGAACTTGAAAGAATGACTTTTGCTTTTCTGTGGGATGTTTGCCTTGAAAAGCACAGAGCTGTGGGCTGTGCTGAGGGGCAGGGGAGCAGTGGGCACATGGGAGAGGACAACACCCCGGGCACATTCCATGCCAGAAGCAGCTGTGGGCAGGCAGGACAAGTGGGTTTTGTTGCTGGGGAAGGCATCTAAGAGGATAATGTCATGTAAAAGTGGCATCATATCCCAGAGCCCCTCTTTGGGAGGTTATTCTGGAGGGGAGAGAGTGTGAGAGAGGCTTGAGATGGAGAAGGTGGAGATCCCAGCTGGAGGAGAACTCCTGGAATGAGGAAGGCCTGAGGGATGCATGGAGATGCTCATAACCATGGCTGGTGGCAGGGCATGGACCACAGGGCTTTTGGGGCTGACAGAGACCTCCCAGCAGGAGGGATGTACAGAGCTGGTGCTCGTAGGGCTGAGGGGAATGGGGGAGCTCCGTGGGCCACAGATAGAAATGAAATGCCAAGTTCTGTGCAGCAAGAAGGGGAGAAGGCAGATGTGTGAGCAGAGAGGTGGAGTTAGAAGGGAGCAATGGGAGGGATCTGAGTGGAGGAGCAGCTGATTCCAGCCCTGACTCGACCCCTGCCAAATGAGGACTGTGGATGTACAAAGGCTGCAGGGGAGGGATGGCTCGTTTCTCCAAAGACATCACTAATGAATTTCTCTTGCACCTCCAGACACTATAGGGGTTTGGAGAGACTAAAATGGATCTTTCTTTGAAGGTGGTGGCTGAATGTCAATGCTGCTGTCGAAGCCAATTTGGGAGCTGGGAAATGCTAAAAGAATTAAGAATGTTAAATGAAAATAAGTCGACTTGGTTGAGATAAAATGGGGTTTAAGTGAGTGAAATTATCTGTGGATTACCCGTGTTAAGAGTACTGCCTCATTTAATAAACTGGGGTTTAATCTGCTGCAAGGATTCCTGAAGGAAAACTCAGTCTGTGGGGGCACATGGATGTGATGAAAGGGAAGGACCAACTGTGCCATCATCCTCTAGAATGGAGCCACAAGAGGAAAGGGGAGGTGATAGTTTGCCCATGAGTGCTTTATACTTTCATGAGAATCTTGCTCACTGCTTTATAAGACCATGGTTCAAGTTTCTTGGGTAGTTCTTCTCTTTTGCTGGCAGAATGGGAGTGGTATCACCCTCTTCTGATGAGGTGATCCCTGTTCTGGGCACCACGTGTCCCTGGGGAGCATTTCTAGCCCGAGGCCATGCAGTGCTTCATCCTGAATGTCCTCAGGCCATTCCTGGAGCCATGGAAAGACTCTTGTTGTATTTAGGAGGGAAAGGGAGAATGCTGGCAGTCTCAAGGGCTGCAATTTCATCGTGGAGAGAGTTTAGTAATTATTAATGGGCACTGATTACCTGCTTCTGCAAGAGCAGAGCTGGTGCAGAAGAGCCACCAGGTACTTTTAGCTGACTTCAGCTGCCCACCTGACCCAGAGCAGATGTCACCTGTCACCTCACATGTGTTTCTGACCCATCTCTCTCTGGTGACAGCCATGAAAGTATAATTGCTCCAGATGCTCCTAAAATTGCCCGTGGAGGGAAGGATCTGGCCTCAGTGCTGAGCACTCATCTTTCAGCACTGGAGGACTCTGCTCTTGCCTGCTGGGACATTCCAGCAATGCAGGAAGGGCACTTGGCTTAGAGGGAAGCATCTGCTGCAAAGGACTAAGGCACGAAGAGCGAGGAGGCTTGATTTGCCTTAGTTGTATAACTGAGGTTTCAGAATATCTTATGCTCTTTGCTTGGAGGATTTGAAAATTTCCTAGCTGTTTTCAGGCAGTTTTGAGAGAGAAATCAACTCTAACTCTTCAGTGGGTTGGGAGGCTCAGATGGGTTGCAGGAATCCAGGATCAAACTCCAGCTCCTGTAGGAATCTGTGGGTAACCTCTCTGGAGTGTGCTCTGTTCTAGTCTAACGAAACTCTTCTGTAAACACTACATCTTTGGTAGCCTTGTTGTTGTCAGCAGAGCTGATAAATCTGGCTACAGGCAGAGCTGAGCCATTGCCTGACTGAGCCTTCCCATCTTGTATTTTTGTCTCTTTTCCTGGGCATGTCCAACAATCTGGTTTTTATAAATGCCAAAAGTTCTTGTATCTCATGCTGCTGAAATTGTGTTCAGGGAGGAAGTCGGAGCTGTGGAAGCAGGAAGAAGTCGAGGAAGGGGCTCTGTTTCTCCATGTATTTCTTTTTTTTGCTGGAGGTATTGCTGTTCACTTCCCTGTGTGGTGCTCACTGGAGCTGGTCTGTACGTGCCATGTCCTCTGGAATTGAATATGAATATGGAATATGAAACTCCTGGTTTCATGTTGTAGAGGTGCAGGCCAGGATGAATACCTGAGATCTAGCCTGAGGCACATCCTACATGAGCTCAAAACTTCTGTGATCTCCTTGCCAAGCCCAAGGGGTAATGAAGTCTGAAAAGTTGTGATATGGTGTCAGCTTGGGTTTGTCTGAGGATCTCCACATTCATTACAGATTCTTCCCTCTTCCCAACCCTGAATTTTAGTCTTTGTAGTCTCCAGGATCTGACAGAATTTGTGGTTATGGCTGCACATGTGTGCAGGCTGTGGGGTTTGACACACATTTGATGGCCTCCACCTTGTACCAGACCTGACTCACAGGCTTCTAATTTTGCCAGGGCAGGATGCCCCTCATCTTACCCCTACATTCACCCTGCAGAGTGGTTTTCTGGTCTTGTTCAGCTGCTCCCCACATCCTCCCATTTATCTCCATTCTGCTGTTTGGCTTCAGCACTTCAGGACATTTTGTTCCACATCCCTTGCACAGAGAAGATCTTGGCAGTTGCAGACCTTAAGTATTTATTATCCTTTGTGTTTATATCCATTCCAGTGACATGTGGAATTTTTTGGCATGGTTGTTTCCTTGGGGGCCCTGGTACAGTGGGAAGAAGTACTTTATTATTCCAGACATGCTCAGAAATACCATGATCTTGGTGATCACACAAGATAAAGCAAGAGAACGGCTGAGTTGGTAAGGAAATATCTTGCAGTGCTTCTGCAAAGCCATAGGTATCCCATGCAATAGCCACCCCAGATGCCTCAGCAGTCCTAGCTGGGCTTTCAGGGCCAGGTGAGGCTGCAGTGGCTCTGCCCAGGGTGCAGCTCTCAAAGCCCCAGAATGACCAGTCTTTGCGAGGTGATGTTAAGGCACGGCTGCCTGCCAGGTCTGACAGAAGGCAAGCTCTGTGGTTTTCCAGCTTGGCAGGACTGAGGAGCATCACCAGGGTAGGAGAGGGGTCTGAGCTGACTCGAGATTTGGAGCAGAAAGCTCCTTTTCCTTGCAATGGCTGTGGTTGAAAGCCTGTTCTTTTCTCATGCGTTTAAATCCCACGGAGCATCTCATTAGGAACAAATGATGCCTCAGGCAAGTGGAGCTATAGAAAAGTAATCTTTATTAAGCACCCTCAGTGGCCAGAGTTACTTGATGAGCTCCAGAGTTTTATTTGCAGGCAGCTTGGGTTGTCATTTAGCAGGAAAACACTTTGAACTCGCTCCATTCCCTGTCTCTGTTACTGTTTTCTATTTCTGTTTTCAGTCCCTTCAGCCCTGAAAGTACTGCTGGCAAAATTGTTGACACTGAGAACAAAATGAATGGAAGGGACTGGGTGTGGTATGTCAGGAGCAGGCAGCCATCCTTGGAGGAGCAGACACAAGGTGCCTGCAGGTCATCAGGAGTTGCCCTGAGCAGGATACAGGCACAGCTAATACCCTGGAAAACTGGACAGAACCCACAGATTGATGGGGGAACATCTATGGGAATGCTGAATTGCTGCATATTTGGGGCAGGAATGGCCACTGGGGGAGCAGCACATCCTCTTGGAACCATCCTGTGCCTCTCTGTGTTGGCACCTACATTAAACTGGATGACTGGTTTTGTCTCCTCTCTGGACTCTGCAAGTTCTCCACAGGTTATAAAAATGAGCTATGAACTGCAAGCACAAAGGTTTGTGAAAACCCAAATAAACGTGAAACAGCATCTTGCCAGGTGTTTGGCTTTTTGCTGGCTGTCTAGAGGGTGATGGAATGAAGAGCTCAGAAAAATAAAGCAAGACATGAGGCGTGAGCTGAAGGTGTTGCCCACCTCAGGTGTGTGTGCAGCACTGACAGTTGTTTGGGGCTGTGCTGCTGCACAGTGTGAGCTATTTCAGGATTGACATGGAGGCACCCCAGGCTCTGCTTGAGTGGTAACAGGGCATTTCAAGTCCAGGAAGAAAAAAGAGGGAGATAAAAAAGTATCTGTGGCTGCTGGACTTGGCTTTATGGAAAGGAAATGAAGGCAGGAGACTCAGCAGTTCACCTGTGTCTGTCTTGTCAAGCGTGTGAAGCTGACACAGCAATGAGGTGTTCCAGGCTCCTCTTCTTTTTCTTTCCAGAACATGTCTCATTTACTTAATAGCCTGTAATGGCTCTGGAGGAGCAGTCACTGTTTATCAAGTAAGAGCCTCTTGGTCAGCTTTGTCAGCTCGAGCATTCGTGGTGCACAGGAGTGTTTTGGCATCAGAGAGCTCAGCAAACCCCTCACACAGGGGTCTCTTGGCAGGTGCTTTCAGTCCCCCAAGCTCTGCACTGTGACAGGGACCTTTCCTAAGGAAGAAGACCTTTCACATGGTGCTGGAAGCAGCTGTGCATGGCTAGAGGTGGCTCTTTGAGTTGGCTGTGGTCCCTCTGCTGCCTTTGCTCCTCCTTCTCCTCGTAGGATTCCTACAAAAGCTGTGGCTGCCCCATCCCTCGAAGTCTTCAAGCTCAGGTTGGAGCAACCTGGGATAGTGGAAGGTGTCCCTGGAAGGGAGCTGGAATTAGAGGAGCTTTAAAGTCCCTTTGAACCCAAACTAGCTGCCCTTTTGAATTGCAAACCGTGATGGGTCAGTGCCTATTTGTTGTCCTGGGACTGTCAAATTTTATTGTGAGGAAATGAGAAGCTTTTTCAGGCACTGGCTACCAGCTTAGAGAGCCTTTGAGCAGCAGTTCATGCCACTAAGTGTGATTTTGGAGGATGTGTCCTCACTCTCAGGGAATCAATTAACCTCAAAAAGATTTGGTGGCTTGGCTTGAAGAAAACTGGCTGTGAGAATTTCTACTCCAGCTACCAAAATCAGCCACCTTTAGCATGAGGCATGGATGGTTTCTAACACAGAAAGGTGAAGCGAGAACAAAAAATAAAATAAATAACAGCATAATTCCAGAAGAAATGCAAAAATAAAAAAGCATCTGTGTGACTAAAACCCTTCTGAAAACCAGTCATTTGCCAAATATAGCTGCACACTTTTGTTTGAAATGTCCTGGCTCTGTTCTTTGCTCTCCCCCACCCTCCCCATCTGGAAACAACCCAGCATTATTTCTGCTTGAAAAGGCAGAACTGGCTGTGTGTGTTCTGAGCTGCCTGAGCTACATCCAGCACCTGCAGGGAGCTGCAACAGGTTCCTGTCTGTCTGCTCGTGGCTTTGCAGCCTTTTGGAGGGAGAGCAGAGTGATCTGTGTAGGGAGATGTGTGGGTGCATCCTCACCTGCTCCACCTGCACAGGTCAGGGCTGAAGCTTGTGCTCTTCTGGGAGCTGCTGGATCTCAGGCTCTGCTGTGAGATGTGGTAGTTCATGGGAGTTCACTCTTGATACTTGGAATATCATCGCTTCTCCGCTGGTTTTATAGATTTTTCTGCTAGAGCTGAATTAAGCAGATTCTCCAGTGCTGTGGGGAAACGTGTTACCAGCTCCCTGACCTGAAGTTCTCACCAGCAGGAACATCCTTCCCAGTTTTGCAGTGGGTTTGAGTGGGGTGAATTTTGCTTTCAGCTGCAGAAGTGAAAATCACAGTGAAATTTAATGCAGGCATTACTTCTTACACCTCCCCTCTCCTTCCCTTCTGATTCTGGCAACAAACCTCAGCCAAGTGTATCCCTGGGTTCTGAGGCATCTGGATTGTCTGTTAGATTAACCATTTCCAGGAGAAACACCAAACTCTGGCTTTCTCTTCTCGGAAAACCATTCCCTGAGTACTAAACTGGAATGCATTTGGTTAAATCTGGAAATCTAAAATCTGAAAATGTAAAAATATTAGCATTGGGTTTATGTGTTTTTCCAGCTGGGGTGTCAATGCCTGAGTGGGAAGGTTGGGTGGATTTCTGGTTGCAGCAAGAGTCCATCTCTGGGGGAGCAGCAGGGGCTCAGAGCTGTGGTTGTGGTAGAGGGTTCTGGCTTTTTAAAATTCTTTTTCTAAGCCTGGGCACACCATACACATGTTTTAGATTTCTTTCTCAGCCTAGCTAATCTGCTTTCTGACCTACAGAAGAAAATAGCTGGTAATTATTTGTTTACTTTGTGCAATTCAATTGTGCAAGAGCTTCCTTAGAAGAGCTGGGCTGGGTGATTAGGAGAGGAGGTTTATTTTATTTTCTTTTGGTTTATTTTCCCTGACACATTGTCTCTTCATTCGGAAGGACTGAATTTCGTGTGGGTTTTGCCATTTTTAGGAGACCTGAACTCCTTTATTGTATTAAATCTAAAACAGCAAAATTTGAAGCAGAGAGGGGCTCTGGAGGGATCAAAAGCCAGTGTGTGTGTGTTGTGTTGTCAGGGTTTGGGAGATGGGGACTGGCCTGAGGCCACGGGCAGTGTCACACTGATGGATTGGGATGGGACTGTCAGGCTCAGCCTTTGCTCATTCACATCCCTTTCCCCCCACATTATCCCTCTAATCTGACCCCGCTTTGCCCTGTATTTCCATGAAAGCAGGAGAGTGCTGAGCATCTTGCAGACAACAAAACTTCCTTTTTAGGCTGGGATTATTCAACTAATCTCGTGATTATGGTGATAATCCCCTTTGCAATGATGCCCCTCTCCAAGGAGCTTTTCCCTTGGGGACTTCCAAGTCCCAAATCCCATTTTCTCCTAATGCTGGAGTGCTCTATATTAAATTAAGGCACTCTCAGGGATCAGAGGTGTAACAGCCCAATGGTATCGAAAGCTTTGGAGTCTCTGGTGTATTGTCTGTTGCCTGATGACCCTTTGGGCTCATGGTGGGGATGGAGAGGAGATGGTTTTCACACGTGAGCCCGTGTCCCTGCAGCAGGACAAGCTGTGGGCAGTGTCACAGCCTGGTCAGTGATTCCTGGGCCCTTCCAGCTGGTGGCTCTGGGGGGGTCAGATGATTTCAGGTGGGATTTTTCTGCAGCCAAAGAGAGCAGGCACCTGATGTGCTGCTGCCTCCGAGGGCAGGCAGGAGGCAGGGGAAGCAGCTCTGCTCCTCGAGCTCTAATCCCTTCCCACTCCTCCTGCCAGGTACTTGGCGGCAAATAAATATTTTGCTCACAACTCATTGGAGGTGGCATCTAACCAGATGTGCTCTCACTTGGTACGGCAGGAGATTTATTTGGTTGTCCATTTATAGCTTATTATTTTCTTCTGTCTCCCCCCTCCCCAACTTAATAGCAGTTTGCTATCCACCAGGGTATACATTTTCTTCTGATTAAGTGCCATTTAGCCGTTGGCTGCTTGCTCATTTTACTTTTATAGGCACATTTACAGCAGCACAGACAGAGGCACAAGCGCCTGGGAGCAAGGGGAAGGAGAATGGAGAGTCACAACAGTTTGATTAGATTGGATTTTAATAAAGTTTCCAGCTAAACTGCATCACAACTCGGGTGTGGACTAGAGAGAATCTCCAGAGGTCCCTTCCAACCCTAATTATTCTGTGATGCTGGGGTTGCACAGCTCCTCACCTGGTGGGAACAGCCAGTGGGAGAATTCCCATGGAAGCTGTGTCCATCAGGGATATGTGAGCTCTGCATGGCTCAGAGCTGATCTCTCTGGGGTGAACAGAGATTTCCCAGCTTTCTGCAGCTGCTAATTAGTCGCAGATGATGAGATAATTTATAAAAATTAGCAGTGATTTTCTTCATTGTGCTAATGTCACTTGGCAATAAAACTGCTTTTTTAAGAGGGTGACTCTTCTCTAATGTAGGGATCAAGGCTAAAAATATAGTCAGCAGAGCAGGAGAGTTGTGCTCCATAACCACACACGAAGAGGTATTTCAGAAGTTCATTTGAAGCAGAAGAATGAATTCAAATTGAAATGCAGATTTCAGTGTTGCTTAGAGCACTGTTTGGAAAGAGATGTTTGATGGTGTCACCTTGGTGGCAGGGCAGTAGGAAAAATAATCCCTCTCTCCAGCATGCTGTGGAAGGAGGCTTAACGTGGAGCAGACAGCTTGTGTTACGTGGGGGTTTTGGCAGTGAATCAGCAAAACCAAGGTCGCTTTTCTCCCCCTTCCCCAGGAGCGACAGTGACTCACTGCCAGCTCCTCACGTCATGCAGGCAGGAGTAGCAACTCCAAGGGAGAGCTACAAGAGGAGTGTTTTGTCTCTTGTGCAGAGTGCCTGGGGGGAACAGGATGCAGGAGCCAAGGGAGACGCGGGAGCAGCGCAGCAGGATAAGGGCACCCAGCACTTCTTATCCAGGGGCTTCCCGTGGCAGTGGGACTGGGGATGGAGACATGGTGGTGGGATTTGTTCCTCGTGCCACCTCATTGTTTGAAGGTGGGACCAGGTGCTGGTTGCCCCTTTAGCTGCTCCAAGCATATGGTTGTCTGATTGGTCTGGTGGGAGTTGAGAAACGGGGGTGTTGCTGTTGCAGTTGTTCGGGAAAAGACATTCATTAGGCTGAAGAATGAATTTTCCATGAACTCCGAAGACCTCCACTACTCCATCAGGTCTCTAACGATTTTGTCACGATGTTAATCCCTCAGGTGAGCGGCAGCATTTTGATATCAGCTAACAAATTGTGTTTCCGCACAGATAACCCAACCTGGAGTCAGGCATGAGAGCAGAAAACAATTCATCAGTTTCTGATGGGCCCTGCAGATTTCAGGCAGGGCTGGATTCTGCCACAGTGTGTCCCTGGAGCAGCTCCTGCTTCCCTGGGAGTTCAGGGAGTGTGTGTCTGCATGGAACACCTGCACCAGTGCACACAGGTAACCTGGTGTGGCTTTTGGTGATGTCCAGGGTCTCCAGCTGAGCTGGAACACCCTCAGTGCCCCTTGCTGTATGGAGCTAGTTACAGTGAGAGGCAATTCCTGTGCTGGAGAGTTTACAGGAGCACAAATCCTGGGTGGAATGGAGGAGGTGGAGAGGGTCAGTTCCGTGCAACAGGCGATTGATAAGTTGAGCTCAAAGGATGTTGTGAGTACGGAAAGTTTTCATAGATCTAAGGGGAAATTGGACGAGCACAGGGAAGAGAGAAGCACTTAAGAGTTATTAAATATATAAACAACATCACTTTCAGAAGTTTCCTAACCTGAGAGTAGCCAAAGGCTGGGAGACTATTAGTAGGAATTATTGAATGGACTTTTGGCTTGACAGTAACATTTATTCTTACGATCTAGGTATGAAGCAGAGGCACAGAGAAAATGAAAGGAATTGCCTGTAGCAAGCTCTCAAATTAGCACCTCTATCTCCCAAGTCCCAGTCTAGTGTACTGTCCATCAAGGCTGAAAAGTGTGGAAATGTGCCTGAGCTGTTGGCAACACGCAGAGGAAACTCGTGGCAGTGGTGACACAGGTGCAAAGGGCCAAGGAACAGGGATCAGGGGACGGGGCAGGTCTGGGAGCAGCACCTGGAAGGGCAGAGCAGTTTGCTGATGGTGTCTGTGTGATCCAGGCACGTGGTGGAAATGGCATGGCAGCCTGTGCACACACAGAACAGCAAACAGCACCATGTGGGCATGAAATTGCCTTCCAAGCTGGAAGGGAACGACACAAGGCAAGTGTGTGGGAATGGAGTGGAGCCCTGAGGGGGCATCAGCGTGACAAGGACGAGGATGTGAAGCTCTGTGTGTGTGTGCAGAGTGGGGTGAGCTGGAGCTGGGTGGCCATGTGTGAAATAAACTGCCATGGAGCACAAGGGAGAGGGACTGGCACAGCTGCTGAGGTGTGTGGCAAAACCAGAACACCTGCGTGCTCTGATGGTAGCAGGAATTGCCAGGGGACTGGGGAGTATCTTTGAGCAAGCAGGACCCAACACCCCTTGGGATCTGGAGGTTGGGATGAGATGGAGGGGCTGAGCCAAACACATGCTGCACCTCTGTCATCAGCCACAGAGCAAACTGATCCACAAAGCCTTTTGGAGCAGGTATTTGCTCCAGCCTAGCACTGGAAATTGCTGCTTGGAATTAGCCTCTGCTTTTGCGCAAGCAGAGTAAACGTAAACCTGTTTGGGTTTTGTCACAGGAAACAAAGCACCCTTCTCCCATTTCTGTAGTTGCAGGTTCATTTCTTCTTTTTTAATGCCATCCTTAAATATCTGCTTCATCTCTAAGTGATTCTCTCTTGCACTTTATGGTGGAATTATCTTGCTCTCCAATCTCTCCTACGTCAGCTTTAGTTGTGTATTGTATTCATTCACCCTCTATGCAGATGTTGATAGATAATCCTTTCCAGCATTTTATTAGTCTCCATTGGATCCCTTCTAATTTAAGCATCTATGGTTTTATAGTTTTGGGTGCCTTGCTTTATCTCTCTGTGTATAGGCACAGAGCTGTGAGCACAACCTCATCGAGACTCCATTAGGAGGACTTATATCCTGGCCTAATCTTATCTGTGATGTGCCTTTGAATCTTCCCCTACTGCAAGTCCTTTCTAATTCAGTCTCTCATACATCTTTTCTTCAGTCTTGTTTTTCAAACCAGGGTTCTTCTGATGGTGTTGCCAAGAGCTGTGTTGTGCTGTGTGGGATCAGCTGGGGCGTGGACAGGTGGGACATAAACCACCATGGCAGGGCTACAGCACGGGGGCAACATTTTTCAGTGTGGTCCATGAAAACCAGGGAATTTGCTCCAGGCTCTGCAAGGATGTGAGTCCATCTGGTCCGGAGGTCTGCTGTAAGGGGGTTAGGAAACTTCTGCCAAGAGAAACGTGGATCTGGGAATGTGTGATGGGCGTTGTGATGGCAGCATGGAAAGGGTCAAACTGTGGCTGGGCGAAGCGGAGGAGGGAAAGATGGAGCAGGGAGATAATGAGGAGGGAACCTGGTCATTTCTCATTAGTAAGTGGTGCTTGCTTTTTAAAAGGGCAGAACAAACCCCCTCAATCCCCTTGCCCTTCAGGTCAATAAAATGAACACTTACTAATGGTTGAATCAGAGACTCAACAACTTCATTACACTTGTAAAATCAATCGCCATTATCAAGCTCCTTCTATTGATCTGTGCTGCAGAATGTCAACATGTTCTGGGGGATGGCTGTGAGCAGACAGTGCTTTGCTTAATATCTCTGAAGCCCATTAAAAGACACACTCAACATACCGGTCTCTTCCTGACGGGTCAGACCCTCCTTGGATTTTCCATCTGGGCTCCCTGCAGGTGATGCCCACCTCAGCACACAGGTGAGCTGCTGGCAGAAGGTGCACTGGAGCAGAGCAGGAAGGTCAGCTGGCGCAGTGAAAACACCACACAGCCCTGTGAGGGCTACTGAGCGAATTTGTAGCTTCTGGACTGCTGCTGGGAGCCTTGGATGGAAATGACAACGCGGCTAATAAGGTCTAATTGGCTATTAAAGGAGGAAGCAGCCCCAGAGATGTTCAGGGCCAATTAACCCTGGGAGCCGGTGCCTGACACTGTACTGCTGTGCTGTGATGTGTGTGAGCCACTCAGGAACTCAGGGAGAAGAGGAGCAGTGCAAGTTGTCCCTCAAATCCCTTGGAAATAGCTCGGGGTACTTCAGGCAACAGCAAGTTAAGTGTTTACTTGGCTGTGTAGGGCTGGAGGCTGGATTAGTGGCTGACTACTGTGAGCACGCCCTCAGAGAAACCCCGAGGGGATCAAAGGGGCCCTGCTGAGATGGAACTTCTCAGGAGGCTTTTTTTTTAATATCTGCTTAGCTCTGGGGAACGAAAAGCTGAATCAGGTGAGAGGGAGCCATGGGGAAGACTTATTCCTGCATCCTGGCACATGTTGATGGCACAGGCTGGTGGTCACAGGGTGTGTTGGGCAGTGATGGGGGCCAGTGACAGTGAATCCAGATGTGTGGTGACAAGTATCAGCCCCAAGGCTCAGCCTTGGAGTCACACAGCTGGGGGACCACGGGGAGACAGGTCAGCTCTGACAGGAGATGCCTTGGAATGCCAAGATTGTTTCTTGAACAAGCCAGTCCAAAGCCTGCTGAAGTCAACAGGGGACTGTGGGCAGCTCAATCAATCAGCCTGCCTCAAACACTGTCTGAGATCAGGGCCGTGGGGAGCCGGGGTTTTGACACAGGCTTGTTGCTAATTTGAATAAACAAATTGTGTCTAATGGTTTTGTCCTTTAGTTGATGCCAATGCCTTCTTATTAAAGGAAACTGGGGGTATTCAGTGTTGCAAAGCAAGCTGCCTATTTTCAGAGTCTGTTTTTCTACTAGCAGTGTGCAGATAGAAAATGGGATTGGGTGGATTTGACTGGGAATTTGGACTCTGGAGTCTCAGCATAATATGAACTATGTGTCATATGCCCGAGTCTATTGCTTTCTGAATTTTTATTGCATGAGGCTGGCTTTGTGTGCTGCTGTTGGTGGTCTCTATCTTGTTCCTTTTCCTCCTGTTGATTTCATTATTTACCATTTCTACATTTTTTATTATTTCTGTATTTTTGCTGCTCGGAGCTCAGACCATTCTGAAAATCCAGTGAGTTCAGTCCAAGCAGGAGATGAGTTCAAAGATAAGGCTCAGCTCCTGGACTTGGAGCAGCAGCAGGTTGATGTTTGTCTTCTGCTTGGCTTTTGATGGAGTGGAGAGAAGGGGACTGTGACTGCAGGGTCTGTCCCACAGTGACATCCATGGTTTGCCTGTTGCTGTGGAGGAAATACCAGTGATACACTGCTAATAGCCCAGTTCTCACTGCAGTTTTCCATGAAACGAGCTGAGCAGAAGGATAGAGATTCTGTCCTCCTTTCTGGTGATGGTTCTCTCGTGTTGTGTTGAGGAAGCAGCTGAAAAAGGACCTAGTGCTGACTCCAGCAGTATAGACAAGCTGATTAGCTTCTTCAGACATGTCTAACTAACGACCTTCTAGTCTGTCTGGGTCACAAGACTCCCACTGATGAGCTGTAGTTTGTGGACTTGCTGATTTGGAAGTGAACTGAGCCAGGAGTGTGCTGGGTGCTCATGGCCAGGGATCATCCCTCCAGGATGGGAGTGCTGAGCCCCCACCGTGACCCTTGGGCAGTGGGGAGCAGGAGAGAGGATTCAGAGGTTTCTTTTTATCTTGGCTCAGTTAGAAAAGAGACAAAAGCTCCATTTAGCCACATAGCCTGGAGCGCTTTGCTGAAATAATTTGTGTTACCTTTTATCTGCCTCAGAGGAACACTTAAAAAATCATCCTGCCCATAGCGGGTAACCTGATGAGTCTAATTTGGTGGTATGAAAACACAACCACTTGGAGGTTTCCCATCCATGTTGTGGCTAATTAGATACACTTCCCCTGTTAGCTTTTGCCCGCTGTGCAGTGTTGCGTGTGTTCAAACACCCCATCAAGAGCAGGAGGTGTCTGTGTGTGTGCATGATGGTTAATATGCATTTTGGATAATGCTTTAGTGGAGGTAGGAGATGGTGTTATTAACTGTGAAGCCAACAGAAGAGAGGCTGTACCATGACCAGCTGCAAAGCATCCTGCTGGTTCCCCACTCACATGCAGGGGTTCTCTTTTGGGTCGTGGGTTTAGTTATTCTGGTACCCTGTGTTTGCAGGCAGTGCTGGAGAGGTTGTGGGGGCAGGAAGGGTGATGCTGTCCAAGGGAGTTACTCAGTGTGGCTGGTGAGAGTGAGAGAATGGCAGGACTGCAGGGCTTGTGTCAGGGCAGCAAACACACAGCAGCTCTGGGTCACTGCCACTTCCAATCAGGAGACAGAGGGATGATGGCATCTCATCCACGACCTCTGGAAGGGTGTCCACAGCTGTTCTGCCATTCCCTCTAACCCTTAAATTCCAGCTGTCAGGATGTGTTGGGTACAGCACAGAGATGGAATGGACAGAACAGTTTGTGTGTGTCAGGGCTGAACGAGAGCTGGCCATGGACCAGGTACAGCTTGCAGGTTGAGGTGTCTAAGTAATGCTTCCATGCCCAGAGCTGGCACTTTGGAGCCTTTCCATGAAAATAGACTTTGTTAGAGGCTTGTTTGTTGAGAGAGGTGGACCAGTGAGTTGACAAAGCTACTGTTTGCCCTCCAGGAGGGAAACGTTCTCTGTGGTTCAGTGCCAGAGGGGTAAGACAGGACATCAGAGCACTGGGGGGAAGTTTACTCCCCTCCAACAGATTGCTTTGTGTCCATGTAGGAGTGCCACCAGTGTGTGTCCTGTGTGCACACACCTTCCAGCCCAAACCCCACCTGTGGGGAGAGGGCACAGAAATTCAGCTCTTTTTGGCTGAGTTTTCTGCCCAGGCAGAAAATAAATTGGCTGCTGCTGCTGCTGCTCTCTTTTTCTAAATTGGCAGTGCTTGGAATAGGGCCAACTCTTTTTCTTTCTCTGGGAGACACCCATTGCTTCTCCAGGGAAATCTCAGAGGGGACCTGGGGAAGAAGATTGGCTTGTGGTTTTAGGAAGCAGCGGGATGTTACAGAGGTTAATTGCATCCAGCTGATGCGCTACCGAAACCCAGCATTTTGGGATGAAAAATTACTGCAAAACCGAATCCCTGGTGTTGCAACAGCCTCTGCTCTAGACTTGCTCACAGCCTGCCTCTCCCTCTCTGTCAGGGTGAGGTGTCTGGGCAGCAGATAACACCAGCCTCATGCACATCCATCCCCGGGCTCTCCTGCGGGTAAACATTCGTGCACTGATGGGCCCAGGAATATTATCACTTGTGCCTCTAATGGGCAAGCACATGCTGCAAATTCTGGCTTAAACGAAATCTGATGTGTTCAAAGGCTGCACAAGTCTCTTAAAGAAAATGAGATCTTAGCAGGAAGCCTAAGACCAAACAGAAGGCTCTTTATTGACCATGGGATGCTGCTTTCCAAAGGGTACTGCAGGTGGCTGTTCCTGTGTAGGAAAACATGTTGGGTTGGTCTGGATGTGGGTTGTTTTTTTTTTTCAGACAGTTAAGAAACCAATAAAGTTAAATTGGTAGAAATGTCTAATGTGATTACAGCAAGATGGGGATAAATGTGGTTTCATTAGATGTTGTTTTGAAGCAGAAGAGTGTCATTTTGTGATGGAAAACTGAAATGACAGGGAGTATTGGTATTTGAAGTGCCTTTTTTAGAATGACCTGCTCTGTCTTTTTGACATCAAACATATGTATGCAGAAAGAGAGCACTGGTTTGTGTTTTTTTCTGGTGCAGCTCCATTTTTAGTCTGAAGTTTTCTATCAAAGAACTTCACAGAGAGGGCAAAAAAACCCCTTGGAAAAAAGTGTTTGAATGTGTTGTTTATAGTGGGGATGGAATTGAGCTGAACCAGCTGGAACAAGGGGTCTGAGTTGTCAAGATGGTTTCCTTTCCATTGTCACTTGATAAGAGATCCCAAACCTGCCCCTTTGATGCCATGTGTAACCTTCTTTATGTCCTCCAGGGACAAGACTCAAAGCTGACACTCAGCTCCACTCTGGTTTCTCTGCCTCTTGGCTCTGATCTCACTGCTGGTTATTAAATGATTCACAGGGACTTCCCACTGCCCCTGAGATGTTAATTGAAAGATTTCCAGCCTTAAGGATCCCTTTGCACTATTGGTGTTCTGCAAGGAGCTACAGAGTAGGTTGGTGTTCATGCTGTTAATCCCCTGGAGTCTCCAGGAGACCTGCCCTGGCTGAAGCCATGCACAGATTGATTTTTCCTGGTGGTCAGAAAGAGAGGGAAGTGCAATGTCTGGTACCCCTTGGCCAAGAGATGAAACCTGGGAGGGAACTGCAATGTGTGATGCCACCTGGCCAGGAGATGAAATTTGGGAGCACCAAGAAGGACGGGAGAGGAAAGGCATGGCCCAGATCTTATTATAGCAAAGATGATATGCCATCAAATGAGTAACACTGATGGAAAAGGTAGGAAATGACTAATGTTGCAGCCACAGTAATTGTTTGGAGGACTGGCATTTCTGGTATGAAAAGATTTAGAGTGAGCTTTCAGTAAATAAAGGAGAAATTGGCCCTGAAGTTCAGGGCTAAGATTTGGCAGCTGAGATTGAAAAAGGAGGGGGGAAGGGGGTTGTTTCAGGTACTTTAAGGAAAGAAAATAATTTTTCAAGCTGCATTTCACTTAATTGAATACCAACAAGAAGGGCTAGACCAAAAAAAAATCTTTATTCCACAGAGCAAACAGATCAAGCATCCCATCACCAAGGGCTGCCCATGGCACCCAGCCCTGGCCATTGGACTGTACCTGTAGAGCTTCTACATCCCTGTGGATGCAATTGCACATAATTATAATATCAGTCCCCCTTTCTGTGCTGTAACAACATTAGATAATTTGCTCCTTGGGCAGTCTCTGGTGTGAGGTTGCTTGTGCAAGGTTTTCTTGGATTCTTTGTGTGCGGTGGCAGCGACAGCAGCTTCTCTGAGCAGTGGCTGCTTCCCTGGGATTAGTTCATTCCCTTCACGGATGCTGAGTAGCCAGGGCAAGGTAGAAAACCCTTTGTGATGGGCTGGCTTTACTGTAGTCAGTAACTGGGATTTGAGGCTGTCTAGGGGAGCATGTTTGTGTAAACTAATGATCCCATTTTCTTGCTGCCTTTATCCGTCTCATGATCTTTCCGCTCTCTTCTCCTGCAATTCCTTTTCCACTGGGTGAAATCAAAGTGCAAAGCTTTGGTGATTTGAGCAAGTTAGTGATTCTCAAGACACTTAAAACCAGGGGAAATGGGTTGCCATCAAACATCAGCTTTTGACCTTTTTCTTTGAGGGTTTTGCCCATTAGGTGGTGGATGGGTGCAGGAGAAGGGGTTTGTTAGTGGAGCAAAGCCAAGCCAGGTTCTAATGAGCTGCCATGTGGAGCTTTTATAAAGGTCTGTGGAGCTGTTTGTGGCTTTCAGAGTGTGACAGGGGTCACTTTTCTGTTCCTCATTTCTCCCTGGATTCCTCTGGTCAGGATCAAGAGGGCAGTGCAATGCTGAGGACACAGGTCTGGATGTGGATGCTCAGGTTCAGGTCACACATCTGTGCCTTGGGATTGGGCTGGGACCAGACTGGGAATGGGGCTGGCTCCTCCCAGCCACAGTCAAGGCCATTGTGGGGCTGATACCAAGAGCTCAGAGTGTGCACAAGCTGGCAGGACACAGAGCAAAGCCTGGGATGGTTTCCATCCAAGGCACACTGTCTTTGCACCCCTCAGTGGGAAGCACAGCATTCCTGGTGCCTGTGCCCCTTTGGCAGCCCACAGGATAGGAATGTGTCCTGAGAGCCTGTGGAGCTGAGCTCCAGGCTGCTGACACTCTGATTAATACTGCAGCAGGGCTTGTTATGCTGGAGAGGAACCTTTACTCCAGAGACATTAAATATTAATAGCAGCAATAGAGACACAGATAAACAAGAGCGAGTTATAAACTTCATTTTGAGGGCATCGCTGTTAGCTCGGGCAGACTCCTGTTACAGCCAGCTCAGGAACATGGGCCAGAGGCTGGTGCTGCATTTAAATCTCTGGATTTACATCTGGAACTTAAAGTTCCTGACTCTGCCCTGCAGGAAAAACCCTCCTTGCCCACAATCAGGCCTCTGCTGCAAAGTGACAGAGTCTTTAACCTGACTCTTACATGGTCAGAGCTTCCCCAGCAGTTGCCATCTGTGCTTTGTGCTTTCTTATTCCACTTCAGTGCATCTGGTCTGTTCAGGAGTTTGTCCTACAAGTTCCTAGATAGCTGAAAACTCACCTTCAAAAGTCAGTCAGGCATCTTCAGCCTTGTATCTTGCCAGGTGGTTCTAAACTATCCAGGGTGGATCCTCTCAGGGCATCAGGATGGGGAGGACATTCCAGCACTGCTGGAGACAGGGATGCTTTGGTAGGGGGAGACCTGCCATGGGCTGAGAAATGCTGTGTGGTTGGAGCTGTAGGTGCTCAGGTCTCTCTGACCCTTGCAGTGTGGATGATTTTATTTATTTGAAAATCCTGACAGCACATGATGATAATTTACAAATCGCACAAGATTTCGTGTGTTTAAAACTTGCCTTTTAATGGTGGAAATATCTGAGGGTTTTTGTGATAATGTGAGCTGTGTGGGCTGGGCAGTCATCACTTAATTCCAGGATTCAGGCATTTAGGAAGAACACTAAATACTTCCAGTGCAAACTGGGAATCAGTAACGAGCACTGTGTTTACTACTTAAACAGCTTTCAGATGAGAAATGATTGTAAACTCATATTTTAGTAATGCAAAGTACTATTGACTGAATTCAAAGCGAGATCGTTCATAACGTGTCACGTCAACTTTTCTACTGTAATTTATATTGGATTCTTCCTCCCAAGGGCTGGGAACAGGGCAGGCTGCTGTTGGCTGATGTGCCACACTGGAAGCAGCTGTATTTTGGTGGGTTTATGTGCTTTGGGGTGCACTTTTGGCTGTGCTGCACCCCACTGTTAAGGGAGAGCCTCTGGGATCTGGGATATATAGGGAGATCAGAGCTGCATGAGCCTTTGGGCCAACCTGCCAGTCCATAAAATGCCTCTCTAAGCAGGTCTAGAAGCTGCTTCTGGATGAACAATGTGAGGCTGAAGGGAGAATTCCAGCTCCTCCTGCAAAGTAAGATGATGAAGAGCTACTTGTGCAAACCCGCCTGGGCAATGATCATCTCACCAGGTGACTTGGGAAGTTCCACTGGAGCAGAAACGTGGAGCTGACCAGCTGTTGGCACACAGAGCAAAAAAAAATCAGAATAATTAATGTAAAAGAGAACAAGACCCTACCAATGGTTGCAGAGGGAAAAGAGCAATAAAATGAGCATTGCTCTGCCATCCAAAGGCTGACCAGTGGGGTTTAAAATCCCCTCTTAATAATGTATGCAGCAGCCAGGAAAATCAGACTGGGAATCTGAAGGTTTAATATTAAGAAAGAATCAGGCAAATAAATCTTTATTTCAAAATTTGCTCTCATTGTAAGAGAATTATATTAAGTTTCTTTCTTTTTAATGCCATTGGGGCAAACATGCTTTAATCACTGAGTTTTAGCATGGCCAGGCTGAGTGTGTTGAGGTGGTATTTGTTCAGATCTTTTCAAGCATTAACAGATGGTGAAGAGAAGATATGGAGTTTTTTTGGTTCAAGATCTAATTAGTCCTTATACACACAGTCCTGTTCTTTGTCCCTGGCTCCTGGCAGCTTCCTGCCCATTTCCATGCACACTCTTGCAGCTCGTGGATCTCCAATTTCCCAGTGATGAAGAGAGACAAGTTTTACAGAATTAGATGGCATACTTAGGAAATGGCCCTCATCGCTTATATTTATGTTCTTAATTCACTCCTCAGTGGTAATTGGCGACTGTACAAGGCCCCTGTCATCTCTTCTGGTTAGAACACTTGAATATAGTTTGTCTTAACGTGATTTATGGCAGCACAACTTTAAAGGTAATTGAGATTACCGCAGCAGCTTCTTGAGGAAACTCTGAAGGATATTTTGGGTGGTGGTGGAGAAAATGAAAAGTACAACAGGCTGCAGGTAAATGCCTGGCTCGTTTTTCCCTTGGTCTCTGCAATGTTGGCAGAAATATCTGGAGGTCTCCTGTGCAGAACATGTGCCTCCACCCCAGAGAGACACATAACCACCTCCTCCTGCACAGTATAAAACTCACTGTCTTCTCTTGAACGAGACAGCTTAAAAGGGGAAGAAAATTATGGAGCAAAGTGTTTGGCTAATGCCTGCTTTCAGTGCACCAAGACTTGCTATCATAATTTCTTCCAGGATGGCTTTTGGTGGCATGGCTGGGAGATGGATGGAGCTATTGTGAACACCCTGATGGGAGTTCAGCAGTGTGAAGTCAGAGGGAGAGGGCTGTGAATCTCTTGGAAGTGTGTTCCAGCCAGGATCCTACGCAGACAACAGATGTTGTACAGAGTTAAGGATTGATTTTTATAAATCCATTTCACCCTGGTTGGAATCTGTTGGCAGATTGCTGCTGTTTACAGGCACTGTGGTAGCACAAGAATAGCCCCATTTGCTGTTAGGTGCTGCACAAATACAGGCAGGGAGGGAAACAGAGGTTCTTAATGTCAAACTGTGAGGCCTCAAAATAAACCAGCCTAGTTGGAGTCATGTAGGGTAGGATGTTCACATTGGAGCTGTTCATTTTGACTCTGGCCTTTTGCACACACAGAACCCTCTGCCCCCAGAGCCATTGACATTTCCAGACTCCCCTGAGAGCTCTGGTGTCACCTTTCTGTGTTCTCAGTGTTAGCTGGATAAAGTGATTTTTGCTTTAGTTTACCTTTCTAGGAGCTTAATCTCTCCAGCCTTTTCTATTTTGAGCTCAGCTATAGATACCCCCACGTTAGATTAGATATTAGGAAAAGTTTCTTCACAGAAGGGGCTCTGAAGCACTGGAACAGGCTGCCCAGGGAAGTGGTGGAGTCACTATCCCTGGAAATGTGCGAAAAATAGTTTTCTCCCCTTTTCCTCTAGGGAACTCAAAGTCAGGAAGGCTTCACCAGCTGACAGAATTGGTTTTTTAAAGCCATTGTGTGAGTGTTGCATGCTTCCAGTAAAAACAGGAGCATTAAGAATAGCCGTGCCTGGAGCCTGAATTATTGTAATACCATTTGCCTTGGTTATTGCAAAATAGAACCCGGTGCAGAGCTTTGCTGAAGAGATCATAAAGTTTGCGTGAAAAGAGCTGGAAACTAAACAGAAAAGGGTTTTACAAAAAAAAAAGTAATTAAATGGGCCCTGGCTGAGAAGTGGGGCATGAAGGAGGGATCTGTGGCAACGCTGATACTTTTGCTTCTCCGACTTCTCCTTCTTCGTGCTGCTGGAATAACGTGTCTCCTGCTCTCCCTGGGCCCCAAGGATGTGTGCACAAATCAGGCTGCCATCCCCCAGAGCCTTGCACCTCTGTCTGGTTCCTGCAGGGTGCACAGAGCACCTGGGCTGTGGAGGAAGCCAGGTATGGGGGAGATCAGCAGCTCTTGTGCCCCTGTGTTTAGTCCTGACTAATGGGCTTAAATCCTTGTCTTCCTCTGGATCCTGTGAGCTCTTGTGCCCTGTCTTTAGTGCTGATTGATGGGGTTTATCCATGTTTTGCATGGGCTCCTGTGAGCAGCCCCTGAACCTCTGCCCTGCCAACCTTCCTTCTCCCTCTTCTCCTCTCGGGACCCCTCGGTGCTGCTGGAGCCACTCCCAGGGGCAGCAGGAGAGGAAAGGAGAAGGAGTGGATGGACTGAGAGACAGGGATGAGTGCTGGCACCTGCAGGGTGGCACTGTTCAGAGGGTGATGCCAAGGGGCAGCAGAGGCACTGCTGATGAACATCCCTCACCCTGCTCCTTGCTGGGCTGACCATCGTGAGGGGCTGGCAGTGTTCAGGGGACCAGTCTGGTTTTTCTTGTTTTAACTCAGCTCTAAGGTGCAGGTTGAGCTCCCACACTTTAGGGCAGACAACTTGCCAAAACCAGTTATTTTATGTAGCAAATAATTTCCTTCTCTAGAATGGTCTTTGTGATAGTGGCATTCAGAAGTCCCAGGATCAGCACTGTGCATTGGCTGGTTGTGATTCAGAGCTGGAGATCTGGTCCAGGTCAAGTGCAGAGGAGTGTCTATAATTTCACTTATAAGGAAAAGTATTTTCCTTTCATCACTGTTGGACTAATTACATTTGTCAATGGTAGTCCTGCTCCAGGAATCAATAAAGAGCGAAGCCTTGCTTCGAGGGAAGGTGCATTTCTACAGTTCTACAATCTTCTCTTGGCCCTGCAGCAAACAATAGTAATAACAAATCTATATTTCTGCTTTTTGTGTTCTCTGTTATCTGGATCTCTTTAACAAGATAACACAGGGAGCAAGAAAAGTGGTGTTCTCTCTTTTTTCCTTCTGACCATGTGTTTTCATATTTTTAAATTAACCTTATCGACCCACATATTGCAAACTTGGTTCTGCTGGCTGCTGGGAAGTAGCTGGCAGTGCTCTGCTGTACCTGGTGCCTCTTCTGTGGATGGTTTTTGCACCTATAACCACCAGTCACAGAATCACAGACTGTTTTGGCTTGGAAAGGATCTTAAAGCTCGTCTTGTTCCACCCCCTGCCATGGGCAGGGACACCTTCCACTGGACCAGTCAGTTTGGTGCATTTTCATGCACGAGGATAAAATGTTCACCATCACCATGAAGCCTTTTGCCCTTTTATACTCAACCCCCTGGGCTGTGGCAGCACTTTCTGCTGTTTCTGTCACCAGGTCTGTCTCTCACAAACTTTGACCTGTCCCTGGTGGGGAGCTGAAGCTGTATTGAAGCTTTTTTTTTTTTCTTCTCTTTAAGTAAGCAATATATATTCAAGACTAAAGGACACTCAGGAAATGAAATTGCTGTTATTGCTGCTGCTTGGTGAGGAAACTATTTCCTTCCCTGCTAATGGAGGAGGGGTCCTGCTGTCAGCTCTGAGAGTCTGAGGTGGGGTCACAGAAACAGCAGGAGACATAAAAATAAGGGGGAAGAAAGGAAAACTAAGCAAAGCCAGGGAAAGCCTCTGAAGGGGGTTGCACATGGACTGTGCTCAGGTTTTCCTCCATCCCCTGGGGTTTTCCTAACATCTGGAAGAGCTGGACACACGCCCAGCCTTGGATGTAGGATTATGGCCAGGAAAACTGCCGAGGAAGCCCTGCCACCCCCCAGAGGCTGTGTGTGGCCAATGGATTAACTGCAGCAGGGGATAAGCCTCCTCTAGGGCTTTCCAGAGGCTTCTATAGGCCCGTGTAAGCTGACAGGCTCTGAATAGAGGGATATCCCTGCCATTCCCGTGATATGGAGTCGAAGTGCTTCAGCTGCCAGGGAGGGGTCAGGGCACAGAGGGAAGAGGTGAATCCCACTCAGGCTACGAGCCCTTCACCCTCTCCATGGGAGAGCAGAGGGTTTTGCTGGATTCCCTTGCAGACAGAGCTCTGGGGCCCTAGCAGATCCGTGCCAGAGCTGTGCAAATCTCTGTCTGCCTCTCCCGGGGCGGGAGGAATTAGGAATGTCAGGTTAAATAAGCTTTTTTTTGGAAAGGAAAATCCTGAGAGTGAATGAGCTCAGAAACTTTAAAGGCAGGCATTCAAGTTTCTATTGCTGTTGATTAATTTAATGTGAAATACAAAGAGTGGGGAGGGGAGGGAGTTCTGGAGTGATTTCAGGGCTGTCTCTGAAGGAAGCCCACTGCAGAAGCCTGCAGGCGACATGGAGATGAGCTCTGTGAGGTCTGTATAAGAGTGGAAAGCTGGCAGCTTTCTGGCCAGCTACTGGAAAAGCACCTCAGGCAGCTGATGCTACATAAGAAAGGAAAAGCAAGGAAGGACCTCAAAATACCTGCTGAATCACAGGATCATTTAGGCTGGCAAAGACCTCCAAAGTCATGGAGTCCAGCCTTTGATCAGTCACCACCTTTGTCCCAAGTGCTGTGTCCAGATGTTTCTTGGACACCTGCAGGGATGGGGGACTCCTGTGCAGCCCATTTCAATGTTTTACAGCCTTTTCTGTGAAGAAATTCTTCCTGATGCTCAACCTGAACCTTCCTTGTCACTGCAGGAAGGGGTAGTTGGGTTGATGCTTCAGACCCTCCTTGTGCTCATCTTCTGAAAACTCTCATCCCTGGGCTCATCCCCCAGCTCTGCCCAGCCCACCCAAGGGATCCTGGGCACTGGGGACAGCCCTGATCCCAAAGGAGAGCTGTGTGTCCCTGCAGACATCCTGATCCCATCCTGATCAGTGCCTGGGAAGATTATTTTATCAGTGCAAACCATCAGAGCACAGCGCTGGGAAATGTAGAAGAGCTTTATGTGTTTTCCTGAAAACTACATTAACGTGACAGTTTTAAATAAAATAAAGAAACAGGGCTGGAGGTGAGAAAAAGCACAGATATAATTTCTCAGTTACTGCTCCCATAGCTTTTCGATTTGACTGTTTCCCCTCTGATGTGTGAAATCTGAATCTGAATCCAGGCTTTCTCTGCTCCCTCCCTGTTGACCTCGTCAGAAACACTGAATGCAAGAGAAAAAAAAAAGAACAATATATTGCTTTGTGTACCTCCAGACAGGCAAACCCTTCACTTACCCTCACAGGCAGACTTTCCCATCTGCTACCTCGCTGTGCTGCCTCCAGGTTATCTCAATAAGAAAACTTAATTGAGGCAATGTCATGTCAGGAGAGGATGATACATCCATTTTCACACAATCACTTTTGTAACCTGTTTCACTTTTAGCACAACTACCCTGGGCTTCTTGTCTTGCAAGGTTTCTTTCCCCCCCATCCTCTTTCCAATAATAATCTCATAGTATTTTTCATTCATACACAGGCAAAGATTTTTTTGAGTTGTCGCTTGTGGTTGTGTTGCAGTGACTGTCCTCTGGTAACCACGTGTGCTGCTGCATAATGAGGGAAAATCTCTGCTGTTGGACTAGATAAAGTGTGTGTGAGAACAGAAGGATTATCCCCTTGCAGGGAGATGACATGAGGAGACTAATGGGAGGTTTTTAACAGTAGTTAGAGACTTAACGGGCTGTGAGCGTTCCCTTCCTGTCATTATAACGCCAGGTAGGGATCTGCTGTGTGTTCAGAAGTTATTGCTGAGCCTGTCCTGGGCACGTTCTGCTCACTTGATGGCTGGGGCTGAACCTCTCTGGGTTTTAAGCACCTTTGTAGCACAGGAAGCATCTCTGGTTAATTCAGCTGCCTCAGCTGCAGGTACAGACAGGCAGCCAGGGGCTCAGCTCCTGCCTGTAAACCACAAGCAGTGTTTTAAAACCAGTGAACTTGCTTGCAGAACAGGTCAGAGGCGCTGCTGGGGTGCAGATGGAACTCCCCCAGCTCCTTGGTGCTTGCAGGGCGAGGAGCAGACAACTGGAGGGTTTGAGGCTTCTCACTGTGGCTGGGGTTCCCTCCACACCTTGTCCCAGAGTATTCCAGGGAGTCCCTTTGCAGCCAGGAGAGGGTCTGGCCCACAAAGCCCAGCCCAGCCCTATCCAGCACCTCCCCAGAGGTTCTTCTGCACCAAGAGCTTTCTTCAGCTGCTTTTCAGTACAAAGTCTGTTGCTATGCCTCTCCTCCCTTTTCCCAGTCAGTATTAATAAATGGCAGTGGGGTGGGTGTGGGAGCTGTGTTTACCCCGTGGATGCCAGGCAGACAATGAACCTCATCTTGCCCAGATGGCACAGGCTCTCCTCCAAGCTGATAAACAGGGCTGGTGCCATTGAAACGGGCCCAAACACGGAGTTACAGTGATAGTGTGGTGATTCCAGCGCCTCCAGTGACCATCTGGACACACAAACTGATTTTCTATTTGGATAATAAAAACCTCTCCTACGTCTCCAATATTAGCCATGTATGGGGATGCTAATTGATTTAATTGAAGCTCTCAGTGTTGAGCTGTGGGGATTGCCAAGCTTTGCTGTGTAGGTAGGTGGTGGGTTTTAATGCCTGGTTGAGGGAAGGAATTTGGGGTGTGCATGCTCTGCTTGGGAGATTTGGGAGGGCTGTGGGAGTCTGGGAATCACAAGTTCCTGCTCCAGAGGGGAGACGGGGCAGCTGCTGCTGAGCTCTCCTGAGCAAAGGGACAGGAATTTGCTGCTCTCTTTGCTGGTTTCTCATGGCCTTGTCACCTGATTTTACACAAAATCTGTCTTTTTTGTGTTTTGTTTATGCATATATACACAAATACATGCTAGATTTTGGTTATAGTAAAGAAACTCGTGTCCAAGTGATTCATATCCTTTACTCTGTAGTTTTGATCTTGAGCCTCACACCAGGTCCTGCACAAATTCCGAAACAGAGAAGAAAACCTTCACTGAGAGACTTCCAGTGTAATGAGAGCCCCCTCTGCACCTTGAAAAAACTGTTTGCTGGGCTTGAGAAATTACAATTTCTTGATAAACAACAGTTATGGCCTAGAAAACACTGTCAGGGGGGGTTGTGCCAAAAAATTATCCCGGTCTGTCTCTCTTTTTTTCTTTTCCTTTATATGACCTTTTTCTAGGAAACAAACAAGAACAACAAAAAAGAAAACCCACAACCTTGCAGCAAAGTTATTCATCCTAAAGAAGTGGCAAAGAGTGACACGTTAGCTCTTCCACTGGAGCCTTTGCCACTCTTCAGGGAAATAATTTGGATTTTTAACCCTATGCCTTCCCTTGTTTAAAATAGGAGGATGCAGTGGCTCGTGTTGCCTTAATTTCCTGTGGGTTTTGCTCTATCCAGATTCCTCATTAACTGGTTAATCAGGGACATGGGAAATACAGCCAAGCATTTTTGGGTTTGGAGGGAGTAAAACAGCTCAGAGGAGGCACCTGCAAACCACCAAATTCCTGGCCTGAAATCTTTTTTATCCCAGTAGGCAGCTGATTGGGAAAGGGGAGATGATCTCAGTTCTAGGAGCAGGGATGGGACTTCCAAGAGATGGGAGAGTCTAAATGTGTGCTCTGGGCTCCCAGGGGAGGATCATGAGAGGAGCAGCCACAATCTGGTGGGGAGTTTATTCCATCTTCTCAAGGGTGGAGGTTCCTGTCAACTGGCTCTCACAGGAGACTTCAGAAATCATCTTCCCTGATGTCAGTGCACGTGTTAATTGGACTTGACAGATGATAATGAAGGAGAGGCTGGAACTCAGCAAGGGTAGAGGGAATGTCATCACTCCTGGGGGAGGAGGAGAGAACACAGAAGTCCAGATGCCTGGGAGTTACATGAGGGAATTCAGAGTATTAATCTTTGCCATTTCTGGTTCTAGAAGTGGTGGGTGCAGGGGAAAAGTCAGTAAGTCTTATTTATCCCAGTTCACGTTCATGGCTTGGTCTTGCTGTTAAACCATTAAAGAAAATGAGTATTTTTTGTGAGGAATCCTCCTTTCTTGAGGCTGTGATGGGGTGACAGCTCAGCTGAGCAAACAGGGATGGTGGCAGGGAGGTCACAGGATGGGTGCTGAGTCTTGGAGCACAGACCCCATAAGCAGAATGTAGCACCATTTCCTGGAACTATGGTGCTGTGCCTCATGGCTAATGCGTAATTAGCCTTAATTATCTTAATTAGATTGGAAAACATTTTTTTTGCCTTTGCTGGAAGGTCAGCATGTCCTCCCCTTGCTGGATGGACATTCTGGCCTTGGCAGTGTGAGCAGGACCCCGGTGATGCCATCAGGGCTGTGCCAGGTGGTGCCTGTGCTGCTCCATTGGAGGAGAGAGATCAGCTCCTTGGAATAGGTGGGATTTTACCCCCTCAGGGGCAGGGTGTGTGTCCAAATGGCTCTGCAGGATTGGGCTGTGTCCATTTGCTGCCTCAGAACTTGATAGTTGCTGTCTCAGTTGCCTGTGGAAGGAGAAGAACAGCCTTGTTTCTCGTCCTCAAGTCACGCAGAAGAGGCATCTGGCAGTTGCATTTCTAGTGTGCTCAGAAGAGGATGCTGTGTACCACGGGCAATGTTTTCCCTGTGCTAAGAGGCTGCCCAAGGACCCAGCTCTGTCACCTCTTCAGCAAAGTCACCCCGTGATCCTCACTGCAAGGGCAGAAATCCTCCCATCACAGCTCCTTCTGACTGTGGGTTGTTGTATTTTTTCTTATAATTACCAGGAAACTGCCTGAATCAAATGCTCTTCCCTGACTGGCAGGAGCACAACACCCACTGATGAGTCAGGGGAGGAAGAGCTCCTTTTTAATTGGAAAGGGTACTGAGGGAAAGGAAGGGGAGAGAACCCAGGGAAGAATAGCTGCCAGAGAGTTGTGGAATGAATTATATTTGTTTAAGGACACATTAGAAGATTAATGATGGAATTTAAAGTATGAAAGCAGCAGGGCCTAAGTGTGGTATTAATGGAATCCATTTTCTTTGCCATCTCCTGCAAGAACTCGTTGGAAGTACAAAAGAGGGAAAATCACTTTACAGTAATAACTGTTATTTATATAAAAGAACAACATTGGATGTATCAAAATGTGAAGTTTCAAGGTAATAACTGAACCCTCACAATCATTGTTATCTACTTAAAACACAATGCTGTGATGTGAAGAGATGGAGGAAATAGCCCCAATCCTGCAACTGGTCATAAAGGAAGTTCATTTTATTACTGTTGTTATTAGTCAGTGCCCAATCAGGTAAGACTGTGTTAAGAAAAAGGGAGAAGATTGGAGGAGGTGAAGGAGCTGGTAATCATCCTTGCAGGATTTATTGGGACCATTTCAGGGGCTCTTTAGAGACCTGGGGGTCTCATCTTGGCTCCCTCCAGAGTCTCCCTCCCCTGTGGCTCTGCTCCATGGGCAGGAAATCTGTCTTTGCACAAAGCATGAGCCCAGCTCTTTTGCAGGAATCAGGAGAGATTCATGAATGATTCATGAGAAGGGGTTGGGGGCAGCAGGAAAGGATGATAATAATATTCTCCATGTGTCAAAATATAACAATAATTTGACCGACTCTAATTTTTAATAACCACTGTGTTTGGGAGCAGATGTGATAGATGAGCTGGAGCAAACCAGAGTCTCCCAAGCTGGCTTTTCACTTCAGAGCAATGAGGCCACTCTGAAAAATTAGAGCTCTGTAAAACCTCTCAGGCTGTGGGAAGAAGGAGCAGAAAGCTGAAAAAGAGGGGAGAAAAGGTCTGTCCTGCTTTCATAATTCCAATTAGAATAAGTGTTAGACATGAGCCTCAGTTCATCCTGGTTCAGAGCAGTGGTCGAGTGGGAATTTTATCATAAAACTTCAAGTTTCCTGGAGTGAAGCCACTCATAAGGGCCGGGGTTTTCCTCTTTGGCTCTCCCTGGTGTCATCTTGAGCATGGAAACTCATATTGAACTAAGAGGGGAGGCCGGGGTGGGTGATGGGGAGTGGAGATTCGAGTGTTTGATAGTGGAGGAGCAATTTGCTGTCCCAGAGGTGGCCCTGGACATCTCTCACGTAGCAGGAGGCTGAGGAACAAGGTAAAGCAGCCCTGTTTCTCCAGGCAAGTTCTTCTGGCTGGGATAATGGAAAAGAAATGGATCTATGAGGGCAGCTGACACAGCTTGCAGCCTCCAAGATGTTTTCAGTGCTGTGTAAAGGCATCTTTTACAGGCTTTGAGAACTGTTGGGGACGTGGTGCTGCCTGCAGCTGCCAATCCTAACTCTTCACGTTGCAGCAGCAAGAGAGAATCCCCAGCAGAGAGCCTGGACCACCCACTGGAATACAAGCTGGTCCCAGGCCTTTCACAGTGGTAAAGAGCCTTGGCAAGACCCCCCGTTCTCCCCTCCAGGGTGTACTTAGGTTTAGATGTGTCAAAACACCTGTGGCTGGAGTCAGCTCTTGCAGGTATCATTTAGGTGCTTGAAAGAGAAGGATTTAATGATCTGAACCATGACTTCAATTAATCAGTATAAATGTTGCTTATTTATAACATAAAGCAGAGCCTATGGATAACTGTGTTGTTTAATTAAGCTTATCACTGTGAACCTCATCCAGTTTCGTGCTGCATTAATGTCTCTAATTCAGTGTCCCCTCCAAGAAGCTCCATAACAGACTGCAGGGGATGTAATCCACTCCACTCAGCCTCTGCTTTGCAAGCCTGGCTGGCTCTGGTGTGTCTCATTCCTCACCCAGTGTTGATACTGATTCCTCCCCAGCTCTGATCCCACCAGCTCTTCCACCACACTTCACGTCCTGGGAGTCTGGAATAACTTTTCCTTTGGGTTTCTTCAGCCTTGTTGACTAAGAGTTTTTGTGTCTGATTTAATTTACTCTCCACAGCTGAGGTTCTTCTTTCGCCTTGATGCTTCCTTTCCTTTCTTGCTCTTCACTTGCCCTTTTCTGTTTCTGAGTGCTGGGTTTAAAACTTCTCCAGATGTAGGAGAATCTGTAATGAGCTCCCAAGCTGAAGGCAAAAGCTGTTTGCCTAAAACTTGTTCTTTACCTATGCAGAAGAGCCTTGTGCTAGAAACCTCAGAAATTCTTTGGGAAAACTTTTAAGGATTTTGTGGTTGTTTTCTGTCGTGCCAAGGATTCTCCAGGCAATGTTTGACACCCCACTTAGGGATGGTCTCCAGAGGATGCTGAGACAAATTGCTTTGAGCGAGGATGTTACTGTGCATCACTTCAGTCACTTAGGTCTCTCTAGATCCCTTCTCTCAAAAAGTCATCTGGCAACAAAGAGGTTGCTTTTTTTTTTTCTGAACGAGTATAAAAAGTATACTGGGATTAGATGAATTAGCTCTGCTGCTAAGATGGATAGAAAGGGAGGGAAAACGGTGCCAGAGCCCAGGGAAAAGAAAATTGCTGTTTCACTTTCCCATCCAGAAGTCAGAGAAGAAGTGATCAGGGGAAAAGAATTGCAGTGGGCAGAGCATACTAAAGAGGGAAGGCAGGAAGGCATTAAAGTAACCTATTAAATTGCTGAAGGCTGAGTGGCAAAAAATAAATAAATACAGGCTGTGTAGATTGATCGATATTGGATCTGAAGGGCTTCCACATCTGGCGTGGCAGCTCTTTAGCATCTCATTTCAGTGTGACTCAGCAGGAAAAGTTGTTTGTTCTAACAGTAAAACAGATGAAAACAATCCTGAGGCACATCAGCAAAGGGCTTGTGGGTTCTTTTAATAACTGGATCAAACTCTTTTGTGTGGATCCCCTTAATACCTCCCCTTAATACAATTGGATCCTCTGCAAGAGATTTGAGTTTTCCAATGTCAGCTTTTCCCACCTTTTCTCAGGCCTTCCCTTGCACATCTGTGCACCAACATCTGGGCAGGAGGGGGTAGGGAGGTGGGGAGAGGTTGACACTAAGGTTTCCTATGGAGCAGGAGGAGAGAAAGGGCAGCTGGTTAGGGACAAATTATGACCTGGTTTAGGTGCTCTGAACTGCCCTCTGTAGGTCCTGACCCTCTACAGGGTCCACACATATTCTGACTCCTCCATCCAGCCTTGTAGCATTGACCTGTGTCTTCATTTATCTTCATACGTGTTTCTTTTAACATGCTGCTCCTTCTGGAGGTTCCCATTTCCCAAAAAATCTGCTAATAGTGCTCACTTGGCTTTTGTGATGTACTCAAATGCCTGAAGGCTGAAGCAGAAGTGTCAAGTTTCGATAGCAGGGAGTAGAAAAACTGTTTCTAAACAAGGGTTTCTGAAGTCTCTTGGCATATTAAATCTGTTTATTTGCCATTTGGTCCTGGAAAAACCTTGAGGAGTCACTTTATCTCTTCATGCCTCCACTCTTCATCCATCATGAGAGAATGAAAATCACTTCACCTATCATTTGTCTGCCTCATATCTTCAAAGGAATTGTCATATCTGCTCTCTACATCCACATGGTCGGTCCTTGTCCTTGGATCCATCTTTTGGAGATTTGTGACAGCAGCAGTGGCCAGTGATTTGTAACATTAATGGAATCAGTGCAAAATATCTCTAAACTCTCCATATTAATGAAAGCAACCCCCTAAATCCCTCACTGCAGCAGCTTTTCCCCTCTTCTCACCTTGACACTTGGGACATATCCAAGACTATTTGCTGTCTGTATATGAATTAATCAGCTTGGGGGAAGCCTGGACAAGGGGCCTGGCTCTTGCCTGCTCCAAAATGTGGGCTAAGCTGTGTATCCCTGCAGTGCCCTGGTGTTTGCCAGCCTGGGAAGAATCAGGAAGTGTTTCCAAAGCTGTGACATCCTGGAAATAGGGAGATGCTGGAAGAAAAGCAAACGCACTGTGAGCGCTTGGATACCAGGAAGGGTTAAGAGGGAAATGGTCACTAAAACTCCACTTAGATCAATAGAAATCCACTGGCTTTAGAGGGACCCCAAATTCCTTTAATCCTATAAGATGAAGTGTTCAAAAATGTCTAGATGTGGCCCTTGAGCCCAGTGGTTTAGTGGTGAACACAGTGCTGGTGCTGGGTGATGGTTGGACTTGATGTTCTTAGAGGTCTTTTCCAAAATTAACAGTCTTGTGATCAGGAGAATCAAGTAGTTCCCTCTGCAAGAGGCAAAGAGCCAGTTTTGTTTCCCTGGTTAAATCACTGTCAGTCAGTAAATCTCAAAGGGCTGCAGCCCATTGTGTGTGTTCTGGAATAGCCTTGGCTGCCAGTGAAATACAGCCACCTCTGGGGATGGAGCTCTGGACTTTTGTGGTGCTGTAGGTACAGAACATATTTATTGTGGGTATCCAGTATCATCTGGGACTCTCAGCAGTTTGCTTTCCTTCCTCCCCATCCCATGGAAGGCTCTTTCTCTCACTCATTCCTCTGCCTGCTCTCCAACACCAACTCCCACAGCTGCATTATGAATTGCCATCTCTCAAATCCATGATTAGGACTATAAATCCTCATGGACTTCCCCATTTGTTTTTTGACTTTTTTTTTTTTTTCACTTAGAATTTCACACATTGTTTCTTCCTTTCTCATTCTTTTTGCTTGCCTGCAAGTTGCACTTGGGGTTTGTCTGGTTATTTTTCTTGTATTTATACTCTCCACTGACTTAATTAAGTTCTTACTTGTTTCTTGGTCTTGCCAAGTTTATTGGCCCCACCAGGGCTTCCCAGTGCTCTCTTCCTAAAAACCACAGCTGCTGCCAGTCACCCGAGACCATGAAAATGGGCAGAAAAACCTCCTTTCGAAGCTCAACTTGACATTATGGAAACAACAAAAAAAAAACTCACAGGAAAATTATCTTCCCAACTTCAGTCAGTGTTTTTAGGCTGGTTTCCTAAGAAAACAAGATGTGGGCACTTGGCCTGACCTTGTGGGGGATGTGGATGTCCATGCAATAGCTTGAATTTTTGGCAAACTGTGGTTGAGATTGACAGATGGGCTTTGCAGAGATGCTGAAAATCTGTACTGGAGAGCAGTGTCCTGGATAGCTCCTGCTGTGAGCAAAGTTTCAGGGAGAGAAAAAAAAGCATCCCATCCCACCACGTGCAGAAACGAGCTCCTGGTGGCTGGAATTGCCTGTTTCCTTGCTGGAAGGTTTCTGACACTCCAAGGAGGCTCTTCCCTCCTGATGTGCCTTTTTTACCAACGTTCCTGCAGCTCTTGAGTGAAAGGTGTCTCACCATTCCTTCCTGTCATTCCATTTCCACCTCCTTCCCTTCTCAAGCAGGCCAGGGCTTTGTGAGTGTGCAGGAGAACCCTTTGTGTTCATCCTTCCAGCCCATCCCTTCCTTTCAGAGCCAGAATCACATTCCCTGCCACTTCCCTGACCTTCCACCTCAGGAGGGTTCAGTCACTCATTGCTCCTTCTCCCTGCTTTTCTCTCCTTGTTTTTGGGAAGTCTCTTAACAGCCTTTTCAGGGGATTAAGTCACAATTAGCTGGTTGCAAACACACTGTTGGAATTCCAGATCAGGACCTTCTCCTTGGCTGCAGTTGTGCCCCAAGTCTGGCTGTGGAAACCTGTAGGAGTTTCCCTGTTAAAAAGACCTCACCTTCCTGCCCTGCTTTTGCCAAGAGGATGGACTGGGATTGCATGAGCCAGCTCTGGATGTGGCATTTCCATTTCAGACCCCTTTCTTAGCCCTTTGTGCTCTTTTGCTTCTGTCTCCATGCCAAAGGTGTTTGCTGCTGCCTCATAGTGGGATTTATATTTGGAAAAGCAGGTGAGATGAGGAGCCTGACAGGGCTTTTACCTGGACCAGAGGGAGGATGTTTCCTGGGGTACAGAGCATCCCAGCACTGTGGCTGGTCCAGCAGGATGGACTTGTCACCACCTTCATTCTCTATTTTCCTGGAAACTCTCGATCTCGGAGAATGTAATTCTGATTTTATGTACACAAAGCAGTTAATAAAGAAGATAAAAGAGAGATTGTATTTCAAGCAGTACAAACTAAAGCCCTCAGCTGTTTTTATCGTGTTTCCCCTTCTGTCTCTCTTCCCTGAATTGACTTTCACTGGATAGCAGGAATGAGAGGGAAGCTCCATTTAAATGCAGATTTCCAATGTTGGCCAAGAGCAATAAATAGCCCTCTGCTGCTCTGATCAGACAAACATTATCAAGTCCCTTTGTGAAGGAGATTTTATGTTTTTAGATTTTCTTTTTCCTTGATGAGATCCTCTCTCCTCTCAGATTAATAATGTGTTGACAACTTTTTATTTTATTTTTAAGCAGCACTTCAGAGGTTATAATGGAAACACAATCCCACCTGTTTCTCCACTGGAGCTGTACTTGACAGCCCTGTAAGGAGGAACTGTGCAAATTTCTTATTCTTTACTGTATTAACAGCCTGAGGGGCCGATACCGTATTCAGCAGAGAGGAAAAGTACAAAATAAGGCAATTTTGCATCAATTTTTAATCACCTGACCCTGCAGCCTCGTGATTTTGGAGGTAATTTGGAGTTCATGATGTGAGGAGAAGCTGCAGTTGGGTCTCCCATGGTACAGGAATCACGGGTGGCTGAGGAAGAGGAGCCAGGAGGAAGGGGAGATGTGGAGATCTGGGGTGATCCCCCCACATCCCAGGGCATCTCCTGCTGTTGCTGATGGTGTTTGAAGAATGATGTGTTTTTCTGGAATGCCTTTGGTCTGAACAGCTCCTGGTTTTGAGAGGGAGGATTGAACTGAGGTTACACTTGATGATGGACAGAGGGTTTGAGGACTAGTGAGTGGTGTGGACAGCAGGACCAGGGCAGTGGTTGTCCCTCTGTGCTCTGCCCAGTTCTGAGCCATTCAATTCAGGAAGGACATGGAGGGGCTGGAGCATGTCCAGGGAATGGAATGGAAATGGGGAAGGGGCTGGAGCACCAGCAGCAGCTGGGGAGGCTCAGCCTGGAGAAAAGAAGGTTCAGGAGGAACCTTCTGGCTCCTCCAACTCCCTGACAGGAACAGGGAGCCAGGAGAGGTCAGGCTCTGCTCCCAGGGAACAAGGGATGGGGTGAGAGGGAACGGCCTCAGGCTGTGCCAGGGGAGGGGCAGGTTGGGCATCAGGAGGAATTTCTTCCCGGAAAGGGTGGTCAGGCCTTGGAAGGGGCTGCCCAGGGAAGTTTGGAGTCCTCATCCCTGGAGGTGTCCAAGGAAAGACTGGATGTGACACTCAGTGCTCTGGGCTGGGGGACAGGGTGGAGATGGTTCACAAGGTGGGCTTGATGACCTTGGAGGTCTTTTCCAACCTGAATTCTGGGATTCTGTGACTCTGTTCACAGTATAAATCAGAAGAGGTTGTGGGTGTGATCTTAACCTGTCAGAAGAGACACCTGTGAAATACTACAGATAGATTTATATCTTTTTAACTTGGAGGGACAGGTTACAAATGATGAAATATGTTTACTGAGCCAGTGCTTTGCTAAATCTGCATCTTCAAGAGATGCCTTAAGAACAAAATTGTTTTTTCAGTGTGATTTTACGTCTCAAAGGGATGAAAAACATCTGAGAAAATGTAAATAAAAAGCCCACTGTTAACAGGGAAAGGTCAGCTGAACACAGCCTGTTGTAGCAGTGTATAATCCTCCCAGCAGCATCTGTTCCCTGTTATTGTTATAAAAATGCTGCTTCATTAGATCTTGGTTGAATCATGAATTAAAGGAGCGATGTGTAGTAAACCTTGCAATGGGATTAGGCTTGTCAGGGTGCATATGTTGAGTGTGGCTGGTGGCTCTGGGGAGCCACATGGCTCGGGGGGACGGGAGGATGGAGCCTTTCTGCTTTCTTAGCCCTGGTTGAAACGCAGCTGAGGGTGGAAAGATTGAGTTTCAGGCTGTCTGCAAACTGCCTGGTGCTCTCAGTGCTGGCTGTGTGTCAGCCCAGCTCCAGGAGGACAGCTGTCTCCAGCACTGGGAGGGAGCACACAGGCTGAACAGCACTGCCTGTCCTGTCCCCAGTCGCTGTTCTGGCAGGACTGAGTTGGTTGGGCTGAGAAATGAATGTCCTTCCTCCTTCCTGGGGAAGTGTCTCCAGGGTAAGAGGAGAAGAGGCAGAAGGGTGGGAGCATCTGCCTTTCCCAGTGCTGTGACTGTGATGTGGGGGGTAATGTGCATCCAGAGGCCACTGCCCAGGCTCTCCCTCTGCCTGGGGCTGGTGGAGCTGAAGGAAGACACATCTCTGGGGAGCTCCTTGTCCAGCTCCTGTCACTCACAGATAACCCTTACACTCTGTCTTGGCCAGGCAGGGCTTAGCTGGGTGCTCACACACACCTCCCATCAGAGAGCACCAATTCCTGCCTCCTCACCCCCCACTTCTGAGGGCTGGGAAATCACTGACCTGTGGCACAGTCATTGAAATCTGCTTTTCTCATCCTCTTGCATTTCTCTGTCTGTCAATAATACCTGGTTCTTGCTGTTAAATCGTTAACTCTGAGTTTGGCATTTGAAATCAGTGTTTGATAGGAATTTACAACTAAAGGCACTGGTTGCTTGAATCTTGATCAACCAGCTACTCTCAGTGCATTTCCAAAGGGATAAACTCTTCTGGTTTGTAGCCTCTCGAGTGTGTGGGTTTTGTGTTAAGTGTAAAGAAAACCTGGGTATATTGACTAAAAAAAAAAAAAGAACTATTACTATATAAAGGATGTTTATAAAGGATGACAGAATTGGAACATGCCATGGGAAAAGATGTTTCCAGCCAGTTTTTCCTGAGGAAAGCTCAGCTTGTGCCAGTCCTTGCTGGCTTCACTTGAAGTTGTTTGAGGCTCTCCCTGGGAAATCCTGAACAGCTCTGACTTGGGCATCACAGATCCAGGTGCTCCTGGCTCCCTTTGAAATTTTTTCCTCATAATTCATAGAGAAGCAGTCGAGACCGGAGACATTTATCATGATGGGGAAGATGGAAGTGATTTTTGGGCAACAAAGTTCAAAGACTTTGCTGTAAGTCTTCAGGATTAAAGATTTACTTGATGCATCTTCCCATGTTTAATAGACAGGAAGAGATGAAAGGGAATGTCTGTAAAGATTTTCGTTCATACTTAATGATGCCACCATTAGATGAGCTTTGGCACTGTGTCCCAAGACATGAAGTTTTAAAACCAATCCTTTTTAAACATTAAATGACCTTTTTCATCCTCTAGCTTCAATAAATAAAGATTAGTTCAGCCTCATTACCTGCTCAATCCTGGGGGCTGGTTTAATATTTGGTAAAAGTAACCAGTCTCCCAAAGTGCAAGTGAGCACATTGGGCTGATTTTCTGTCACAAGTCCCACAGGGAGTTAGGAAACTCTGATATAGTTTGATATCTGGGTTCTAGGAGTGCTGGAAACTCCAAATCTGTCCATCTGCATTCCTTTCTTTTGCAAAACCTGCCACTCACTGTGAGCACTTTTCCTCTTGATCATGTATTTGTTCCCAAAATTCAAATTCAAAGCTGAGTAAGGAAGAGAATTTGCCATTGTTATTTTGTCTATTTGTGTGTTTTGGGGTTTCCTCCAAGCCCCCTCACCTGCAGGGAAGTTTTCAAGGTTTCCAAAAATTAAAATGGAGAGTTACATCCTGAATAGAGACAAAAAACCCCTTGTGCAGTCTGGTTTTTTTTGTTTAGGTGGCCTGAGGAAATAATTCAATATGCTTTGGTTTCAACTATTTTGTATTTAAAATGTATTTAGGTGTACATTAGTGGAAGTGGATTTTGTTTGAAAACTAGCAATTAGGAACATACTTGAAAACATTTCCCAATTTAGTGATTTTGAAGCTTTAAATTAGAAAGTAATGAATCCAAAAATGCTGACATACACTCCCCCCTACTGATCTTTAATTTTGCTGTGCCAGCACCTGAATATAAGCACCATTTTGGGATGTTCATCAGATTCAGCACATGGCTTTACCCTTTCTTGAAGCAGGGTCACAGGGAAAAGTTTTGTCTATGAGAACTTTCTCCTCTTTTGCTTCTCTCCCAAAGAAGTGGAGTTTTAGCTGCTTGTTGGAGCACATTGTTTCCCAGGACATCTGTACACATTGCACCACAAGTATTGCTTTATCAGTGCTTACTTAATTTAGCTCCCACAGAAGTGGGAAAATGCAGGAAGAGAAGGAATTCTTGAGTATCTTTGGGATTTAAAGTAAATCAGGAGAGGGTGGATCAGTTTGCTTCACGAACCAACGCTCAGTCCCACCTCCAGCACAACAATCTCTGTGCTTCTCTAAGTCCCAGTAAGCTCTGCCCTCAAAAAGTGGATGTCCTTGGTGTCTGCTCCCAGCCCTTGCTCTTACAAGGGAGTCAGGATACCTCCTGTTCGTGGCTGATGGCCTTTAATTCCATTGCCAGCTGATTTATTGTTTTCCCTAACAAAACCCCCCCAAACCAAGCTTGCTGCAGCACAATGACACGTTCCAAAGCTTCAACAAGTCACCTGGCTGCTTTCCCTGTCACACAGACCCCACCAATCCCTGCTTCCCTCACCTCCACAGAGCAGGTCCTGAGTCAGCATCTGAGCAGTTCTGAAAGGAGTGATTTTGGGGAAGGGAGGATAAGCATTGGTGCTGTTTTTAATACACACAACCAACAGCAGTGCTGCTCTTCCCCAGGTACAGCTGTGTTCTGGGGGGAGGCCTCCTGTCAGCAGGGATGAGCTCAGGGGGGTGCAGACATTGTCCCAGCTCGTAATGAAATGCTCTGCTCCGATTCTTTATTGCCCTCCCTCAAGAAAATAAAAATAATACCCTGCACTGTCTCCCTCTGCCTGACACAGATTTGAGTGGGCAGCCCCAGGAGCCGAGTTCAAGAGTCAAGTGCTTTCTGTTTGAAAAATATTTGTCCCTTCCCACCCAGGCTGCCCACGTGCTTCCTGAAATATTCCAGCTCTCAGCACCGTATCAATGCTTGCGCAAGGGAACAATCCAGGGCTATCTGGGGACATCCTTCCTTTGTTGAGATGTGAGGCAGAGCCCAGATCTGGGTTCTTTAGGGCTGGAGAGCTGGAGGTGCCTCCTTCAGAGCACCCAGGGTGTGGCAGCAGGTGCTGGGTGCCAGCAGCGTGGGTGGCTGTGCCGAGCTGTGCCGCTCTGGCAGGTGACACAGCCGCTGCAGCAGGGATTTATCTCACCACCCACCTGTCTGGCAAGACCCTGGGAGGTGGGTGAAACAGCAGGAAAGGCCGTGTGTGGGAAGGAGGATGCGCTCGCTGACTGTGGTGGTGACAGGAGCACGAGTGCTGCTGCGTGGAGATCCCGAGGGGACTGGGGGGTGGGGGGGGTTGGGGTGTGCACGGAGGTCTCTGGCACGCCTAACCACTGCCAACACCTTCGCCCCCACAGCTGCCATCCTGGATGACCCCATGGAGTGCAGCAGAGGGGAGAGGCTCTCCATCACCCTGGCCAAGAACCGCATCAACCGCGCGCCCGAGCGGGCGGGCAAGGCCAAGGTGGAGGTGGACATCTTCGAGCTGCTGCGGGACAGCGAGTACGAGACAGCTGAGACCAGTAAGTGCCCCTCCGTGGAGCTGCTCCTGCCCCAGTTCCCCTCTCTGCCAGCTCGCTGGAGGTGTCTGGCACGGTTGCTGCAGAGGGAGGTTGTGCGATAGTCAGCTGGGTGCGCAGGGAGAAAAGCGCCTCTCAGCTCCTTGCAGAGACAAGTTTTCATTTGAGGGTGTTGCAAGGTGAGCCCAGGCGTGGACTGAGAGGATCTGGGTCCTCAAATGAGCTTTGCCACCACTCAGCTCAGCGGCTTGGGACAAATTATCTCCTTTAATCTGTGTGCCAATAAACAGAGGCAATGATACAGGAGGTGCTGATCCTTTGTAAAGTACTTAATGGTGAGCAAATAAGAGACTCTGGGCAAGTTGGGTGCAATTAAGTTATTTTTAATTCCCCCTGGAACTCTGTGTGTCAGCAAACATGACAGCTCTTCCAGAGCTCGAGATTGGCAGCTGATTTATTTACACAAAGTGAAGTTTTCAAGTGATGTTTAAAAGCATGTGAATGAAAAAAGAACTAATTTTGAAAGAGCAGTAGATTTCCCACGTCACTTCCAAGTCCCTTCATGAAACAGTTCTCTATTAGAGCTGTTCCTTTGGATGCCCAGTGTGTCAGCTCCATGCTGCTGAATAAAGATTAAATTGATGGTCAGTGTCCCACAGACCTCTTGGGAGCCTGAGTGAAAGAAACCCAAAAGATCGATAACAGTTTCTTCCTGTAAGAGGAAAAATCTTTTGGAATAGGAGAGCTTCCCTTCAGAATCATTTTTAAGCTGACCTTTACAGTTCAAGGGAGAACAATAATTTTTTATTACCAGTTGGCTTGAAAAAGCTGGAGAAATCATTTTAAATAATAGGGATTTTAGACTCGTGTCCCAGTGGTTCTGTGTTCCGTGACTGTGTTACCTGCAGGGTAAGCCCTAAAAGTGTGGTGGTGTGTTGTGATCTGAAGCAGGTTGTTTTTTCACAGAGTTCTGGTGCACAGCACTGAGCATCCCTGAGTCTGGGAGGACCTGTGACAACCAGAGCTGCTCAGGAGTTACTCTGAGTGGCTGCAGAACGGGCTCCATGGGTCTGAGAGATCAGCACATCGCTCCTTCATTTCCTGAATTAGTGTTTGCATTATTTATAGGGGAGTTGAGTTAATAAAGTGCATCTCTGCAAGTACCTGAGTGTCTATTTATAGAGCCTGTCACCCGTGAGGCAGCGTAGATTAAAATCATCCCAGGCAGCAGCACAGGGACTATTTAAAACAGCAATTCTCTGCTGTTTGGATCCCTCATCTCTTTCCTATTTTCCTGGTCTTTCCCATCTAACCCAGCACATCCTTTGGCACAGCATTAGGGCAGATCCAGTCCCACTGGCCAGGCCATGCAGAAGGGATGGGGACTGCCTGGATTGCACAGAATCATGGAATCCCAGATTGATTTGGTTTGGAAGGAACCTTAAAGCCCATCTCATTCCACCTCCTGCCATGGGCAGGGACACCTCCCACTATCCCAGGTTGCTCCAGCCTGGCCTTGGACACTCCCAGGGATGGGGGCAGCCACAGCTTCTCTGGGCACCCTGTGCCAGGGCCTCCCTTTCTCATAAATCTCTTGCATGTAGCACCATTCCTGTCCTTTAACTTGGGCTTGGCTGCCAAGTGTCCCCAGAGCTGCTGTTAAGGATCGTGAGCAGGATTTCTGTCTCACTTGCAGCATCTCACACTGCTCAGGAATTTTTCTGTTGGAACACTTTTCAAGCAGAAGAACACAGATTTGCTGAGATAGAAATATTTTGCAAGAAATTGTTGATTTCAGCAAATGTTGTGTTTGGAGAAAATGTGGAAAGAGAGTAAGTGAGGAAGAGGCATCTCCCATTTCCAGTTTACACCTCGGGGTGATTTTCTTTATTTTTTTACTTGAACCATTGAATATAAAAAGTAGAAATTGGAGCAAACTGGTTTGATTTTGGTGATTTTTTTTTCCTGTGTTATTTGCCTTTTCTTCAGAGGGGAAAATGTCTGGAAGCATTTCTTGGAGAAGGAGAAATCTGGATTCTACATGGCTTTGCTATTAATGTCACTGAAGTTATTTTGATTTATATGGTAGCAGAGGAGAATCAGATCCTCTAACTTAAATTTCAAGGGCTTTCATGCCTTTCAAATGCTTTAATACAGCACTGATGTTTGTTATGACACATAATATGAATAAAAACTGTTTAGATTTCTAACCTGTGATTGTTATACATTTCACCTCCTCTGATTCCCTGTTAAATATCACAGCTCCATGTTTAGGTGACTGATTTAGGAATGCTGGGGTTATACCCCACCAGTGATATTCCATGTGCTTCAGGAGAAGGAAGAATTTTGTCTTTTCTTTTTCCTCCTGACTGACTCAGGCATTTTCATGTTAGAGGGCCCAAAATCACAATTGCTACAGCAGGTAAAATATGAGTCAGTTAATCACATTCATGCCTGGTTTGCTATTTCAGCTTTAGATGTGAATGAAGACAAACATTGACTGTTGCTGTGAGTAACATCTGTGAGTTCCTTTGTTTTGCAAGGAGTTTGCAGTGAAAGGTTATGGGCAGAGCTTTTTTTGCTGTTATAAGAAAAACCCATTCCCTCTTTGTGTTTGATGTTTCAACTCCTTTTATGGAGATCCAAAACGACTCGTTTAATCATGTCTTTATCTAAACCACCTCATTCCTTTTGATGTCCAAGGGGGGACAGATTTCCTACTTGTCCCCTTGTCCCCTATGGTCTCATCAACCTTTTAAGCATCTCTTTGTTGTGAATCCAAACATTTGGGGGCAAGTCAGCAGTCAGAACCAGCCGGAAACTGGAGAATATAAAATTTTTATTTATTCACACCAATATTTCAAAGTGCCTGATTGTCCTTCCAGTGACATTGGCCCAAAAAGGCTTCTGCCTGTCCCACCGTTTTTGTGGGACGTTCTGTCTAAGCCTGCTCTGGTTCTCTTAGAACCATGGAATCACAGGATGGTTTGGGTTGGAAGGGGCCTTAAAGACCATTTAGTCCCACCCTTTGCCATGGGCAGAGACACCTTCCACTATCCTAGGTTGCTCCAAGCCCTGTCCAACCTGGCCGTGGACAATTCCAGGGATGAGGCAGCCACAGCCTCTCTGTGGATTCCTCTTAGGAATCACAGAGGGTGCAGGGAGCAGTCTGAGAGCCCTGGTGCAGGATGAACTCTCCAGAACACCTTCTATTTATGCACTTGGTGTTTTCTGCTTGAGAATCCTGTCCTGACCAGTCCCTGCCACTTGAGATCCTCTGATATGTTTTGCAATCATGGAAATGCTGAGGTAATTACATACCTTCCCTGCTCATTTATTCTCAATTAGAGCCAGGAATCTTCTTTGCATGCTGTTTGAAACCCTTGGGTCAGGTACCTGCAGTGAAAGGGATGCTGTGCCCTGCACCGTGGGTGGGTGCTCTCACTGGAGACCTTTTCAGCCACGCTTTGAACAGGGAGGGTTCATGGAAATGTTTGCCAGGTGTCCTGGGATCCCAGGAGGGGAAAGGCACTCTCTGACTATGTCTGAAGGGATGCACAGACATTTATAATGCAAGAGCTACTCACGTGTGCTTTTCATGTTCAAAAAGCAATCACACATTTCCACCTTCCTTTAAAACATACTTTACTGTTTCCTGAGTATCCAGAACTGTAGTTAATTCCTAAATATACTCATAGAAACTACTGAACACAGCCCTTTCTTGCTTACATGACAGCACAGCCCTGCTAGTACACAAGGAGGGTCACTGCTCATTGCAGATGGAACTCACATCTCATCAAGGAGGATCCACATCCCATCTGCTGATAAAAAGGTTCTTAACGTGATGCCACTTGAATGCCCAGTGTTTCTTGAGATTCTGAATTCTAAACAACATAAAAAAGGAACGTGATCTTGGGCAGAAGGCTGCAGCAATCCAAAATGTGTCCTGCACAGCACATCCTTCATGTGGCACCCAGGTGGTCAATTAGGAAGAGTCTGGAGTGGCAGAGGCTGTGCCAATATCCGTGGTTATAGTCCCTGTGATTATCAGGGATGAGTTTTTGATACAGGACCAACATTTCTGCATTCCTGCAAGTGCTTCAATCTGCAGCACCCATGGCAGTGGCAAGGTTGAGCTTTTTCTCCCTGTGGGGACTAACAGCATCAGCTGATGTTCTGAAACAGGAACTGTGTCTGGATTACAAGAGAAGCTTTCCAAATGTGGTCAAAACCTTTGCCTCAGGCACCACCACTTTGTTTCCATTCACTTTCCTTAATTTTAGTGGATGTTTCCCCCTGGTAGTGATAAGCCAGGTCTTTTTTTTCCTGACAGTTGTTGCAACTCTGTTGCTATGACTACTTAACCCACTTTTTGTTCTCGATCCCAGGGATGAGAAGAAAAGCACTCACCAAACTTTCCCCTCTACGCACAAGGAAATTTTCCCCAGGAATTTTGCCCTAATGACCTGTGGAAAAGGAGGGGACTTGGAGAGCAGCTCCTTCCTCCTCGATGCTGAATTGCACAGCACTGAAGGGTTGAGCTGAGAGGGGCTCATGAGGGGCCTGCTGAGACAGGAGGCAAGGTTTTCAAATCGCTGGTGCTCTTATTTAAAAGCATCTCCTGAAGAGGTGTAAGTGCCTGTAAATTTTTAAGCACGGAGGAAAAGGCAGCGCTGGATTCCTTTGAAGATGCCACGGAAAAATATCGCTTGCTCTGTAGGAGATTGAGTTGTTGGAGAGCAGGGAGAGAGGGAGAACCCAAGAGGAGACGTTTGCATTTCATCAGCACTTTCTGTAAGAAGTCAGAGCACTCAGTATGTATTGGGACTGGGTAGGAGATGGAGTTCTGCCTTCAAAAGAGAAGAGAAACCAATTCCCCAAAGTGACAAACTAAATCAGAATTTGGCTTCATATTCCAGTCATGAGGCTGTGGAGATTTATGAAGTCTAAGACCAAAGGTCATAGAATCACAGAATGATTTGGGTTGGGAGGGACCTTAAAGCCCATCTCATTCCACCCCCTGCTCTGGGCAGGGGCACCTCCCACTATCCCAGGTTGCTCCAACCTGGCCTTGGACACTTCCAGGGATGGGGCAGCCACAGCTTCTCTGGACAATTTTGATTAGCTGAAAACAGACTGTAGCTGTTCACTTCCCAAACTCTACACTCAAACCCATAACTCGCTGTTCTAAAACCACCCCAAGCACAGTGTAGGATCTCATTTCACATCCAGTCTTGATTTAAAGACTTGAAGCTGATAATAAACCTCCTTTGATCCATAGTTCAGCAGTTTTGATGATGAATTCCCTTTACTACAAAAAAAGTATGTTCAGATTTGAATTTTTCTAGCTCCTTCTCCTGCCACTGAATGTGGATAACTCTTTACAACCATCACAAAATTGTGTCTGAGGCTTCAGCCAGAGACCTGTGGTGAGGAGACAGGTTTGCTAGTGAAGAGGCACTACCTTTAAAATGTCAGTTTTATGATGCTGTGCTATAGTTTTTCTGTATGAAAACGTTGTGGGCTTGCCCTTGCTAGAACTGGTGAGTAGTTCTGGTGCCTCCTTTCCCTCCTTCCATATCCTATTCCTTCAGGAAGATGCCAGTGCAGCAAATGTGGTTTTGTCAGTCTGGGGAGAGAAGAGCTGAGTGTGTGAGGATGCTGAGGCAGGTCTGGCATTGCAGAAGGAGCCATGGCCAGCACGTGTTCACATGAGCCTTTCAGAGCCCAGGAATTCAGGCACGAGGGGCTCTCTCCTTCTGTTCAGGCTTTTCCTGCACAAGCTGCTCTGGAGGAGCATTTCTGAGTGATGTGGTCGATGGGGGTGGCAGCGGGGAGGTGACACCAGCTGGGCCAGTCCTTGGAGTGCAATTCAGCTGAATTTGTGCTGTGAATTAAAAGGACAAAAGGTTGCATTTTAACGCGTGAAGCTTGAGGGAAGAGATTTAACTTCTTCAGTTTGTCAGGGGTTTTTTATTGTTCTTCTAACCTTGGTGGCACAGAGCCAGAAGATTAACTACAGCTAGGGAAAAAAAAACAACCCAGAAACAAATGAAAAACAGTAATGCAATCCTTATTATTACAGAGAGCTCTGCAGAGGATGAGGGGAGAAATTCATACAAGTTTGTTTGCTGCTACGAGATGCTTTGGAGCCAGGTCACTGCAGTGTTTAACATCTTCCATAAACTTCAGTTCATGTTTTATCCTGGGGACAAAAAGGGCTGTTATAAGAGAGAGCCTCCAGTTCTGAGTCAGAGATGAAGATATTGGTGTTTTGGAGAGAGTTTAGGTGGGATTTTAAAAGGCTGGGGAAAGATGGAGAGTGTCACAGGCAGGGTGACTGCTTCAGGGGAATTTTAGGGATGTGAATGGCAGAGAGTATGTTGTGTGAAGGAGGTGATACTGTGTTCTTAGGGTAAGCCTGGCTGCCTGCTGGAAATTTGGAATGGAATCTAATGCCTGTTCCCTCTCTCTGGTGCCCACAGTGTGCCAGATTCTCCCCAAAGGAGTGGTAGGAGTCCTGGGACCTTCCTCAAGCCCAGCCTCGAGTTCTATTATCAGCAATATTTGTGGGGAGAAAGAGGTAAGTGGAAAAGTTCCTTTCTGGAGTAAATTTATGCACTTAAATTGACTTGGCCCCAAAGCCCTCATTCCTCATGGCTGCCCAGGGCTGGGAGGGAATGTGGGAGTGTTCCTTCTTCCCAATGTTTCGTGGCAGGCTTGGGGTGAGAGTGGAGTAAGGGACACTACAGAGATCCTGAGCCATTCCACCTCACACCAAAGCTGCTCCTGGTGGGCTCTGGTGGAGCAGCACTTCTGCTGCTGCTGCCCAGGCTCCCTGGGAACACAGTGTTTCGCTGGTAACTTTTGGATTAGGTTTTTAATTTACCACTATACTGAGCAGCAACACCTTCTCCCTCACCTGGGACTGCCTCCTGCAGTTCTGGTTCAAGCCTGGTGCTCTGTTTCTCAGTCATCACATCTGTATATGCACATCTCTCCTTCCACCCACTCTTCCCCAGCCTTCTCCAGCTGATGTCCATGTACCTGCTCATCCCCTGTGTGTTCTGTCCTCGTGTCCCAGCTGCAAGGCAGAGCAGGGATGTTGCCTCCCTGAGGCAGGGTGGGTACTCCAGGGCAAAGAATCTTGGGCAGAGATGACTTGCTGTATCATCCTTCCCATGATTCTGCCATGGCATCTGGTGATCTGAGTTCACAGCTCAGTTTATCAGTCCATCTCCTGATGGACAGACCCTTCAGCTTCTTCCTCTCCCATTTCCTCCCACTTCCTGCCCCCCTTGTCCTTTTTTTTTCCATCTGTGTCACCTGTTACTCCAACTTCCCTCCCAACATCACCAGTGCAAATCCCAGAGCTTGCCCTGGTGAATGCAAATCCCAGCCAAAGCTGTGCCATAACTTTGTGCACACACTTGGAAAGCTTTGTGTTTACTGCTGTTCCATCATTTTTATCTGTGTCCAGACTGTGTGCTTGATTTAATATTTCCTAAGTCTTGAATCATCTTCCACTGACCTGGCTCTGCACACAGGAAAAGAAATTGAGTTTTTCTCTCACAGTTCATCCCTTTAAAGCCAGATAACATCTCTCAGACATTTAGTGGGCTCTCTCTGGAGCCCAGCCTCCAAGGAGGGGAGGCTGAAACTGAGCACTGTAAATAATTTGTATTAACAAATGAGTGCTGTTTTTTTTCCTGAAGAATCAGAAATGTTGAAGAGATGGAAGGGATCTTTTAGGCCTAATGCATTGGGCTGCAGCAGGATGGGTCTTCTGGGAGTACTCTGTAGTGCTCTCTCCTGTTAACTGTCCCAGACATGTGCTGCATCCCACGCAAAGATGGCTCTGCAGTAACACATTGCAAGTTGTTTTTCCCCTGAAATTCAGATTCAATCCGAGTCTCTGATGTCCCTTTTTATGCAGAAATGAAAGGTGAGTGCAAGTGCACTTCTAAGCATTTGATTCTCAGGCTTGATCTCATCTGCCCTCCTAGTGATGTAAAACCTGCAGTAAGTCCCTGTGATTGATATCACAGAAGCATCAGCTGGTGCCACTGTGTTAAATGTGATACAGGGCCCAGGCAGAGCCCCTGTGCTTCCAGCCATCCATCAGGCACAGGGAACAGTGTCCTCATGTCACCACCGAGGCACCAGATGGTGGGAGAGACTGGCCTGATGTTCACAGGATCCTGTGGTGAGGCTGGAGGATGGACCCGTCTCTGCTGTGTTACCCCTCTGGTGCCTTTGGCCCAAAGGTTTCCTTCCCTCCTGTCCAGAAAGGGGTGTTACACCAGGGCAGAGCTCTTGGAAAGGAGAGGAGGACTCTGGGGCTGGAGGCAGGAGTGATCCAAGGCTGTGCTCAGCTCTGGGTGCTTGCAGGAGCTGCTGGGGTGCCTGCCTTCCCCTCTGCCAGCATCTCTCTTCTCAGGTAGCTGCAAGGCTCAGGCTTCACCTGTCTCCCAGGAGTGACTGGGGTGCTGGAGCTGTCCTGTCTGGTTACAGGAATTCCTCTTTCCCTTCCAGCCTGTTTGTCTCCCTGTTAACAGAGCCCAGGCTGAGGGCTGCAGTCTGAAATCGAGGCAGAAAGCAGCTTATTACTCTTTAACTTTGCTTTTGCTAACCAAACAACTTACACTGTCAATAAAACAGCCATCACAAGCTACTAATAGGCTTTCCCAGGAGGAGAGAGGTGGGAGGCATAGGCTGATAGCTTCCGGAAGGACCAATAATGGAGGAGAAGAGGACTTGACACTCCGCTAACGAAGCTGTGGCAGATGTTTCCCTTTCTCTGACTTCTATTTCTTCCAAATAATTCACTCAGCAAAAAAAACCCCCCAAGAATCCCTCTCCTTATTTGGCTGAACTCTCAGTGTCTGAGCTTGGTCTGTCTGCCCACTCATTCCCTCTGCAGGAATCTATTTGCAGGGTGTGCAGCAGAGCTGCCTCAGAGGGAGCCCTGCAGCTTCCCGGCTCCCCCCTCCCCAAATTCCTTGGGAAGCAGCATCCCACTCCCACCCCCCTCTTTGCTGCTTTATCAGAGCTGGTGGTTCCAGTCCCGTTGGAGCTTGCCCGTGGTATTGGCCACCTGTTCCATCTCTGCTGATCAAAAATGCCCAAAGCTTCTGGCTGCTGCATCTGTTCCCCTCTCTCCCGAGCCTTGCCAGCGCGGGGTCATCTTGTTCTTCCCTTCATCTCTCCTAATTGCCTGATGACACATGGCTTCAGCAGGCAGGGCTGGATTTGCAGCACTCCATCCATGCAGCACACAGCAAAGGGCTGGGGGCTCCATCCCTGCATCCAGTGGATCCCTTCCCTGTTTACACAGGCAGCCAGCTCGAAATAAAGTGTGGGCCCAACTACAATTAGTGCCCAAGCTAATTAGGTTGAACTCATCCGGAAGGTTTCCTGTGCTGTAATCACAGCCCTTGTTGCCTTTCTCTGAGTGGCTCAGCAAGACTTTTCCTGATCCACTTCTTCCCCTGGCTTCTCGTTGCTGTGATAATTATTTTCCTCTGCTGTTGCACAAATCCCACCCTCCTCTCTTGACTCTAGTGATGCTTTTGCAGTTTTATTGGGATATTTCACTTTCTGCCTGCTGTGCATTTCACACCAAAGGTCCTTTACCGTAGATTTACTTGTTTTTATTTGTTTCCTCTTTAATTGTATTTTCTTTCCTCTCCTCCCCACTCAGGTTCCTCACTTCAAAGTGGCACCAGAGGAGTTCTTGAAGCTGCAGCTCCAGAGATTCACCACCCTCAACCTCCATCCCAGCAACACTGATATCAGCGTGGCCGTGGCAGGAATCCTGAATTTCTTCAACTGCACCACTGCCTGTCTCATCTGTGCCAAAGCTGAATGTAAGTCATTGCCAGGCTGGGTTTGGCTACCCCTCTGCTCCATCTCCTTTTCCTGGGTGTCTGCTGGGGAAGGTCCCACCACCAGCGTGTGGGACCTCACTGTTGCACCCCAGGTTTTCATCTCCCATGCAGGATCTTGGTCACAGCAGCCTTGTCCACTCCAGAGCAGGTTCTCCACCCTGTTGCCCCATGGAAGTGTTTCTGAGAGGAGGAAAGGGACTGGGAAGAGTCTTGCTTGCCTTCTGTTTGACAATCTGAAGGGTTTTGCTTCCACAGATGAGGTTTTGAAACTTAAGAAAAGCTTAGACTTGTTTCTGGAAATTTTTTTAGGCAAGTAAAGCTTTTTGAAATATGTCTTTGCCAAACCCATGTGCCATTTGTGGCCTGAAAGCAGGGTTTGATTAATAGTCAGTACACTGCTCACCCTCTGGGCTCTGCAGCCATACATCTGCTGGTAATTGTGCATCTGGATGCTGGAGCTTTCACCTCAGCAGGACCATGTTCATCTCTGCAGAGCTCCTAAAGTGGCAGGAGTGGCTCATTGTGGCATGACAGTGGTGAGAGGAAACTGGGTCCTGTGCTTTTTGAGGTCACTGGACATTAAGTGGCTGCCATGTACTGGCTACAACAATTCTGCCTTTATTACCCTGTACCCAGATTCTTCAGCACTACAGTTCACCACACAAACAAGCCTAGAAGAGGGGCTTTGAAGAGGCACGTGGAACCAGCAAGAGCTGTGGGCATTCTGGTCTCTGAGTGGGCCAGGTGTGAAGCAAAGGCAGCACCATTCCCAGCCAGCCCTGGGCAAACCTCACACCACCAGCTGTGTGAGTAATGCAGTGTTGAGACAGACTCCTGCACAGGGACACAAGGAGTAGGAGTGTCTTTACATTTGCTTTTTGTGCCCTGAGGTGACCAGATACTCAGCTGATGTAAGTCAGTAAATTACCTTGGCTAAGCGTGCTCAGATCTACCCCAGGAAAGGACCTGACTCGAAATGATGCAATTAAAATCATGCAAATGGTCTCCTACATTACTTCTAGTGCTGGAATTTTTCATTGTCTCACCTTAACCTTAAGCAGAAAGGGAAGAAAAGATAATTAAGTTTTCTCACCTACCGTGCAGGATGCTCAGAGCTCTGTCCTCTCTTGCTGCTTCCAGGCACGGAGCTCACATCCACCCCTGCCCTCCTCCTCACTCCTGTGCCAAAATATCCAGGTTCCTCCCATTGGTATTAGTATGATTAATATAATTCTTAATTTAACTGGATCAAAACCAATAACGCCTTTTTACTTGCAGCAATCCAATTTATTTTACTCTGGTACTCCTGGATAACTCAATATTTAGGATGTGCTGCAGAACCTGAGTCCTTCCCAGGCCTTGGGAAGCAGTAGGATGGGTGCCTTTTGTGGATGCTGCTTTTTGTACTTGGTAAGGACCCGATCTGAGCTAGGCTTGAAGAACAACATGCTCTGACTGTTACAGAGCACAGACAAGGCTTAATTGAGCTTCATGTAGGAGCACAAACTCTCATTTTCCCTTAGGACATGCATTGCTCCTAAGCACAGTCCTTAAACAACTAACTCGAGGCGTTTCAGGCTTTTGGAAGGTTCCCTTGAGGCAACTAAGGGGAACATAGGAACTGTGTACTCATCAGTGAGGAAATGCTGTTTTGAGGGATGTTATTATTTAGATCCCAGGAGGGAAAAGTTGTAGCTGCTTTGGTTTAAGTACAAGGCTGTGTGATGGGACTCCTGGGTCCTACCCTGTCATGTTCATCCTGTCACTGTAAGGAGCCACATCCTTCCTCTGGGGACTGACTGTAATTTCCCTTGGCAGAAGCAGAAAATGACCCTCAAAGTCAATGAAATTGGGCCAGCCTAAGAGTAATGCCATGGTGACTAGAGTGAGATTATATGACTCAGTTTGGTGACTAGAATGAGATTATATGACTCAGTTTGGTGACTAGAATGAGATTATATGACTCAGTTTGGTAACTAGAGTAAGATTATATGACTCAGTTTCTCTGTGATGTTGAATAATTTGCTAGTTTGTGAATTGCTCTGGAGTCCTAACTTGGAAGTGTTTGTGTGAATCCACAGAAACCTCGACCCAAAAAAGGCAAATAGAGGGATGCATGGATGTCATAGGAGCTCCTCTGTCATCTCTGGCTGTCAGAAGGGAGATGTTTGAAGCAATGGTGTTGGGTGTAAGAGTGAGTCTGGATGATGGGAATCACCATTCTCTTCCCACTAACAACTGCTGGTCCTCTGGGCCTCCGTCAGCAGAGCCTCATGGGCAAGAGCAATAAAAAGGGATGAGCAATAAACAGGCAAGAGCAATAACAGGGATGTGGAGCTCGTGCCTTTCCTGCTCCCCAGGAAGCAGCACTTGTGCTCAGAGCTTGGGGTGGGTTACTCCTGCCAGCTCCAAATGTTTGCATCAGGAAAACTAAAATAAGCAAGATCAGGACTTCCCAGTGGCCAGCTCGACCCACTGACCCCCTCAGTGCTACCTCTGGTCCCCACAGGAGTGTTCAAACAGCAGGGGCCTGGTGCAGCCTCTCTGTGCAGCTTGGTCCTCACTTTGGTACTTCAAAGTTGCCAGGGGGAGTCTCCAAGCGCTGACTCGTGCTCACATCCTTCTGAAGTGCCAGTCTGTCAGCAGCAGCATCTCCAATCCTCTCCTCATCAAACAAAGGGGAATCTCTTCAGATAATAGAGACTTACCCCAGCACAAGAGGAGCTGCAAGCAGGAGGCTTGATGGGGCTGCAGGTAGGATCTGACATGCTGGAAATAATAATTTCCTCGAGTCAGAGGAGGAGATCAAATGGTTCCCTTTTATTTATCTTTTCTCCCTGGTCCCACTTCCTCCTCTCTGCTCCTGATGTGCTTTTGAAAAATCTTCCTCAGTTTCACAGCAGCAGGTTCTGTTGGCATGAGCTGTAAGCAAAGTTGGTAGTCTCAGCTCTGTTACTTGCAGCAAGCTGTCTGGTCCCTTGTAGAGGTGGAATCAGGTGGAAATAAACCTTGCAAGGATCAAACGGAGAGCTTAGGTAAAATTTACTGTTCATGTGAGCTGGCACACACACAAAAAAAGTATTCAGGTGAGATCTAGTCCATGTGTCCTCTCTACAGAGTGAATTCACAGGCCAGTAAGGAAGAAAAAGAAGCTGGTGTGATTCAGAGAAGTCCTGGCCATGCTGTTTTTATAGTCACTTGTTGAGTGCCTACCTATACCTAGAGAAGAGGCAAGAGGCAAGTGCATTTCAAGGATCTCAGAGCAAACTTAATGTGCTGAAAAAGTCCCACTATGAACAAGAGGCTCCTTACCTTGGATGTGTCCCTTTTACTGCACTGCTTTGTTACCTTTGTGAAGTCCTGGGAGTCCTTGAAAGCAGCTCTCTAACACTAATTACATCCTGTTTTGTCACTTCCCTGGCCCTTGACCTGCTGCTGAATGAGTGGGTTTGTGCAGTCAAAAGTAAATAAGGTTAAGAGTAGAGCTCTGATCTGAGGACGAATTTTCCTCTCCACCATCGGGGACGTGATGCTGCTGATAGTTCTGTTCTTTTCAGTTTCCTCCTTTTTTATGGATGGGATGTGTGGCTGTGCTTGCTGTCTGTGCCTTGCTAATGATTACATCTGGTGGTCCCTCTGGTCAATCAAACTTGACAGGAGGTTATTTCTTGATGAAACTCAGCAGCTGGATAGAAGAGACAAGACTCTTAAATATGTTTTCCTGACTGAGAAAACCTACAGCAGGAGCTTTGACATCTTACTAAACTTCAAGGCATCTGTGTGACCCAGCTGCGGGTAGAAACTTGTCTCAAGAGGACTTTGGGCCCAATTTTCCTTCTTTGGAGAAGAGCTGGAGTAGGCCCATCATTTCCCATTCCCTGCTGGGCCAACCAGTCAGGTTTCTTTTTCCTGGAGAAGAGCTGGAGCAGCTCCATCACTTCCCATTCCCTGCTGGGCCAAGCAGTGAGCCCCAAATCCTTCTCCTTAGCAGCACAAAGACACAGAACATCAGGATGGCACGGGCATGGCTGTGGGGTACACGGGAGAACCAAGCACAACATTTAAAGGCATCTCTTCTTTTCTCCCTTTTATTTGAAGGCCTTTTGAACCTGGAGAAGTTGCTCCGGCAGTTCCTCATTTCCAAGGACACCCTGTCAGTCCGGATGCTGGATGACAGCCGGGATCCAACCCCTCTCCTGAAGGAGATCCGGGATGACAAAACCGCCACTATCATTGTCCATGCCAACGCTTCCATGTCTCACACCATTCTGCAGAAGGTGAGTGTCCCTCCCTTGTCCCAGCCCTGGATGTTCCTGCTCCCCTGAGCCTGGCCCCACGTGGGCTCCATGAGTGTGTTGGGTGATAGTGGAGTGGGAAAACTCCTGCAGCAGCGCTGGAAAAGGGGGTGTGCTGGGAGGGGAATTGCCACTGATGGAGTTTATGGGGAAAACAATGTGCTCTCTCTTTCCAGGACTGTGCCTGTGGAAGTGATGGTTTAATTGCTCTGAGCTGATGTGTTTGCTTTCTACAAGTGGTGTGTGCTGGTGGCTCCTGTTGCCATCAAACAGCCAGGAGGGGCTGCTCAGCACTCTGAAATTAGTCCAGCACTGATGCCTCCTTTTTCTCCCTCCCATTACGTTTCTAACTTTTGCTGCCTTTATTTTTATTGTCTTATTAACCGAGATTTTATTTTAATCATGTTTATTTTTAACTGGTCTCCTGCTGCAGTTTTTAGTGTTTGTTTTGATAGTCTGCTTCAGAATTGAGCAGTGGCTCCAGATGGAGTCTAAAGTTGGGTAGAGTTTCCCACATCCTGAGAGGAACAAGAAGCACATTCCTGAATGTAGGCAGGATCCAAGCAGTGTGATCCCCTTGGCTGTTGGTGCAGGCATTCCATAGAGTGTCCTGCCTGCTTTATCATGGAGTTAGTCATCCAAAGGCCTTGACTATGTCAGATTTATCCTTGATGACAGCTAGAAGGGTTGTTTTTATTATTCCCCACCTCCCTGAAGATTTTTTATTCCACTGCATGTCATTTTTCATCTTTAAATAGACAGATAGGAGGATTTTTTGGGTCCCTCTGCACAAGGTTTTTTTGGTGCATTTTTTTTTTTCCTTTTCCCCCCCTGGTCCCTGTTTCTGCCTGGCTGCTGAAGGCTGTCCCCCTCCTCTGTTGCTATAGTGACTTCCCACAGGCACACAGCAGCTCTCCTCAGGCACACACAGTCTCCCTGCCCAGCTCGAGCATCCTCCTGCCACAACTGATAAAGATGTCAGTGATTCCCACGATTTTTCTGTAAAACCCAATTCACTCTTCCCAGCTGGATGATTGTAGGAATGGAAGGTAATAAATAATGGGCTTATGATCTGGCAACTTCCTGCACCTTGGGAGGCTGGAAAGTCTTTTCCTTATAGAGGTGGAGCCAGATATGGAGTGAGGTGGTGGTGAGCAAGCAGGTACAACCTTGTCCCTCTCACAGGTCACCCAGAGCAAGAAAAATGCACTGTTGTTTGGAGAATGTCAGATCTGTCTCAGGAGAGCAGTCCTGGTGTGGCACAGTGAAAGAAATTGCAGTTTCTCATCTTCCCCTCCACATATGGGCTGGAGACACATGGCTGCTCCCTGGATTCCCAGCCTGTCCCAGCTCCCACCTGCCAGCGGGCAGGTAAATGGATGGAAGTGGTGCTCCCAGGAACAGCTCTGCTGCTCCCTTTGATTTTCTGCCCTTGAAATCAAACACACTGACTTCAAAGTGGGTCAGGGAGGGAGAGCTGACATTATCACTGTCCCCAGCAAGGGAAGAGGGAGGCAAATTAGTGCCAGGTTTTACTGTGTAGGGGTTTAAAAAATGAGGCAGCTGTTGGCAGCCTCCTCCAGAGCCAAGGTGCTCTTTTCATCAGGTGACTTTGCTGTGCCTCTTTTGCCACCTGTGCAAGGGACAGGGTGACAATGTGCAACCAAAGGACTAGACACAGCCAGACCAAAACCACCAGCAGTGGTTGTGGCCTCAGATTTACACAGGAACAGGCAAGAGCAGGCAGGAAGAGGGAGAGGTGCAGCCTAAGCCACCTGTTCTTGGTATCTTTCCTTCACTCACTTTCTGTTGTCACAGCTCCTGGGAGAGATGCAAAGGGACTAACAACAGGAGGTGCTGCCTTTGGTCTTTTCCTCCCTGCCTCCCTCTCCTTTGTGTGGTCTGGAGCAATGGGAAAAGCTCTTTGCCAAGGTCTGGAAGCATGGTTTGGGACCAGCTGTGCTTGGCAGTGAAACACAGGCTTCCAGGAGGATCTGCAGATTAATGCCCCACTTTCCTGAGCATCTGTTTCCACAACCAACTCCTTCTTTAGTGAGAATTTTGGAAGAGGACCTCAGTGATCTGGTCTGTGATCTCTAAAAAACTTCATCCCCATGGAAAAACCTGTGTCCTCCCTGCATCCCTTTAGACTTTTGCCTTCTTTTCTCTGTTTCTGGGGCCATCACAACCCTGTCTAAATTCTGGAGAACAGGCTGAGTTACTGGGTTTCATTTACGCTTATTAATTTGTGGGACTGGAGCCCAAATCTGACTGATACGTGTGGGAAAAATCACCAGTGGGATGACTGTCCTTTTCCTGTAACTCCAAACAGCTTTTCCTGCCTCACTCTCTGCATCACAGTGTTTTGGTGGAAGAGCCCGGAGCTCTCAAAGGCTGTTGTCCCTCATTTTATTCCCAAATCTTTTGGTAGCTAACAAAGCAGCAAACCTCAGCAAGCCTTGCTTTCCTCCAAACACACCTAACTGCTCATCCCAAAGGGCTCTGGAGTTGTCAGGGCTGGGGATGGAGGACCCACCTCACCTTTACGGGGTCTGTGTGGACCATCAGGGCTGGATACACCCACAGGATGGAGCCACATGGAGGAATCCCTGAATTTCATCCTGCTCCATGCCACAGAGGGAGCAGGGATGCTCCCAGGGGTCCGGAGCTGCTGCTCAGGCATCGTTGGGTCATTTCTCTCTGCCAGGCAGCCCCTGTGCAGGTGCTTTGTCAGTGCTGAGAGCAGACCTCAGGTAGGCTCAGTCCTGCTGAAAAATTGGTTCCCCAGACTTTAATTTCACAGGTCAAATTGTGCTGCTGTGTCCCACCCTTCCTGCCTGTGGGAAGATAGCGGCTCTTGCACGGGGTGATAAGGATGAGAAAGCAAATGTGGCCCAGGCTCTGCCTTGCTGGAGTGGAGATTGAAGATTGTCAGGCTCTGTTTTAATCTCCTTTCCTCTCCTTCACAGGCAGCTGAACTGGGAATGGCGTCTGCCTATTACACGTATATCTTCACTAATCTGGTAAGATGTTTCTCTCAGCTTTTCTCCCGTGTGTGTGTAGAGACATGTTAATGGGAGCTGATCTCTCTGACCCATGGGAGCATTGGGAAGAGCCATGTGCTTGTGGAGGGGAGGGAGGGAGGCAGGGAGGAGTGTCCTGCTGCAAAGCTGAGCCTTGCCCTGGTCTCTGGGAGGTGAAGGCCAACAGGCAGCACTGACTGATCCAAAGGGTTTCTAGATACTGGGTCTGCAGCTGGTGCAATGATGTGTGCAGGTCTTTGGGAAGCTCTAGCAGATGGGTGGCTCCTGACCAAGGATTCAGAAGGGTTATGCTGGAGGTGTCACCCCCTGAGCCAATTCCCTGTGCAGGAAAAGGGACAGGCTGCCCTGGGAACTGGGCATCCAGAGGGCATCACCCCCCCTGTGCTTCCCTGCTGAGTGTCTGAGAGCTGCTCTGTAAGACAAAGGAAAGATGATGCCATAAATATCGAGAGGCAGAGCAGGGTATATCTCCAGCTTGGCCCCTGGTGGTTTGACTTTATAGCTACTAATAACATTAATGGGAGGATGGTGTGGCTGAATCCCAGAGCACTGTGCTAAACAAGGAGTAATGGGCTTAGGCAGCAGCAGAGGGGAACCCAAAATAAACATGAGAGAAACTTCTCTTGCTGCAGCAGCTGCCATGTGGTGTGGGGGAAACACTACCAGGGGATCAGACACCTGCCTGTTAGTGCTGGTGTGGGGCTGATGGAAACCTGAGTGCTGGAGGGTTCAGTGGAGGTGCCTTCCAAGCCCAAATGATACTCATATTCTCTAATTTCTATTAATATTTATGCCAGGGTGTGTGTGTGCCAGGAAAGCCCAGAGCTGAATCACGCTTTGTGTTTGGGTGGGAGACAGACGGGAACGGATGGAGCCAAACGTGTGGGCAGGAGAGCTGGAGTGGAGAGGAGGAGGGGGAAGGAGTGAAATGGAGGGGTTGAAAGCCAAGAGAGCAACTGGGGCAGAGAATGGGAAAAGGGGTAGGGAAAGGAGATGTGAGAAAAATGCAAAAAAAAAAAAAAAAAGAAAAAAAATCCACAAGGTTCTTGCCTGAACTAAAAGGATTCTGGCTCCTGCTCAGCGCTCGATCCACAGGTCTTTGCTCCGTGTCAGTCCAGCAAGAACAAGCTTCACTGATCCTGTTCATCCCCATGGGACAGACCAGCACTAGGCAGGAATGGAAAAGGAAGGGATGTACCTGGAGGGGGTCCGGCAGTGATGGAGACTGGGAGTTGTGGTTTCCTCCCAGTGCCAGCCCCGAGTCAGTGTCACTGTGCTGGTGCTGCTGGCAGAGCTGGGGAGGGACAGTGCTGCCCCCATCACATCCTGCCCGCCGTGCCAAACCACTCCAGGCACTTCCCACTCACAACAAGTAGTTTTCTTGTTGCCATTGGTCCCAATAACTGTTTCTTTTTCCACTTGCCCTCCCCAGTCCTGGCATGGTCCTGGTCCATGGCATTACGAGTGCACATAGTAAGGGATTTCTATTTGCACTTCACCAGCACAGTGGAGTCTGAGTCTGCTCACAGAGGGTGCTCAGACAACGGAAATAACTATAAAAATTAAGCTCCCCACCTCCACCCCCACGCTAGTTGTGAGCATGGGTGTGATTAAGCATTTGCTTGAGGTGAAATTTGTCTTTGAAACCCATTCATCTCGTGTAACGCAGTTATGGCAGGTGAGAAAGAAATGAGTTGTGTTGCCATCCACTCTCACAGGATCTTAATGTGTTTACCCAGGTTATTTTACCACTTTGTCCAAAAGACCAGCCTTTAGCAGAACTAACTGGGATTTTTGGCAGGGACCATTACAGAAAGGTGACATCAGACAAAACCTGGGCAGATGGAAGAGATGTTTAAGGAAATTAGTAATATTTAAATGGGGATTAGAGATGGGAGTGAGCAATTTAGATTCATAAATCTGGAGGGATTATCAAGCTCCTAATGAACCCTCTGAGGTTTTGCAATCACTGCCTAATAGAAGAGATAAAATCATAGTGAACTGCTGTCAAGGGGAGCAAGCAAAAAGATAGCTTTAAATGGAGGGGGGGGGAGAACCATCCGAAGGGGAACAGACACTGCATAGCAGTGAGCTGCTTAGAGATGGAAAAATATTTCAGGCAAAAAAAAAAAAGAGAAGAAAATAGGATAAAATGCTGAATTAAACACCTGCCCTGCAGCACTAGAGGGGAATTCTGTTTCTGTCTTTTAGCATTAATTTTATTTAATAAGCACATCCCAGCCGACAGCTCGTGGTGCCTCAGCTCCGTGGAGCGTTGGATGGAGGGAAGTTGTGGCTCCCTGTGTGCCAGGGCACGGGGGAGAGATTTTGGGATGATGGCCCCTCTGAACCAGCCTGATGGCTGCAGATAGTGGCAGCAGTGCTCTCCCAGCTTTTGGCAGGAGATTGCAGGGTAGCAAATGAGGAGGAAGTCCTCAGCCCCCAATGCATTTCCATGGGAGCCGAGGCGAGCAGCCTGATGTAAAAATATCCACGGGCTAATTTACTGTGTGCAAATTCATTATCAGCCTCCTTCAGCCAGCTCAAGGGACCCTTTTTGTCAGCAGCAGAAGCTCAACAAATTTTCCAGGAGTCCTAATGAAACTCTGAGAACAGAGCAGGTCTGGTGCATTTTCCTTCCCCACATCCATCATCCACATACAAGGTACCCGTGACAGCTGAGCACCCTCCTGTCCTCCATCCCCTGGCAGAAAATCTCCATCTGACTCAAGTTTCTTCCTGGCATCTCCAAACAGTGATGAACTCCCTTGTTCTGGGAATTGCCCTTCTGGGAGGGCTGAAATTTTCTGATGAACTGCTGAAATGAGCTCACAGCTCCTCCTCATCCCTTCCCCTCTCCCTGGCAGGGCACAGGCTCTCTGGGTATCCACAGAGCTTATGGCCATGTTAGGGGGTAATGGTGTGCTTAATAATAATAATAATAATAATAATAATAATAATAATAATAATAATAATAATAATAATAATAATAATGCTAGNAATAATAATAATAATAATAATAATAATAATAATAATAATAATAATAATGCTAGTGCATAACTAGACTGTTGCAAGCAGCCTGCTGTGCATTGAAGAAAATGTTCCTTCCAGCACTGGAAATCTCATAAATCAGCAGCAAAGAGCAGGAAGGGTGTTGGAAACCTCCAAAATACCATACTATGATTAATTCTTTTAGCTTGTTAAATCTGTGTAGCTTTATCTTTTTTTCTTCCCCTCTCTGTTTTGTGTTTTGGGATTTTTTAAAAAAAATAACGTGTGGACCTGAGGCTGGGTTTAAATTTCAAAACATTTATCAAGCAGATTAGATGGAAATAATTGAAACAATTAAAATTATTACTGTAAAAAGGAAGGTGTAAAGGAGTTATATGAGTGCCTTAAGTGAGGCAAACTATTCACTGGATACAGTTTTGTTCCCTGACAATATTGTGTGCAGGTGTTGTTGCTGATAAAACAGCTGCTCTGTTCAATTCCCAGAGACCAGATAAATCAATTTAGGGGTTTTTTGTTTGTTTGTTTCCCATTGTTTCTTCTTTGTGTAGTGATTTATAAAGAGATCTTCATATAGGATGAGGTTTACAAAGCTGAATTGTCGCTCTGGATTGTTGGAGCTGGAGAGGAAATGAGTGTCCAAGTCCCCCAGACAATGTCACACGTTTCTGTGGCAGTTTGTCATCACAGTGACATCCCTTGGAAGGAGGGAATGATGTCAAGTAAAGCAGAGGAGACAGTGAACTAAAGATTAGTGTTTGACTGGGGCTGTGGGGCTTAGGATTTTGGTCCTGCTTTGTGAAATTACCTTCTTTCGGTGAAATAACCTTCTTTTTCTGTGTCTGGGAGCCCCAGCATGGGCTGTGGTGTTTGGCCTTGCTGCACCAGGTCTGGGCACCCTCACTCTGCCTTGCCCAGGTGAGAAAGTTGAGTAAGTCATCATCTCTGATACACCCCAGCTACTCTGATGTGAGAGCAAACCTCTCTCTTTCCCTCTGCCCTCATGCTGGCTTGTCCTATTTGTCTTTCAGGTTTCCTACCCCTCGTTTTCCAGGAGCTGTGTTTTTTCAGGTCCCAACAATAGCACTTTACCTCTTTCCTCCCCTGGAGTTTGTCACTCTACAAATCTCGGGCTCCCTGCAGAGAAGTTGGAGTCAATGGCTTTCACTAAGGATGTATTTTCCTCAAGTGTTCTCATTTGAAGAACAGCCTCCAACACATTGGTGTTTTTGTGATGTGTCAACTTTGCAAGAGCAATCAAATTTTATATATATATATGTGTATGGTTCCCCTAAATTGTCCCTGAGCTCACTGAGCTCACAGTTCCTCTTTTACTACATGAATGGCCAAGTAACCTTGCCTTGAGTAGATCTACCACATCCACTTCCCTACTCAAAAGGCCACAATTTGTTGCATCACAATTTGTTGCTGTGATGACTTTTTTTTGCTTCCAGAGAAATTGATTTTTACATGTGGCCCATTATAAACTTATTGACTCTGTCAATAGTTTATAAATAAATTGAGCCTTTCAAGAAAGCCATAAAGCACTTAACATAATATTGTCCACTTGAGTAAATAAATAAATGTGTTCTTGGATGAGCTTTGGAATGATTAACAGACTTGGCAGCTCAGCTCTGAGGGCAACAGGATCCAGAGAGGCAAAGGCAGGTGTTTTCTCCACATCTCACAGAGGAAGTTTGGTGATCTTGGGGGAAGAGATTGGTCACAGGGACCAGGGTGTGAAGAACTGGCCATTGCAGGGTCAGTGTCCCAGTCCTGTAATGAGGCCAAAGCCAAGCACAAGGCTGGTAGTGAGGCTTGGATGGGGAGCCCTGTGGGAGGGACCACCAGTCTTTGCAAAAGTCATTTGTGTTTTGTGTCCTTTGTTGATTTACATGTTTATCTTCCTTTGTGCACTCCTGTTAATGTAAGTCGTGTCCAGGAGTGTGAGGGCACTGCAGGGGACCACAGTGACACCTGGACTTGAAGACCTTGGAGGTCTTTTCCAACTTTAATGATTTTGTGACACAGGAGCTTAAAGCCTTCACAAGCTTCTTGTGACGAATCCGTGTTTTGGTCATTTTTTGGGTGTCCCTGGAGGAAGAGAAATTCTTCTGCTCCCCTCTCTGTCAGTGGGTCTTGCTCTGGACTCAATATGAGCTGTAAAAACCTGGAGTAACTGCAGAGCAGATGCACCAGATGTATTCAGTGCCAATAGAATCATGGAATTGTTAAGGTTGGAAAAGACCTCTGAGAACAAGGCCAGGTTGGACAGGGCTTGGAGCAACCTGGGACAGTGGAAGGTGTCCCTGCCCATGGCAGGCCATGGAATGAGCTGAGCTTTAATGCCCCTCCCAACCTAAACCAGCCTGTGACTCCAAAATCATCAATTCCAACCATCAACCCAGCACAACCACCATGTTCTCCATTAAACCATGTCCTCAAGTGCCATTTCCACATGTTTTTTGAACACAAATAGGACCAGGGTGGTACTGTCTGCCCCTTTGGACTAAGCAAAGCCCTGCCTTCCATGACTTGGGGAGAGACTCCCTGGAGTTCTTGTTTGCCCAAGACCCTGAGTTGGATGGTTGATCTCCTCTGGTTAACCCTAAAATGGTGAATTATGACACACACTGGCACCCAGTGAAGCTGTGCTGACTTTGCACTGGCTGGAGGTTTGGCTCTTGCAGAAAAGCTGCCAGGCAATCTCGGGATGGACACTGAAGTCTGTGTTTGGAAGGGGAGAGCTTTTCTAAGCACCAAATGCTCTCGACAGGGAAGTTTTGCCAGAGTCAGGGTTTAATAGAGAAATGGAAGCTTTGGCCCAGGGATCTCCTTCCCATCCCACAAAGAAGGAACAGTACAGTGTGTCCTGGACCCACAGCAAGGCTGTGCCTGGTGTAAATCAGCCTGTGGTGCTGTCAGAGGGCCGGATCCTTGGCTGGGGCTGAGGGGAGTGAGGTCAGTGCAGCCTGCTGAGTTTACAGCAGTGAATTTCTCCTGCTGAGCACCTGGCCTACGACAGTGTTGGAGGGAATTTTGGAGGCTGTTAATCAGCAGATCCAAAAATCCAATAAAATCCTTGCAGTGATTAGAAGAGAAAGATAAACATGTGTGTGTCTGAGCAGGAGAGAGGAGGGAGGGATGCAGACATCTTGCTGTTAGTGTAGCTTGAATCAATCAAATCCCGCTCCTTTCAAGGACTTGGGATGGGATGAGGTCAAGCAGGGTGTGGGAGGGTCTTGGTGCCACTGCAAATGAAAGGAGCCCCTCTTTGGACTTGTCTCTAGCCTGCAGGTAGTGGTTGCTGACTCCCTGCTTCCCGGATGATGCAGGTTATTAAAAATGTGATAAGAATCGAGTCACGGAGCGAGGTTCTGCACACACAAATGGGATGCAGAACAATATCACAGCTCAATCAATACAGCTGGAAGGAGCTCAATAGCTGGTGCAGGGAGTGCTGAATAGCAAACTGGCCACTGGCCCCTGCGGGGTGAGCAATTACCAGGAGCCGCTCACTGGAGTGAGACAGAGCAGGGCAGGCAGCTCCACACCCTCTGTGCTTACCAGGACACTGATAGTCTCCTGTTCAACTGGCCCTTCCCACACTGAAGTCTCCAGCCTTTTCCTCCCAGACTTGGGAAGCAGTGGGGCCAGTGGTGAGGCAAGACCTGGCCATCATTTGTGTGGTCCCCTTTAGCCTGGGAGTGGATCATTTAGGGGTACATTTGGGAGGATACTTCATTAGTGAGATGCTGATACATGAATCCTGGCGTTGATGCTTTGCATTACAAGGCAGCTTGTTAACTCATGTCTCTTTTGGGCTGTTCAGCCTGGAGAAGAAAAGGGTTTGAGGAGACCTTCTAGCACCTTTCAGTGCCTAAACATGGCCTACAAGGTGGCTGGAGAGGGACTTTTACAAGGACATGGAATGACAGGACAAGGGGGAATGGCTTTAAACTGAAGGAGGTGGATTTGGATTAGATATTAGGAAGACATTCTTCCCTGTGAGGGTGGGGAAGCTCTGGCACAGGATGCCCAGAAAAGCTGTGGATGCCTCATCCCTGGAAGTGTCCAAGGCCAGTTGGGAGCAACCTGGGATAGAGGGATGTGTCCCTGCCCATGGCAGGGGGTGGGATGGGATGAGCTTTGAGGTTCCATGATTTTGTGGTTCTCAGAACTGTTCTGTCAATTATTACTTCACTTTCACTCTGAACCTCAGTTTCCTCCTCTGTATTCTGGGAACAGTAATTTCCTGGCAGGAGTCCCCACGGGGCAAGGCAGCCCTGATTTTGTACAGTGACCTGGTGCTGTGCTGTGACAATGTGAGGAGCAGCTTGTCACCACTGCTGTGTCACACAGCCGGAGTGACACGGGCAGGGCAGGAGGGACATTTCCATCAGAAACTCACGGGCTTGTTGCAGGAGCCCCGGTTCCAGCTGAGGTGGGAGAGGGCTTTGTTTTACTGAGTCCTGGTCGGGATCAGCTGGTTCTCCATCTCAACCTGCGAGTCAAGGCTTGCCCTGAGTAATACACTTGTACCTGGGGGGTTTATGTTCCTGATGGAACAGAGATTCCAGCCTGTAAATCTGGTCACAACTCACAGCCAGCGAAGCTGGAAAATCCAAGCTCATGGCTTTCAAATAATGAATTACAGAGCTTGGCTGTGTGGCTTTTATTAGCCAGGTTCTCCCAGTGATCTAAATGTTGGGGTCAGTCCATAGGTTTTGTCTGCTGCTGTAAAGTGAGAGTGCAGGTCGAGTGCTGCATGAAGCACAAACACCCAGGAGTGACTTCATCCTCTAATAACTCCTCCAGCACTGTCTCCCAGGGAACCCCTTTGTATTCAATTAGCTAATGTGTGCCTAGCACTTTGAAAATATAGTGCCATAGAATTGCTAAGTGTTGTTACTTAACAGCACATGTTTAGTGGTTGCAGCCTTGTAGTAGAAGTCAGAAAATCTACACTGTAATTGCCTGGTGCTGCTGCCGAACTTGCTGTGATTTCAGCAAAGCCTGGGGATTTTCCATCTGTAAAAGTTCATTAATTTTGGCTGCAGACCCTCTGGGACTATTTTTTCTGAGATCTCTTGAAGCAGAATATTGACTTTCGGTGGATGTTTTAAAAAAGAGTGAAAAGAGGGTGAAGAATTCAGGCAACTGGGATTTGTGTCCGTGAAATTCACCCCGGCATCATTTCTGGTGATCTTCTCTGTGCCTCGGTGGACTGAGATGGAGGGCAAAGTGCTGGTCAACTGTTGCAATTACTCCAGTGTGAGGAGGGGGGGAAAAACCATTGGCACTGGAAGAGAAGGTAATGAGGGAGATGCTGCTTGCACCTCTCTCTTTGATTCACATCCTCTTGTGTTCACCTGGAATTGCCTGAAAGCCTGTGGTTACAAAGCTGTATTTGCACTGGTGGAGGAGGCTTGAAGTCCCCTTTTAAGCAGAGTGTGAGTTATTTTCCTAATAGCTCCTTGCTCTTATTGCATTGGAAAATTATCTTGTAGCCTGCCAAAGTAACAGCCAGCACTGAGAATAAAGAAGAATAACTATAAGAGGAGAAAAAGGCAGCTGTGAAACTGTTTTGTGTAAGAATTAGTTCACCAGCTCTGTCTAGCAGCTGAGACAAGGTGGTAGCTTAGGCAAAAGTCAGCTTCACTATGTTTCAATGAGAAATCCTTGGATCTCCATCTGAAAATACCCCTGAGAGCAGGGTTCCCCCCCTCGCCCTGCCTGTGTTTGCCTCTTGCCTCGGGAAATCAGCTGAGAGGTGCAGGTCTGGAATGGCAAATGAGTTTGTGTTTGCAAAACGTGGGTTTGGAAATGTCAAGCATGGTGAATGAGTGTGTAAAAAGGAAAGAAAACCCAGAGAGGGACAGGAGCTGAGCCGGCAGCTGCTGGAGTATCGGGATACTCTCACCCCTTTGCCCTCCGTAGCAAGGCTGACCTTACCAAATCTCTCTTATCCCACTGCAAATGAAGTGTGTCCCCCAAGGGTGGTTTATCTCCATCTCATTGCATAGGCAGCTCACGGCTCATTTCCTTCTGACCTGGCTCTGCAGAATGCTTTTGTGCATATCTGATGGAAAAACGTTTAAAGGCAAGAGGCTGGAGCTGGAGCAGAGGGAAGGGACAGGGAGCAGTGGGGGGAAAGGTCGGGTACAGGCCATGCCATCCCCCTGTGTTACAGAGGTGATGCTTTATGGACATGACAGCAGCAGAAATAGGGTTTTCTGCAGCTGGAGGCTTGCCTGGGAAAAGATGGATGTGGAGTGTGCTGGCTGTGGAAAAAGACCAAAGCTTGCACAAAGCAGCCACCGGTAATGAGGGCTGGGAAAAGCTGCTGTTAACATTTGAACCAGAGCAAATTGTTGTCTCTGGGGGGAGCGTGTCGGGGTCTGCCTGTGGCTGCTTTGCAGGCAGTGAGCCCTGGGAGCTGCCTCCAGCCTTGAGAGGCACGAATTTCCCCAAGGAAATTGGGTGGGGATCCCAAGCCAGGGCCCAGGACTGGCCAGGGCACTCAGGACAGGCAGGATCAGTCCTGTGGGTTCGACCCTGTGGCTGGAGCAAATCACCCCCCTGCCTCAGTTTCCCCATGTGAAGTGAGACCAGAGGGGCTCATTCCCTCACCCAGTAATTGCTAATTGAAGGAGCAGAGCTTAACAAACCTGCAACCTAGAAATGTTTTCAGGGGGGAAAAAGGCATGATAGATAAATGCACTGACTTCAGCTGCCTTGGGGCTGTGTGGCTGTGTTGGTACAAACCATCCCAATTTCCTCCTGTGTGTAAGGAAGCCAGGATCTTGGGCAGTCAGGCAGCTCTTTGCCTCGTGCCCTGCACAATTTGCCTCCTGGCTGTGGCTGCAGGGAGATGGTGTTTTGCAGGGGCTCAACACATCTCCTGGTGCTCCACTTGGCATCCAGGATTTCCTTGGGCCCAGGCCTTCATTAACCACCTGCTCGGGCTGCCAGGATGCCGTGGGTAAATGGATAACCTGTCAGGGAGGCAGGAGGATAATATCATTCAAATGAATCAATAGTTCACAGACAATTTCATGTTACCCAACGTTAATGTGGTTGTGTCCAAAACACACTCAGTCCTGGGACTGAGCACATTCCCTTGGGAGTTTGCTGGGCTGGAGTAGTCTTGTAACTCTCTGTGTTTCAGAGATTTACATATGCTGTTCCTGCGTGCCCAGGGACGCAGCAAAGATAAAAAATGGCTTGACTTGCTGAAATCTCCTGCTCCACAGAGCCCAAAGACATCTGTGTTAGTGATGGAGGAGAATGGGCACCCAGCAGTTTCTGAAACCATTACTCCCACCTTCTCGCTCCATTTTAGCAATTAGCAAAAGAGAAATTAGTGAGGAAGGTGCCATTATTTCCTGCTAATGGGACAAGAAGGGTTGGACCCTTCTCCAGGAATCTGGCTTTGTCGTGTTACTGCTTCCAGTGATGGGAGTAGCAAAGCAGGGTTTTCCCTTTATGCTTTAATTTTCTTTTAATATGGTAATTTTTATATGTCTTGCCACTTTGCCCTTTAAAAATGTAAGAGGGTGCTCCCACCTCCAAAACACACACTCAGAGCACCTTCCCACTCTCCACAGGGCACTAAGGTTTCCCAGGAGTGGCATCTCCTCCTGGTACCAGATGGCAAATAGGAGCAGTGCAGGGCTGGGTTGAGGTTAGGCTTTGGTGTCACAAAGTTGGACATGGTGGTGGAGCAGCTTCACTCAGCAGATGGTGTTTGTCACTCAGGCTGAGGCCCAGCCCAGAGGAGATTAAGAAGAAAAAAGGATGTTAGTTTCTCTCCAGACATGGGTCTCCACAGGTGCTCTTGGTGGCCTGGGGATCCCTCTTGCCCTGGTTTTGGATGGACAACCACAGCTGGTGTCCACAGCCATGTGCAGGCACAGCACTGTTTTCATAGTGAGCACAGCAGGAATCTGGTTTTGGGAGTGCCTTGGAGAGAGCATTCTTGGAAACATAAATCTCTCTGTGTGCCCTGGACCTTCCACAACTGAGCTGAGCTTTTCTGGGCTGTTGTAGCAGGTTCCTGGCTTCATCTGAAATATATCATCCACCTCCCTGCCTCTGCTGTAACCTGAGTGTTACAGGGCACTCCTGTCAGAAGAGGTGGTTTATAACCTGCAGAAACAACACCACACTCAGGTGTGGTTGGCAGGAACCTCAGCTCAGAAGTGGAAAGTTTCTATAACCCTTTTTGAAGGGTTTTGTGTGGGGTTTTTTTTTTTGTGGAATTTGGCCAGTAAAGTCTTGGACTTGGCTGACATCTTCATGAAAAGCCTGAGACTGGCAGCATGCTGAGTCAAATCCTGGTTAACACTCAGCAAGTGGGTGGGTTTTACATGCAGGGTCTCACAGCTCCATGGTCCCACCTTCCCTTTGAGGGTATCGAATGGTTTTGAAAGTTTCAGTGCCTATTTTCTCCTCTAATCCCATTTTCTCTTTTGGGCTGCTTTAGGAGTTTTCCCTCCAGCGCCTGGACACCTTGTTGGACGACCGAGTCAACATCCTGGGATTTTCCATTTTCAACCAGTCTCATGCTTTCTTCCAAGAGTTTGTCCAGAGCCTCAACCAGTCCTGGCAGGAGAACTGTGATCATGCTCCATTTACTGGGCCAGCAGTGAGTAAAGTTCATTCCCATCACCCACTGTTATCAACCATCAGGAAAACCTTGTGAGAAGAGCCTCAGGATGGTCCTGAGCAGAGACTGATGATACAGAGGTCTCCAAGGGTACATTTTTTAAATATTAATTATTGAAATTATTAAATGATTTAATTATTTAATCCAAATAAACCCTGGGCTAAAGAGTTCAGGCACATCATGAGGCTGCTGTTGTACTGCTGCACCTTGGAATGGCTTTTGTAGGGAGAGAGTGCTCTGGGAATGGGAAGGATGAGGCAGGCAGAGTGTTTTAGTTAAGTAGGTAGGAGAGGACTTGGGGTATCAAGCTGTGACTTACAGGGGAGCCTCCTGATTTGGAGAATACCAGAGTGATCCTGAAAATCTGAAGATGCCCAAAGGGACCATGGGGAGCTACGTGAATGCAGAGCTTTAGAGGAATTCTCTGTGCTTGAATGGGTGCACAGCTTTAAATTCAAGCCTGATCTTAATTTGAATTATATCTGATGTGAGTGCAGGGGGTGATGCAGCTCTGAATCAGTGTTTCCCTTGTGAAATTTGTCCCTGTGTATTTTACCTCTAGGAAAATGGCTCATGGAAGAGGGATTGGGAGTGCAGATGGCACAGAAAGGTCTGGGCTTAGGCAGATGCCAAGGGGCTGTGTTGTGTTCCATGCTCCACCATCTCCCTGATGAATGTGCAGATCAGCACTGAAATATTCCATAAAGATTCTCCCTAACTGGGAAGGTTTGCAAAGCAGATTTGCCAAATCAGGGGTGCAGGGGACTGACTGGAGCTGGGGAAGGGCAGAGAGAGGAAATACCACCAGTGGAACCCTTTGCATGGTTTTTAAAGAACTCAAGAGTCTCCTTGGCAAGCTGAAACACTGATGGAAGCCTCCTTATTGTCAGCACAAAGTGATGCTGAGCAACCAAAATAAGGAACTTTCTGCCCTTTGTGTTCATATCCTGTTGGCTTAACATGATGCTCAGGCCATGGTCTGTGTGTGCCTGGGACCATCCTGGTCTCCCTCCTTGCAGCTGCAGTCTCTTGTGTGTCTGTCCTCCTGAATCTCCATAGGATTGGAAACTTCACCAGGAAACTTCCTATTTGGATGGAAGTCACAGGAACTGCTCAGAGGGATTAAACCCAAATTTCCTTCTAACAGTTCAAACTGAAGGCAGTGGGAACAGGAGTGTAGCAGGTGTGGTGGGGAAATTAAAATTCTCATTGTGCCTTCTTACCCTGCACTGCCTTGAGCAACCAGCAAAATCTGTATGTGGAAGGATGCAAAATTATGCCTGGAGGGATTGGAATTCTTCAAAATGCCATGTCTCAGGTGATAAGAAAAGGGCTTTGCCCTGGATGGAGAAGTTACAGAATAGAGATGAAATATTCCCAGTCAGGGCATGTGTTTCCTTTGCCTGTGAGGAAAATTCTGCCAGGCATTGTCTCTGCTGTTGGAAATCTTGCAGGTTCCATCTCCCAGGGAACAGCTCTCTGTCTTAGAACTTCCCCTTGTAGTCCTGGGAAGGAGTTATCTCATGGGATAGCTCATACTAAAGAGAGAAAAGGAAGCTCAACAGCTGGAAGTGACAGGAGGGAGGTTTCCTGTGAGCTGCAGAATCCCAGGGCTTTCTTCTAGAGCTAAGAAAGCATCTGACAAAGGAGGAGAGAGCTGCCTGCTCTAATGCCATTCTCATTAATCACATTGCAAAGAAAGGAAATCAGAGAAAATCATTCAAATTACAGATGGCTAGATTTGGTAATTAGAATTTAGGCTAAAACAGATGTTTGTAATTAAGTGTTTATGTCATTGAATAAAATCCAGATTGTAAAGTCTATTTCACAGGATTTTAATGGCTTTAATTCTCCATGTTACATTTTGGGGGCAAAGATACAGATGCTCATGTTTTAGGAAGAAAAGGGAAAAAACCCACATGGCAAAACTAGAGTAGCCAAACCTGTTCATGTTTCCCTGGAGAGCAGCTTGCCTTTAAACATGGCTTTTACATGGGAGATAAAAAAAAGTGGATTATTCTACCTGACTGTGCTTAACCTGCTGTTAGTTTGTAGAGGGTCAGGTGTGGTGTTGGGAGGAAGGTGTGTTGCATCCAGGAAGGAGCTGGAGCTCAGGCTCAAGGCACCTGATGGTGTTCATTTTCTTGAAGAAACGGGTTGGAAGGTCCTGCCAATGTGCACAAGGGCTGGAGCTCTGTTTCTTGAGCCTTTCTAGGTGGTGAGTTGTTCCCAGGGCTTTGTGTCACAGCTGGACCCTGCAGCAGCCCTTTAGGTTTGGGGTACAGCCTCTCCTGGTGCAGCTGCCCAGGGGATGGAGCAGCAGCCCATCTTCCCACCCCACCATCTGCTCCCTTCTTGGGGCTTTGCTCTGGTATGGGACATCCATCAAGTGGCAATTTTTGTCAGCAGTCAACAAATAGGCTTTGAGGGTTGAGAGAAGTCCCCCCAAGCCCTGTGGATTTGCTGACCCTGCTCTGACATTGCAGAGCTGGTACAAAACCAACAGGGATCTGCACAAATCAGGTGGTACAAGGGAGGGAGAGAATCAATTTGTTAACAGACAAATTGGCTTTTGGAGACAGAGTGACAAAGCTGTGGTTTAAAAACGAGAAAATGAAAGCAGGGAGAGGTTTTATAGGTGACATGGAGAAAGTTGAGGAGATGTAACAGGAATTACCAAGTGAAAAAGTGATAGAGGGAGGTGGCCATTAGGTTGGCGGTGCAGGACCACAAAGCAAACACTGTGTTGGGGCGAAGTGAGAGGCAAATGGAAGAGCTCCTGTCATTTTTCTTCAGGAAAGAAGCATGGGAGGGTTTGCTATTCCCTACCATGAAGATTTGATCCTGTGTGTCACCACACCCTCCCCAGTCCCTAAATTCCTTGAAGTTATAAGGGGACTTCCAGAAATCCTAACAAATTGTTCAGAGCTAAGGAGCAAAATATTCCAATCAATGATGTCAAATGCTTCACTAAGATTTACAAGTCTCTTGCTCACCAGCTAATAAGAGATCATTAACTGCTCAGGGAAAATGGAAATGGAAAGCCAGCAGGAGACAATTAAAAATGCTGGGCCAATATTCTGTTTTGGTACGAAATGGTGAAACTTTGAGGCCACAGGGGTTGTGTTTGGTCTCATAACAGTTTCATTTGTCCAACTGGTATTAATAAGGTTCCAGATTCACAAAAGCAATTGCTAATTGTGTGTGACATCCTGTAATCTGAGCAAGACTAAGTTCACTTTTAAAATTAAGTGTATGCTAAAGAGCTTCATGGAAGAGGAGCTGGGGACAGGACAGGCTGGAGAGGCCCTGTTAGGAAAAGAACCTGTATTAAAGGGGGGGAAAAAAAGATAGGGAGAAATATAGATCAGATGCTTTAAGAATCTCTGGAAAACGCTTCCCAGGGAATGTTTATGTCAACCTTAGCAGAGAGAGACTTTCTGCTACTGCAAAGGGACCTGTGGTATTTCACAGCTGAGGCAGGATAGGAAACAGGATTCCCAGTTTCTCTTCCCACTCTTCCACCCATTCCTTGTGTGTCCTCAGGCTGCTCAGTTCCTCTGCTGTTGCAGTTTAACCCTTGCAAATAAAACTTCACAGCTCTGGAACCAGGCAATCCTCATTATTAGCAGAAAGATCTCAACTTATATGACCAAAGGTGCTGCCTGTTACATGAGAGACAGGTCAGAGGCAAGACTGACAGAAACCTGGATGCTATTTGTAGAAAACAGATTAAACTGGGACATGCAGAAGGAATGTGAAAGAGCAAATGTGAGTCAGGACTGGAGGAGCGAGAGGTCACCAGTGCTGTTAGAGCTGATGTTTGGGGTTTTGCTGACATTAGGCTGGAATTCTGCCTTTTCACTGGTGCTGACTTGTAGGTTTTAAGGTTTTTGTGCAGCTTGTTAAGTGTCTAATCCCAGGTCATCCTGGTCAATGAGGCCTCACCACTGATTTGAGTAGGATCAAGCAGGGTCAAGTCTGGCTCTCTCTATTCAAATTAATAATGCAGTGGAAGTGAAAGGTTTGTTGGGATGATTGAACTGGGAGAGATTGTCCCTCCAGGGCCACTGACAGCAGTGAATAAATCTAATCAGGCTTTGGGAAGAAGAGAGGAGGCACATTCCACTGCAGTGCTTTAAGTCACAACCAGGGTAAGGTGGGGAAAGGAGCCTCAGGCTGGAGGCTGAACCTGTTGCCAGGAGCTGGGATGGTAAGAGGATGCTCTTGAAAGTATCCATGAGGAAAATGTAGCCTTGATAGTAATGAGCTGCAACGGCTTAATTCCAGCAGAGTCAGGAGGTGACAGTAATTAAAAGTGAAATCTTAGTCGCAACAGTGAACACAAGAGAGAAAATGTCTGATTATTAACGGGATCAAAGTCATGGAAACAGTTGTGCAGGGGCGAGAAACACGGTTCGTGAGGCTTGATGGACAAAGAAACCTGATGAAAGGCAAACAAAGGCAGGATGAGAAGGAGAGGGGATGAGCTGTGTGATTCTGGATGTTCCTTCAGCAGTGCTGTGACAGCAGGTAACAGCCAGCAGGAAACTGGAGGTTGTAGCACAGGACTGGATGGTCTCTATGGGGTCTGAAAGCCAGGATTTGGCTGCTTGAGAAGGTGATTTAGAAAAACCTCATTTCTGTGGATCTGCCTATCAAAGAAGTGGTGAAAGAGAGACGCTGTGCTGCCTAACAATGGCTGAAACAGCCCAGTCACCTTTCCTTCTGTGAGTGCAGGCACAGGATCTCTATTCAGCCCAGCTGCCTGTTTGAAGAACTCCACAAACCTGATGCTCTCAGGAGCATTCCCCCTGAGCAGCGGATTGATCAAAGCACCAAAAACCCTCCCTTGGTTAGAAAAGGTTTGTTACTTTAGGAAACTGAGACAGAAAAGAATGGGAATGGACAGGGACAAATAGAGACAGAAAGATGACAGTGATAGAAGAAACCCTGAGGAACAAAGAAGCATAAAGTGTGTATCCCAGCTGGGGTTGTGGAAAGAGCACTCTCCTGCCTGCTGCAAGAGCCTGGAGGTGCAGCTGGAGGCTGGGTTTTGGTCTTCCCGTGCCCATTTTGCCTTCCTTTTCCCCCCAGCTCTCCTCAGCACTGCTGTTTGACGCCGTGTACGCCGTGGTGACGGCCGTGCAGGAGCTGAACCGCAGCCAGGAGATCGGGGTGAAGCCCCTGTCCTGTGGCTCTGCCCAGATCTGGCAGCACGGCACCAGCCTGATGAACTACCTGAGAATGGTGAGAAGGGACTGAAGTTTGATGGTGTGGCTGAGCTGTGTCTGGACGTGCTGGTGGTTGGCACAGTTTGTGCTGTTTGAAGGTAGCCCTGGGAGTGAAAATGGAGGAGATCTAAAGGCTGGTTTGTCACTGGCCTTGGAACAACATGAAACTCCCACTTTTCAGTCTTTGCTGCAGAAGAATTAGAATTCAATGGATTTTTGTTGGGTTTTTTGTTTTTTGGGTTTTTTTTAATGAATGTTTCTGAGTGATTTGAGCTCTGTTTGGAGTGAACGTGAGTTGATACAAGATCATGTAGTACAATTGCTTGGAGCTCAGTGGCAAGATATGAGTTCCACTGTGGAGGGGTTTGGGCTCCTTTGAACCCAAAAGTGTGGTTGCTGGAACAAAACAAGCCTAGTTCTGGCAGGAGAACCCTCTGAAATCTCATCCATGTGAAAAAGTTTGTCAATGTGATTCCACGGCCATGCAAAAGGAACATGTTTCTGACTCGTGTGCAACTGAGATGAGGAAATTTCAAGAGACTTTTTTTCCTCCAAAGGAAAACTCAGCTGAACCTGAGCCTTGTATCCCTTTGGTGCATGCACATGAACCTGTTTTAAACCTCACCCTTAGCCAGAGATGACCAAATCCTTCAGCTTCCCTTGGCTCTGCTGCTTGGAGTCTCAGTGGCTTGCCCTTGTTGCTTAGCCTTGGGATGGAGGGAAGTGATGAGGGCCTGTGGAGGTGGTTAATGCAAAGCCAGGAAATTTGGGGAGCCCTGCACCTCGTGCTGCTGATTCTCTTGCTCCCCTCCATGTCCCCGTGCTCCTCCAGCCAGACTCCAGAAGCAATGAGGGTTGAGATAAGAGGGTTGCATGGCTGTGCCT